>OZ059842.1:24886229-25216410 GCA_964057195.1 Orthosia cruda
CCCATACCATAGTTTTCGCCGACCACTATTATATTTTTATCGTAATATAAGCCTTTAAAATCATAATATTAATATTAATCTGTGAATAATCGACCAATTTCCAACAATTATAAATTAGGCTCGTTGACAAGAGATTAACATTGGAAATGGTTCTCAGAAACCCAAAACTGGTGTAACATATTGTTAAACGCTTGTCACATTTGGGTGTTGAGAAACTGAAAGTAGAATTAACAGGCGATTAATCGTCGATTACGTTAACAGCCCGATAATTGAGACCTGGGAAACTGGCAGTAAGTCGGTGACCTGGCCATTATTTGACCCACATTATTATTACACAGGTATACATTATTTTTTTTATTACATATATTCATTATCCTTTTATTTTTGTTAAAGGGGCAAAGGCGCCTGGACATTTCGAGAAAAACCACTCCGGAGATCACCATCTGCCTTGTGATCTTTTAAAAGACCACAATACATGGTACCAAGTAATAGTTTTTCCGGTGGCGTTTTTTTTTATCTGGTCCATTTATAGAGAAATGGAGTATCTTTGGTGTCTGATTCAGAAAAGGCTTTTTAGCTTACAGACAGGTCAGATTTTTTGAACATTAATAAAATATTATCTGAGTTATAACTCTCTTGGCGACTAGGGCCCTATTATGTAATATCGGAAGATTTCCAATTCCCGATTCCCGATTCCCAATTCCCGATTTTAGATCTAAATATCGGAATTCCGATATTAATATCGGAATTGGTTTGTTGAACCATTTTTTTTTTGTTAAAATGGGAAGATCATACATAAGTTTACATACAAAACTATTTTTAGTTTTTTTTTTCGCTGTAATTACAAAGTAATATCAAATTGAAAAGTTTTTCTTGAATCCAGTACCGAACTTCCTCTAATTCGAAACAGGAAAAAACACCTCGACAGTTCCCGAACAAATCCGAGCCCGTGTGACGTCAGGACGTTCATTTTTACTCATTGTAGTACATAGCTGATAAAGTGTTTTGATTTTTAACCGATTCAATCTTGTTATTATCGTCAATATATTGATGAAAATCAAATATATTGATCAAAAATATTGATCCTTAAATGTTATTGTGCTTGCTTCATACCATTATGTACAAATACTATAAAAAATCCCCATTATATGTGAATCGCGCAATAGCCAAGTACCTAGCAATCTATACCTACTAAAGTTTTGAGAAATGTTAGACGTAGAACATAGACGTAGAATCCAACTAGAATGTGTTAATTATTATGTTATCTTGTTCTAATTTAGTATTAGATTCGTATTAATATCTTACTTTGATCATTACAGACTGAGATAAGTAATTTTTATGGGAACTTTCGTGCAAAGTTGACATTGTTGTATAATTACGTAACTTGAAAACATGATTTTTGTTTATGGAGATATATTCATTATTTAATTCTCAAATGATAGATATAGGCGTGAAACTAATATTTCTGTTTGAATTGTGAAAATCGGTCAACGCATTTAAGAGACAGAATTAGTGTAAAAAAAATCAACCAAGTTAAAGTTTCACGTTTTTGTTCTAGAAAGTTTTTTAGTGTTTGTAAATATATAATATAGATATTAGTGTTTAATATTATTACGAGATATGTAAATAATGGGAATTACCGAACATTTTAAGGATTTTGTGCAAAAAATAAATATTAATAAAGTCTGCACAGATTTCGGGTTGTATCATATTTAGTGGTATCTAATGAAGTTTTTTGATATCCAAAGTCGAAGTTTCGCCAATCGTGTTTGTTTACTTTTTATTTTAAACCAATATCACCTACCCATATGTGAAAACGATTAGGTTATGACTATACTGTTTCAAATTTACCTGGTAAACAACAATAACAAACACCGGTCCACTAACACGTAATATTCATTACCACTACTTTATTTATGCTCAAAACTGCCAAATCGTCCATCACGTGGGTATATTATCGAAATCAGCATTTAAGAATCCTTTATCAAACATGACTAAATAAAATTTGCTGTTATAAATAATATTTTTGCACAAATTTTCGGATATTTTAAGTCAATTCACGTGTACAAAATTAGTAAGTCAATACACTGTAGTACAAAATTCCTTGAACGATATGACGTCACCAACATGGCGACCAATCATGGCCCGTTCGTAGACAGGTGGTTCTTTTGAAAATTTTATCGATTTTCAATTGCTTATAATAAATAGAAAACAAATATTTAAGAGATTTTTGCAACGACAATATAATTTATAATATGTAAAGTTTCAAAATAAATTTTAAAAATCGTATTTTTTTTTTAATTCAACAACCCAATTGCGGACTTTCGTTAAATATCGCAATTTTTTTTGTTGATCGCACAAATTCGGTATAAAGTTGGATTGAGTACAAGAAAAAACACTTTTATGCCGCGATATAATCGGATTTTCTATTGTGTCTCTCTCTAATCACCAGTGACTTTGTAATCGGGCGCTTATTTAACTAACTAAACTGCACATTTGTTCCCAAGAAACAATATAAGTCATGTCTCTCTGAAAAAGGATAATGCATAAATATCCAGAAAATAAATGTTTATCGTTCACCTGAAAGTAGTCCTGATAAGTGTAGAGAGTAATCATCATCATCAGCCTTATAATGTTCCCACTGCTGGGACACAGGCATCCTCTCTATGAGAAATAATTTACACCAAGTAAAGCGCCTGCCTGGGTTTGAATTCACGACCTACGACACGTAAGTCGGGGCCGTTACCACTGGGCCACCACTGCTCTTAGTGAACGTCATCGTCATTTAAGCAGAAACTGTCCACGGCTGAACATAAGCCTCCCCCAAATGTCGTCACATTGGCCGATCCCGTGAATCTCAATTCCTACGGATAACCGTAATCAATAAAAATATCATTGTTACTTGTACATGTTTAGCAATATCAGGACTGTAACCCCGGGATTCATTAAGGCACATGTTATTATTTCATGAAGTGAAGTTTAAGTAAATAAGCGCCCGATTATAAACAGAATATCCGACCACTGGTAATCACCGTAGCCAACGGGCTTAACCGCTCGTTCTCTCTCGACGTTTAACAGGGAGCAAATTAAGGTATTTTTCTGATGCCGAGATTCCGATATTGCATCACTCAGTATCGGAATTGAAATATCGGTGATATCGTGCCAAGATTCCGATATTACGAGATGCCGAGATTCCGATATTCATGCCCTAGGCCCTATGCATATTGCGAAGCCCGGGTTTCTCTCGCTCGGTGGCATGAATGATAATTTTGAGCCATTCGCCGACACTGCCGACAATTTGTTGCGACTCCCTAAAGGTAGGATTCGGTTCTTAGC
This sequence comes from Orthosia cruda, assembly GCA_964057195.1. Taxonomy (NCBI): domain Eukaryota; kingdom Metazoa; phylum Arthropoda; class Insecta; order Lepidoptera; family Noctuidae; genus Orthosia; species Orthosia cruda. Next base: position 24,889,566 of record OZ059842.1, read on the forward strand.
GACCGCGACGTGCGACTGCGACCATTCAACTACGCGACCATGGTCGCCAGTCGCGGGGCGACCCCTAGCTTTCCGATGTCAGCGATGGCGACATCGCCACTCTGCCCGCAGTTTTTATGGATGACGGTTATGTTCTATTGCAGTATGATATGTCGCATAATTTATCCGCAGCTAGGAAAAAAGTGATTCAGCACCTATTGGAGGATGAAGTAGATGATGATATTCTTATTTTATTATCTATGCCTCAGGAAAAACGAATGAAGAATGACTCAATTATCACATCACGAGAAAAAGAGGGTTGCTTTCAAATACTCATAAAACGACATTTAGATTATAAAGAAGAAATGTTCAGTAAATATTGTATTTTGATGTGTTTCCCGCCTGCATCGCGTGACGGCACTGCTTCCGAAGCGACAGGGTCGCGGTCGCCACGCCACTCTCTAGCCACACCCACGGGTCGAGCGACGCGGTCGCCGGCTTTGTTTAGTACTCCATATAAATCCTTACTAAGCAGTGGGTAACGCGACACGATCGCGGTCGCGAGTCTCGGTCGCTAAGAACCGAATCCTACCTTAACCCTCAAGGCCCGAGAACATCTCATTTTCCTTAGTAGTTACGCCATTGAGTTAAATTAAGACGTAAAAAATGATAATTATTATAAACTCTGGCGACCCACCCTGACTGCGCGACAATCACATTTTTATGTCCAGGCAATCACTGTCCATTACAGGTTTCCTGGTAGAGATCGCAGAATGCGATAAGGTCGCCTATTGTATGTATTTGTGTATATAACACTTATATGTTTAAATGTAACTAATTTAAAAAAAACTAAAAAGTTGAAAATAAAAAAGGTAATTATAAAAATCAAAGAACCCGACTGCTTAAAAAGCGAACTAAACTTTTTTGTTTGTTAAATCTGGTCGATAGACGCGGAGTTATAGAGAGATAATCGAGAATAATGACTTCGATAGACGCGGACAGTGATATTATTGTATACTTTTTAGAGATAATCATATTATAAAGCATTATTAGTATATACTTTAAGATATACTACAGTTACTAGGCAGATAAGGTAGATTTATAATATGCCATTGATGTTTATCAAACCTGATTTTACCCAACGTAGAGTAGAAAACGTTTAATAACGTGAAAGCTGACCGAAGCCACCAGTATTTGTAAGGAATATAAGTTTTAATGTTTGGGTGCAGTCCGTGGTCGCATGTATAATAAGATATAACAAAAATGCCGACAAAGGTATTTCGCTAACCGTCTCACTGCGGATATCCAGGGCACCTATTGTTGTATGGTATTTCTTGGCAACAAAACTTCGGTGAGTTAAGCTTGCTTTTGTGAACTATCTAATAACTATTCATCATAACATAATGAACAGTGATAAGATAACGATGTTTGGTGTTCAGAGAATAATTAAAGAAACAAATATACAAAGGCCACTGGAATGCTTTTCTAAATGAGCTTAACGAACCTTTTTTCTCCGAAACGGCTATTGTTTGCAACACTTTACCTTCGACAAGACAGCGTTTATTTACCTTGAAAATCAACACGTGCGCAGTGATGGATTTACACTGCCGCCAGTAGGCTATTCAGTATTCAGATAAGACCTCTACAATAGGAAATATGCATGTAAAAGTATTTGTTATTTAAAATAGAATACTAATAGAGAAAACAGAATCAAAATTAATCGAAAAACGAACGAGATATAACAATTTAAAGATATATGAATCTGTCTCTCTCTACGAAAACGCTATATTCTATGGTAGTTGTATGAGCGTCGTGCTATTTGACGTCAGATGGCAGGTCGGACTTTTTTCTAATTCTCAACTTTGACGCTTTATAACTTCGTCTCTGATCAAGATACATATATTCATGCATTTTCGATACCCTTCCTAGCTGACAAGCACATTAATTTAAAAAAAAAAGCCTGTTAATAAAATTATGACTATGAATAAATTGTGCACTATCGTACTAATTATACCACCTTTTTCCGTAATTAATATAAATGTGAACTAGGGAATCGATTTGTCAGTTTCTAGATTATTGTTACGTCCCTATATTTCTAAAATGTTACTAAATTATTTTTCTATTACAACGTTTACATCCGTCGTGGCGGATACAAAAAGTTTTATTTATTTTAGTGGTTTAGGTTAAAATTTGTATTAAAGTAGATAAAAAATAAATACACTAACTTGTTAAGTTATTATTATTATTATTTACTAGCTTCTGCCCGCGGCTTTGCCCGCGTAAAAAGTGTTTTATCATCCAAAGGGAATAGGAACTATCATATGTCCTTCCCAGGGTCTCAAGCTATCTCCTTGTCAAATTTCATCTAAATCGGTTCGGTAGATCCAGAGATTATCCCCTACAACCTCACAAACGTTACCTCATTATAATATTAGTACAAATGAAGTATAATCCCCGGTATGTAAGTTGGCAAGATTCGTTTTTTAAAGTCTCTTTGGTAGTGAAGCTAGGCGCGTCGAACGTTCCGACCGCGCGATTGGTTGGTCAGTTGACACAAGGTACAAGCAAAGGCGATACCCGGTGTAGGTGTGAGACGGAACACCGGGGTAGTTTTTAGTCAGTAAGAGTCTGACAGACCCCTCCGCCTCCCCAGGGCGGAGGACATCCAATGAGGATTTTCAAACCTGGAAAAAAAAAACCATCGACTGACCAATCGCGACGCGTCTATGTTCCGTTCGCTCTATGTGGTGGCTGGTAAGTTCGCGCAGTATGCGCGAACTTCTCCACACTACGCCAAAACCTTGCCAACTTACATGCCGGGGACTATAACTACGGGGCGGGATGGTATAGCCGCTTTATTTCTATCTCTCTCGAACTCATCCCCACCACGCGGCGTGTTGTTACCTGCGACACCGCTTCGGCTCCTGCGGCGGACGGGCCACGCTCTTGCATTAAATTCGACCAGACACTCTTAGTGAACGAACAGTCGTGCCGTGCAACTCGTCCTGCGCCGCAACCTAACGCGTCTAAGGAAATTAAAGAAATAAAAATCGAAGTGGTGAAACATATTAAATTGTGTGTGTGGACCTGATAACATTTAGGTAAGTAAATATTAATATTTTTTATTACTGTCGGTGAAGGATAGTTAATTTAAGTTTTAAATCGCCAACCCGCCTTGAGCAAACGTGGTATTATTCACCACTCTCTCTCTCTCAAGCTCGTGTCTTATCTGTATGAGAAGAGGCCTTTGTCCTGCATCATCGTCATCTACCTGCCCTTGTCCCATGCTACTTGCGAGTCGCCCAACACGTTTTCTTCTTCCATACCATACTGTCCCCCGTCACACTATTATTGACTTCCTTTTCTTTCATATCACTCCTCACACAGTCCACCCATATTTACTTTGGCCACCCCCTCGGTTTCATCCATAAACATTTATATTCAGGGTAACAGGCTGGTGTTATTTATTTCTGTAAGACATTATAAAATAAGTTGTTAAGTTCATGGTCAGCACCATGGAAAGTAAGTTCAAAACTTAAAGGTGGCTATTACGGCAGTATACAACCCAACATCCAGCTGAAACTATGGTTATTTAAGAGCCCTATCAGTTTCGCGTACTAAAAACAGAAAAAAAAGATTTTATTTTGGGCAAATTTCTCAATAATCACAACATATATGATAGTATTTCGATGCACAGTTATACGACATATATGTATCTAAAAAGTCTACAAAATTTTATTATGATCTGAGCTAAACCAGTTTAAAAAAATCTCAACTCAAGTTTTTATGTAAGCATGAAACACCAGATTTTCAATAGCTTTTCTAGTTTACTGGTGGCGAATAACAATCTGAAAAAGAAAATTGTAAGTTACAACTAACATTTGACATAAGCACGCTTAAAAAGTTCCCTAATTATTACGAGGTATTTGATAAGGATAAAAGTAATACAAAGTGTAATATAGTTCATTTTAATACTAATTTTAAAATATTGAGCAAAAATAAAAACTAATGTGTTAAATCGATAAAAAAATCTGCTTATTTAATTAAAAAGAATTTTTAATCGATTGTTGTAATAAATCGAATCGGTAATGTATTAGGACATCACTAATTGATAAATTTTTGAGCTGTCAAATGTAAAATAAATGAATGGAAGGAATATAAGTAAGCATACGAGTTAAAATTTTGAGTTACTCCACGTGGAAACAACTCAATTTTATCATGTGTCTGCGTAAGAATATTTCGAATATAACAATAAGTTTGAGTATTTATTTAAATGTAATAAATGGTCTAAATGATGCCGCGCGCGTTTTCTTTCAAATTTTTATAATACCTCACGTGACGCATTATGAAAATACGTAAATCATTTAACTGTGCTTTCAATAAATAATGAATATATCATTTACTGTTTTTAGTTAGGATTGTTTTTGATTCACCCATATAAATGTACAAAATTAAGCCTAAAGGTAGAATTCGGTTCTTAGCGACAGCGACGCGCGACTGCAACCATTCAACTACGCGACCATGGTCGCCAGTCGCGTGGCGAACCCTAGCTTTCCGATGTCAGCGACGGCAACATCGCCACTCTGCCCGCAGTTCTTATGGATGACGGTTGTGTTCTATTGCAGTACTATTGCAGTATTGTCGCACAATTTATCCGCAGCTAGGAAAAAAGTTATTCAGCAGCTATTGGAGGATGAAGAAGATGATGATATTCTTATTTTATTATCTATGCCTCAGGAAAAAAGGATGACGAATGCCTCAATTTTAACATCACTAGAAAAAGAGGGTTGCTTTCAAATACTCATAAAACGACATTTAGATTATAAAGAAGAAATGTTCAGAAAATATTGTATTTTGATGTGTTTCCCGCCTGCGTCGCGTGACGGCACTGCTTCCGAAGCGACCGGGTCGCGGTCGCCACGCCGATCTCTAGCCACGTCCACAGGTCACGCGACGCGGTCGCCGGATTTGTTTAGTACTCCATATAAATCCATACTAAGCAGTGGGCCGCGCGACCCGATCGCTGTCGCGGGTCGCGGTCGCTTAAAACCGAATCCTACCTTTAGGCATACTGTCCACGGAGGCGTGGCTTCAAAATATTCCGTGCAGCACAGCGTACTAAACTCTGTTCATGAGGCGTATTGCAAGCATGCGTTTGGGTTTTCAATTATTTGTGACGAAGACGTTCTTTTAGCTTATTACTACATTCGAAGTCGCCCAAGACCACGATTATATTAGGCGCGTCCTTATAAAGAAAATATATCAAATTTAGATTGTTTGTAGCGGCAAGAGAATTATTAAGTGATGATAGTGTATTTCACTCAATCTATAGAATGAGTAAAACTACTTATCTAGGCAACAGAAATACATCATCTGTGAAAATTTCAACTCTCTAGCTATCACGGACAGACAGACAGACTGACAGACAGACGGACCGCGGAGTCTTAGTAATAGGGTCCCGTTTTTACCCTTTGGGTACGGAACCCTAAAAACGAACAAAGTCGAACATAACCTCCTCCTTTATGGAAGGTCGGTTAATAAAATAATGAATAATTTTATAATAACTAATAAATAAATGATAGCTTAGGTGCAAAAAAACTAAACGATTTGGCTAGACTAAAATTAAATATGTTTCCAACAAATAAATGACAACCGCATACATCGCGTGGACGCAAGTGTATTTTTTTTTGTAAAAATGGCGGGAACGGCAGCGGAATCTGTTGAAATGATTGAAAATATACGCGTGCAATACTCCTCGTGGACAGAATTCAGTGCGCTGCACGCTGGGCTGCATAACCAGTACGGCGTATTTTGAAGCGTCTATCAAGCTACGTGTCCGTGGACAGTTGGCCTTAGACTCGGAGTGCGTTACTCCAGCCAGATATTGTCGAAAATCGTCATCTAAGTGCAATAGATAATTAGATATACAGCTTCTGTAATTGGTAAGTAGATTTTTTTAATTACCAAATTATATATATCAAATAATTAAAAAACTATCAGCTTACCAAATTAAAAAATCTGCTTACCAATTACGGCAGCTGTATATCTAATTATCTATTGAATTTAGATGACGATTTTCGACATTATCTGGCTGGAATAACGCACTATTAGACACGGCCACTGTTGTAGTCCACTGTTCCTCCATAATATTCGCTTTCGTGACAATTCCCTTTGCGAATGTGGTCTCGTGTCCCAATTCCATGACTTGCACCGTAAGCTTTTCAAAATTAAAATCTCCCTCCTTACCAACTACCATTCCCTCTTGACATCCCTTTTCTCCTTAGTTAATCCAAGTTCTATCAAGTTTTTAAACATAAACGATATCAGAAGGTTCATGTTAAATAAAATATAACATCTGTGTCGATTGTGGTTTAAAAAAAATTGTAATTATATTCTTAGATAAATGATTTAAATAAAATACATGTTTACTAACAAAAAATGTATTTTCCTTACAGCTACTTATAGTATAGATCTACCACAGAGTTTAAAGTTCGAGGCTTACCTACCTCACCACCTTCGTCACCACAAGAAGAATCATCGGCTCTGTTGCCTAAAGGGATTTTTTTAAGAATCTGACTATTCTTCGAACTGATCTGCTACGATTTACTATGGAGGTAGGTAGAAGTGGTATTTATTTATTTATTAATAGTCCTCAATAGGGATGTTGACAAAAAAATATATTTAGTACGTCAGTTATATAACCTAAAAATATTGGACAATTATTTTTTCTTTTGCCACGTAAACAATAAAATACGACGATACAGTGCGTTAAAATATCGTGTGACGTCACGGTATGCTATACTTTATACTGACAAAGTGACGTTTCAAGCCCTCCACTCCTGAACTTTGACGCGCTTTATCTTTGTCAATTTATATTTCTATACCAATATTATAAAGAGGAAAGATTTTTTTGTTTGATTGTTTGTTTGTTTATAACGAATAGGCTCCAAAACCACTGGACCGATTTCAAAAATTCTTTCACCTTTGGGAAGCTACTCTATCCCCGGGTGACATAGGCTACTTTTTATCCCTGTATTCCCACGGGAACGAGAACTACGCGGGTGAAACCGCGAGGCGTCCTCTAGTTGTTTATAATTTTCCAAACCGTCTTGATTTCATTTTCTGTTAATTTAACCTTATTGCTAATGTACAAGGCCTTAGCTGCCTTATATGTATTATTAAAAATTCTTGAGTAAGCAGCAACATACTTACTAAACGTTTCAGTGTTAATACATGGCTTAAGGCCATATAGCTCGTAAAGTCTTTCCCTAATTTTTCTAAGTCCTGATAGTCGCCCAGTCACTGAATAAAAACTTAGGGCATATAACTATATTATATTTAGTTTTCTTCTTAAAAGTGTTATTGAACTCTTTTTGAAACACTGAAAAAAATTCATCATATAAAATATTACCATCATTCACTGTGAGGTCCTGATCGCTTAACTTACTGATTAAAATGCTGTTAAATGTTATTGATCTGGATTAAATCTGCACTTGTTTTATTAACATAATGGACGCAAAGCCCACCAGTAGCCCACTATGATCCGAAGGCAGATAATTTATAATGGCCTTGTCCAAGTATTTGCAGCAACAAAAAACATTATCAATACACGTAGCAGAAGTCAGTGTAGTTAGGGTTCGTTCCAGAAACACATGTGACAAATTAAATGATTTAAAGAGATATAATAACCTACTGCCATCTGAATTATCTTCTAGAATATTAATATTAAAGTCACCACAGACAATTACCAGTTTATTACCCATTGCAAGTTTTGCCAAAACATCTACCATCACTGATTCGAATATAGAGTAGTTCTTATAATTAGGGGGTTTGTAGCCGCACACTATGACATGCTTATCCAGCTCAATACAGGACAGTTCATCACTATGTTCAACTGATAGGTCTACTATATCTTTACGAGGTTTTGATTTAATACTATTTTTAATTAATAAAAGTGAACCCCCACGCAACATAATATTTCTGTTAAAACAACTGCCCATAGTATATATTTCATAATTGATTAGCATTTCATAATCTTTCAGCCAATGCTCAGTGAAACTAACAATTTCAAACATAATTGAAATTAATTAATAATTGCGCTAGAAACAGGCGTCCCACAAGGCGGTATACTCTCTCCACTCTTATTTTCTTTATTTATTAACTCTATCACTACTATTCTCAAATGCTCCTACCATCTGTATGCTGACGACCTGCAGCTCTACGCGCAAGCTGACATACTCAATCTGGATGACTGCATCTCGCTGTTGAATGCTGATCTTCAAGCAATCGCTGACTGGTCTAGCAGATTTGGCGTTACTGTCAATGTCAGTAAATGTCAGGCTATCCTTATTGGTAGTTCGTATTATCTACGAACCTTGGACACTAGTCTTCTAATGCCGCTTAAGTTCGGCAATACTGTTATCCCTCTCTCGCCTCACGTTAAAGACTTGGGCCTATATATTGATGACAGATTAAGCTGGAATAAGCAGGTCGCTCAGATTAGCCAGAGACTCACTTTCTCACTGCGGTCTCTCTATAGATTCAAACATTTTCTTCCGTCCAGCACCAAAACCACCTTGGTTCAAGCTCTCGTATTGCCTATAATCGACTATGCTGATGTTTGTTATTCTGATCTATCCCAAGAACTTCTTAACAAAATGGATCGACTTCTTAACAACTGTATTCGCTTTATTTTCGGGCTTCGTAAATATGATCACATTTCTACCTTCCGTTCTCAGCATAAATGGCTGCCTATCCGTCAGAGGAGATCCCTCAGATCCCTCTGCATGCTCTTCAACATCATGAACGATCCTTGTACTCCTGATTATTTAAAACAATATTTTAAAGTGTTGGGCAGTTCTCACGATCTTAACCTTCGAGCTTCCAAAAACTTACTTCTCCAAATTCCTTCTCACCGCACTGGGTTTATATCTAATTCTTACGCTGTCTCTACTATAAAACTCTGGAACGTCCTTCCCCTTGACATAAAAAAAACTGAGAGTAAATTTTCATTTAAGCGTAGAATCCGGAACTATTACTTGTCCTCTCTTACATAGCTCGGTCTTCGTCTTAGTTATTATGTTTAATTTCTGTTTCATTTAGAATATGATATTTATTATAATATTTATTAGTCTATTGTTTTAGAAATTATTTATGTATTTTATTTGTTAGATAGTTTATTAATATCCGACTTTAATTATTGTTCATTTTTATTTTGTACTCCTACCACCTGTTTGTCCTTTTTAACCCAAAGGTTGACTGGTAGAGAATGCCTTGCTGCATTAAGTCCGCCTATGTATCACCATTGTACATGAAGTTTAAATAAATAAATAAATAAATAATTATTTCTAAAAACAGTTCTATTTCCAATACCTTCAATAAAAACCTTGAATATCCTGGTGGAATAATTTCAGAGAATTCTGCTCAGACCTTTTTGTGAAATTATTTTTTTGCGAGCAAGAAAGTACCTTTTTGATGGTGGATATACTCGCAACTATTCCGTTATTGGTACCCTCCCTTGTCCTATCAACTAGTTTAAAGAATAAATATTAATAGCATTTTTGCTAACGTTATTCAAGGTATTGACAGCCTTTCAATTAGTACTATTACTAATATCAATAATAATTGGATACTTCGACATACTACTTATGTCTGATTTTATTGTATAAGAAAATGACCGAGCTATTTGCTATTTGATGTCTTACCCTAAGAGGCAGATACAAAGTATCGCCTGTCGACTTTACTTTTTCAACAAAACTAGTTAGTTTCTATAGTGACTCACAAGAAAGTGCAGAACTAAATAGAAATATAATTTCTCTACCCCGGCAACATCTCTATTTCTCTAAAGTCATTTTATTGAGAGCTTACCAACATCAGTATTGTTCAGTATTACATTTAATATTAATTTATGATGTATATTTTTTAAATTTTGCTATGCCCGGCAGGGTCCATAATTGTTTCTTTTATTCATATTTACCACTTGTATGTACATTATAGAAGCAATGAAGATTTGAGTTTACTGATAGCAATTTTCTATTTCAGGTATCACCTTTAAATGCATTGGCTATAGCCGTTGCGGTAAACTTATCGAAAAGGCGTTATGTTACTATGCAGAAGAATATGAGTGAAGAATTATCTCGAAACTTTCCCAATTATGAATTGCTGGCTCAAGAAAAAATAAAATGTTATCCAGCTGCTGAAGATTTAACAATTACAGAAAGATCTGCTAAAATAAAATTGCAAGCCCTGATGGACTTGACCTCGAAAAGGCTCGCAAGTGCCATAGACACCTCTTCCGTTGATGCCAATCAACAGCTAATTCTGACCAGCCAATGGGGCTTCGATAGATCCTCCAGCCACAGTGTATGCCATAATAAAAGGTTTCAAATAGGCAACGACTGCAAGCTGGTTTATAATTTTATGATATGTGTTGTGCCTCTAAGCCTCGTAACAAATGGTGTTACGATATGGCAAAATGAACAACCTGCCTCACTCTCGTATTGCCGTCCTATATTATTTAAATTTATGAAGGACACAAAAGAAAATGTGCAGGCAGAATTGGCTACCATTGAAGCTGAGATTGAGACCTTGATTCCAACTACCCTTGTTAATGGAATCACCGTCACTCACCAGATGAAGTTGACAATGATTGATGATGAATATCATCCAATTACTACGGATACAATAGCTTCCGTGTGCCAAATATGCAAGGCAAAAGCCATAAGAACGAATCCTCATTTGCAGTTAGTTAATAGGAAACAAGCAAATAAAGATAAACCAATGTATGGCCTAAGTTTTCTCCATGCTTCGATTCGTTCCATGGAAAGCCTGTTAGAGGTCTCGTATAGATTAGGAAATGAAACTTTCCAAGATAAAAACAAAGAAGCCAAGTTAAAAGCTAAGTGGCTGAAAATGCACATAGCATTTGGCTTAATGTTTAAACGTTTTGTCCGTAAACCCTCGCATCAAATTTTTCCTAACTCCGTGTATAAGGGTAGAGCAGCAAGGCAATTTTTTTAAGAAATTGATTATTTTTCTGATCTGACAAAGATAGATATTGAGCTGCTCAGACAAATTTGTGTGATTTTGCAGACTATTGCATCAGGACGGAAGATAATTGTTCCTAAATTCCGAGAGTTTTGTTTAGACACTGCTACGCATTATATGGAACTATACTCGTGGTATCACATGCCTTCTCCTCTTCATAAACTCCTAATACATGGGCCAGACTTTGTTGAGAACATGACTATAATACCCATTGGTACGCTTTGTGAAGAAATAACTGAGGCTACAGATATCGAGTTCAAGAAGAGGAGTGTATTTAACAGGTTCTCATGGAATGACAAGTTATTTCGCAAACTTTTACTATCATCTGATCCAGTTCTTGCAAGTATTCAACCTAAAGTTAAAATGTCTTCTTTTAAGGAATTTTATATTCTTACTGGAAGTAAGCCTGAATATAATGAATATGATGATTATAGTCAAGATCTTCATTCGGAATTGACTGATGATAGTGAAGATGACGATAATTCGGAACGGACTCTCGATAGTGATGATGCAAGTACTCAGTCTGCAATGAATCAAGATAGTGATGATGAATTGAGTCAATCTGAAACGGAAAATAGTGAAGATGAATTAAATAGTAATTCCGATGTGACTGTCTTTAGTGAAGATGAGGATCATGTGATGATGGACATTTTCAATGTAATGGGACGAGGACCATTTTATTTTTAAGATAAGTTTAGGTATTATTATTATTTTGGGTATTATTTTTATTTTAGGTTTTATTATTAATTATTATAGACTTTTGTGAAGAGTGTAAATATGTAAGTGTGTGTGTAATGTGTGTCTAGTGTAGTTTTTATTAAATCGGAGAGGGATGAGTTTCAAAAGATTTATAGTAAGAAGGAATCAGGAGATCTTCAGTCTTCGCTTAGTTTTGAGCTGATAGCCATTTGTACAATAATAATAACGCGTTATCTTCTGTGATTGGCTGTTGAAAATTCATTCAACCAATCACAGCAGATAACGCGTGCTTAACAATTTGTCACATTAATTCTGACATAATTTTAAGGTGGGAAACTGAGGGTATGACCAGGGATTTCAATGCGGATTCTTCGATATTTGAAAATAACTGATAAATCCGGCTTTACTTGACATTTTAAAATCCGGTTTTAAGACTCAAATTCGGTTATTCCGTATTTATTTTAACGGATAATATTTGTATTTATCCACAATTTTTTATTGTACGTAATCGGTAGATCGATATTACCTACTATAATGCGCAAATCCGAATAATATTTGAATTGGTAGGATAAGGTTTTATTTTTATTCTATAGATCAACTGGATGACCGAAAGAGCTTTTTGTACTGGCATGTTCTGTAATAAAATAAGATCGCGCCTTAACGATGAGACACTTGACGCGATCATGTCTTTAAGATCTCGTTTTTTAAAGAAGACTGATTAAAATACGTATGTCTATTAAGATATGACTGATTTATTAGATAGAATAGAAATCGAATTTATTGAGTCTTTTCTTATTTGTAACTGAATTACGTTAAACTTTGTTCTTGAGACTGCATTTTTATAAAAAAGAAGGTAAACTTAATTATCTAAAGTTTAAGTACAGTTTATGTTATGATTATCTAAATGTATAATAAATTTATGACTGATACCCAAAGTTTTGTTGTTTTTTTTTCCTTTTTTTATTGTCTGTATGCTTGACCACTATCTCACGTGATGGTAAGCGATGATGTGGTCGACGGTGAACATTCTTTTATTTGGTCGTGCGTCGTAATTGAGCGAATAAAATATGCGGATTTTAAATTATTTGTGCTATTTTATATCAGTTTTATCAATTAAACTTAAAACACTCAAAATTAGGAAAAGCCGGTTAATCCGGCTTTCAATAGGAGCAGGAAACAGAAATCCGGATTTAAAAAAAAAGACGTGTGGCACTCGGGGACTGCCGCGGTAAAGCTATTGCATAGCATTTAATTTTTGAGAATTTGAGTAATTTTCTTTCACCTATTGTTCTTAAAATCTACTTTCTTTTCCCAAATAGTAAATGCAGATCACGGTCCACCCACAATAATAAACCCTTAACGCCACCCTCTAACAACCCCCTTATTATCATATTTTTTACCTTTTCCCCAAATAATAAATTTAAACCACAATAAGGTCGCTTTTTCAAAGTGACCCTTATTCCCACATACATAAAGTCTACATTAAACGCGGTGGAATTTAAAATAGGATACAAATAGAGAATTTAACCTCAACTTCAATAGAACTTAAAAATATTTCCTACATCCGTCATAATAAAAATTCTTATTTTAATTTGTCATTGCCAAGCGAATTGGAGCCTTTAAATTAAAAACGTTAAAAACTCGAAAACGTAGCGAGCCAAACCCCCATTTATTTCCGATTAATAAAACTCTAAAAAACAAAACAAAAATATAAAGTGACCCTTATTCTCATTATACATTATACCCTTATTTTTTTACGACCAACAAAATTTTTAAAACCCTCATATCTCAGAAACGGTAGGAGTTAGCGCATTTCTGACAAAAAATTTGCCCCCCTGCCCTTTGTTACTTCATCCAGGAGAACAAGGTTGGGTTTCCCCCCCCCCCCCTTAACCGTTTACCTCCCTCCGCAGAAAAAATATAAAGAGACCCTTATGTACATTGAAATAAGAGCGCTTTTCTTTGACAAGCAAAAGTGACCCTTATTCTGATTATTATAAGGTCCACATTGATCACCATTGTCACGTTTCGTTACGGAATTTCTGGATTCGGTCTCCACGCTCAAGGCTCGCGATAGAAGCTATGCAATAGATTAAAAAACAGATTTTGCAGTCCCTAATTATGATATTTTTACTCCATAGTTCAAGTGCATTGACTTGTCAAAATATATTAATACTAGCTTTTGCCCGCGACTTCGTTCGCGTGGAATAGTGACTTCCGGCAGATTTTTGGTTTTACCCACATAGTTCCCGATCTCGCGGGATCTCTTCAAAAATGAAATGTGGAAGATATTCTAGGGAACTCTTCAAAAATCAATATAATGAATGAGCTCTGCGTTTGAATTGAAGATATGTATACTTAGGGCATTAAAGCCGTTATTGCCGATCGAAAAAGGGGAAAATGTTATTTTTCCCTTATTTTCAAAATATTATTTTGATTTGCCATTTCAGAAAAAAATACTGTTTCTCCCTTGACAAATTTTCTATTATTTTAGGTTTTAAAGATTATTAAAGTTTCTTACACCATCATCCAATTACTACGGATACAATAGCTTCCGTGTGCCAAATATGCAAGGCAAAAGCCATAAGAACGAATCCTCATTTGCAGTTAGTTAATAGGAAACAAGCAAATAAAGATAAACCAATGTATGGCCTAAGTTTTCTCCATGCTTCGATTCGTTCCATGTAAAGCCTGTTAGAGGTCTCGTATAGATTAGGAAATGAAACTTTCCAAGATAAAAACAAAGAAGCGAAGTTAAAAGCTAAGTGGCTGAAAATGCACATAGCATTTGGCTTAATGTTTAAACGTTTTGTCCGTAAACCCTCGCATCAAATTTTTCCTAACTCCGTGTATAAGGGTAGAGCAGCAAGGCAATTTTTTGAAGAAATTGATTATTTTTCTGATCTGACAAAGATAGATATTGAGCTGCTCAGACCAATTTGTGTGATTTTGCAGACTATTGCATCAGAACGGAAGATAATTGTTCCTAAATTCCGAGAGTTTTGTTTAGACACTGCTACGCATTATATGGAACTATACTCGTGGTATCACATGCCTTCTCCTCTTCATAAACTCCTAATACATGGACCAGACTTTGTTGAGAACATGACTATAATACCCATTGGTACGCTTTGTGAAGAAATAACTGAGGCTACAGATATCGAGTTCAAGAAGAGGAGTGTATTTAACAGGTTCTCATGGAATGACAAGTTATTTCGCAAACTTTTACTATCATCTGATCCAGTTCTTGCAAGTATTCAACCTAAAGTTAAAATGTCTTCTTTTAAGGAATTTTATATTCTTACTGGAAGTAAGCCTGAATATAATGAATATGATGATTATAGTCAAGATCTTCATTCGGAATTGACTGATGATAGTGAAGATGAAGATAATTCGGAACGGACTCTCGATAGTGATGATGCAAGTACTCAGTCTGCAATGAATCAAGATAGTGATGATGAATTGAGTCAATCTGAAACGGAATATAGTGAAGATGAATTAAATAGTAATTCCGATGTGACTGTCTT
The DNA here is from genome assembly GCA_964057195.1 of Orthosia cruda. Taxonomy (NCBI): domain Eukaryota; kingdom Metazoa; phylum Arthropoda; class Insecta; order Lepidoptera; family Noctuidae; genus Orthosia; species Orthosia cruda. The sequence continues at coordinate 24,904,817 of OZ059842.1, forward strand.
TAGTGAAGATGAGGATCATGTGATGATGGACATTTTCAATGTAATGGGACGAGGACCATTTTATTTTTAAGATAAGTTTAGGTATTATTATTATTTTGGGTATTATTTTTATTTTAGGTTTTATTATTAATTATTATAGACTTTTGTGAAGAGTGTAAATATGTAAGTGTGTGTGTAATGTGTGTCTAGTGTAGTTTTTATTAAATCGGAGAGGGATGAGTTTCAAAAGATTTATAGTAAGAGGGAATCAGGAGATCTTCAGTCTTCGCTTAGTTTTGAGCTGATAGCCATTTGTACAATAATAATAACGCGTTATCTTCTGTGATTGGCTGTCGAAAATTCATTCAACCAATCACAGCAGATAACGCGTGCTTAACAATTTGTCACATTAATTCTGACATAATTTTAAGGTGGGAAACTGAGGGTATGACCAGGGATTTCAATCCGGATTCTTCGATATTTGAAAATAACTGATAAATCCGGCTTTTCTTGACATTTTAAAATCCGGTTTTAAGACTCAAATTCGGTTATTCCGTATTTATTTTAACGGATAATATTTGTATTTATCCACAATTTTTTATTGTACGTAATCGGTAGATCGATATTACCTACTATAATGCGCAAATCCGAATAATATTTAAATTGGTAGGATGAGGTTTTATTTTTATTCTATAGATCAACTGGATGACCGAAAGAGCTTTTTGTACTGGCATGTTCTGTAATAAAATAAGATCGCGCCTAAACGATGAGACACTTGACGCGATCATGTCTTTAAGATCTCGTTTTTTAAAGAAGACTGATTAAAATACGTATGTCTATTAAGATATGACTGATTTATTAGATAGAATAGAAATCTAATTTATTGAGTCTTTTCTTATTTGTAACTGAATTACGTTAAACTTTTTTCTTGAGAATGCATTTTTATAAAAAAGAAGGATAACTTAATTATCTAAAGTTTAAGTACAGTTTATGTTATGATTATCTAAATGTATAATAAATTTATGACTGATACCAAAAGTTTTGTTGTTTTTTTTTTCCTTTTTTTATTGTCTGTATGCTTGACCACTATCTCACGTGATGGTAAGCGATGATGTGGTCGACGGTGAACATTCTTTTATTTGGTCGTGCGTCGTAATTGAGCGAATAAAATTTGCGGATTTAAAATTATTTGTGCTATTTTATATCATTTTTATCAATTAAACTTAAAACACTCAAAATTAGGAAAAGCCGGTTAATCCGGCTTTCAATAGGAGCAGGAAACAGAAATCCGGATTTAAAAAAAAAGACGTGTGGCACTCGGGGACTGCCGCGGTAAATCTATTGCATAGCATTTAATTTTTGAGAATTTGAGTCATTTTCTTTCACCTATTGTTCTTAAAATCTACTTTCTTTTCCCAAATAGTAAATGCAGATCACGGTTCACCCACAATAATAAACCCTTAACGCCACCCTCTAACAACCCCCTTATTATCATATTTTTTACCTTTTCCCCAAATAATAAATTTAAACCACAATAAGGTCGCTTTTTCAAAGTGACCCTTATTCCCACATACATAAAGTCTACATTAAACGCGGTGGAATTTAAAATAGGATACAAATAAAGAATTTAACCTCAACTTCAATAGAACTTAAAAATATTTCCTACATCCGTCATAATAAAAATTCTTATTTTAATTTGTCATTGCCAAGCGAATTGGAGCCTTTAAATTAAAAACGTTAAAAACTCGAAAACGTAGCGAGCCAAACCCCCATTTATTTCCGATTAATAAAACTCTAAAAAACAAAACAAAAATATAAAGTGACCCTTATTCTCATTATACATTATACCCTTATTTTTTTACGACCAACAAAATTTTTAAAACCCTCATATCTCAGAAACGGTAGGAGTTAGCGCATTTCTGACAAAAAATTTGCCCCCCTGCCCTTTGCTACTTCATCCAGGAGAACAAGGTTGGGTTTCCCCCCCCCCCCCTTAACCGTTTACCTCCCTCCGCAGAAAAAATATAAAGAGACCCTTATGCACATTGAAATAAGGTCGCTTTTCTTTGACAAGCAAAAGTGACCCTTATTCTGATTATTATAAGGTCCACATTGATCACCATTGTCACGTTTCGTTACGGAATTTCTGAATTCGGTCTCCACGCTCAAGGCTCGCGATAGAAGCTATGCAATAGATTAAAAAACAGATTTTGCAGTCCCTAATTATGATATTTTTACTCCATAGTTCAAGTGCATTGACTTGTCAAAATATATTAATACTAGCTTTTGCCCGCGACTTCGTTCGCGTGGAATAGTGACTTCCGGCAGATTTTTGGTTTTACCCACATAGTTCCCGATCTCGCGGGATCTCTTCAAAAATGAAATGTGGAAGATATTCTAGGGAACTCTTCAAAAATCAACATAATGAGCTCTGCGTTTGAATTGAAGATATGTATACTCACTTAGGGCATTAAAGCCGTTATTGCCGATCGAAAAAGGCGAAAATGTTATTTTTCCCTTATTTTCAAAATATTATTTTGATTTGCCATTTCAGAAAAAAATACTGTTTCTCCCTTGACAAATTTTCTATTATTTTAGGTTTTAAAGATTATTAAAGTTTCTTACACCATCATCCAATTACTACGGATACAATAGCTTCCGTGTGCCAAATATGCAAGGCAAAAGCCATAAGAACGAATCCTCATTTGCAGTTAGTTAATAGGAAACAAGCAAATAAAGATAAACCAATGTATGGCCTAAGTTTTCTCCATGCTTCGATTCGTTCCATGTAAAGCCTGTTAGAGGTCTCGTATAGATTAGGAAATGAAACTTTCCAAGATAAAAACAAAGAAGCGAAGTTAAAAGCTAAGTGGCTGAAAATGCACATAGCATTTGGCTTAATGTTTAAACGTTTTGTCCGTAAACCCTCGCATCAAATTTTTCCTAACTCCGTGTATAAGGGTAGAGCAGCAAGGCAATTTTTGAAGAAATTGATTATTTTTCTGATCTGACAAAGATAGATATTGAGCTGCTCAGACAAATTTGTGTGATTTTGCAGACTATTGCATCAGGACGGAAGATAATTGTTCCTAAATTCCGAGAGTTTTGTTTAGACACTGCTACGCATTATATGGAACTATACTCGTGGTATGACATGCCTTCTCCTCTTCATAAACTCCTAATACATGGGCCAGACTTTGTTGAGAACATGACTATAATACCCATTGGTACGCTTTGTGAAGAAATAACTGAGGCTACAGATATCGAGTTCAAGAAGAGGAGTGTATTTAACAGGTTCTCATGGAATGACAAGTTATTTCGCAAACTTTTACTATCATCTGATCCAGTTCTTGCAAGTATTCAACCTAAAGTTAAAATGTCTTCTTTTAAGGAATTTTATATTCTTACTGGAAGTAAGCCTGAATATAATGAATATGATGATTATAGTCAAGATCTTCATTCAGAATTGACTGATGATAGTGAAGGTGAAGATAATTCGGAACGGACTCTCGATAGTGATGATGCAAGTACTCAGTCTGCAATGAATCAAGATAGTGATGATGAATTGAGTCAATCTGAAACGGAATATAGTGAAGATGAATTAAATAGTAATTCCGATGTGACTGACTTTAGTGAAGATGAGGATCATGTGATGATGGACATTTTCAATGTAATGGGACGAGGACCATTTTATTTTTAAGATAAGTTTAGGTATTATTATTATTTTGGGTATTATTTTTATTTTAGGTTTTATTATTATTTTAGGTATTATTATTAATTATTATAGACTTTTGTGAAGAGTGTAAATATGTAAGTGTGTGTGTAATGTGTGTCTAGTGTAGTTTTTATTAAGTCTGAGAGGGATGAGTTTCAAAAGATTTATAGTAAGAGGGAATCAGGAGATCTTCAATCTTCGCTTAGTTTTGAGCTGATAGCCATTTGTACAATATATACCTAATAATAATTGTGTAAATATTTGTGTGAACTGATTTTTATTAAACTGCGTGGTTAGTATAATAGCTTATATTGTGCTATTTGCAACAATTTAATATTGATTTTGGCCGTTGTGCCCCATACTTCCATTAAATAGTCCAAGTGAGGTCATATACGAGTGTTATATAATATCTAGCGCATAATATAATTTACAAATAAAGTTCTGATTCTGATTCTAATAAAACCACATATTCAAAAGATGTATATCATTCTGAGCGTTGAACATAACAGCGTCCACGGAATGTCCAAAATAAAATAAAGCTGTATCGTCAGCGTAAAACGATACATCGCCTTTTAGTCAACTTCATGAATATGTTATATTTGTTAATATAATATATTGTTAGGGTTGTACTTCCCGAGGCGGAAAAGTTTCTCAGGTAAACAATTTACACCCGTCCTCCTTAAAATTTTGATAGTTTGGTCCATGTCCATATCTGTTATTTCGTCTTTAGATGATGCGACTGGCTCTTTTATTCCAACGATTATGACTGGGGATTTCAATCCGGATTCTTCGATATTTGAAAATAACTGATAAATCCGGCTTTTCTTGACATTTTAAAATCCGGTTTTAAGACTCAAATTCGGTTATTCCGTATTTATTTTAACGGATAATATTTGTATTTATCCACAAATTTTCATTGTACGTAATCGGTAGATCGATATTACCTACTATAATGCGCAAATCCGAATAATATTTGAATTGGTAGGATAAGGTTTTATTTTTATTCTATAGATCAACTGGATGACCGAAAGAGCTTTTTGTACTGGCATGTTCTGTAATAAAATAAGATCGCGCCTTAACGATGAGACACTTGACGCGATCATGTCTTTAAGATCTCGTTTTTTAAAGAAGACTGATTAAAATACGTATGTCTATTAAGATATGACTGATTTATTAGATAGAATAGAAATCTAATTTATTGAGTCTTTTCTTATTTGTAACTGAATTACGTTAAACTTTTTTCTTGCGACTGCATTTTTATAAAAAAGAAAGATAACTTAATTATCTAAAGTTTAAGTACAGTTTATGTTATGATTATCTAAATGTATAATAAATTTATGACTGATACCCAAAGTTTTGTTGTTTTTTTTTTCCTTTTTTTATTGTCTGTATGCTTGACCACTATCTCACGTGATGGTAAGCGATGATGTGGTCGACGGTGAACATTCTTTTATTTGGTCGTGCGTCGTAATTGAGCGAATAAAATATGCGGATTTTAAATTATTTGTGCTATTTTATATCAGTTTTATCAATTAAACTTAAAACACTCAAAATTAGGAAAAGCCGGTTAATCCGGCTTTCAATAGGAGCAGGAAACAGAAATCCGGATTAAAAAAAAAGACGTGTGGCACTCGGGGACTGCCGCGGTAAAGCTATTGCATAGCATTTAATTTAGGAGAATTTGAGTCATTTTCTTTCACCTATTGTTCTTAAAATCTACTTTCTTTTCCCAAATAGTAAATGCAGATCACGGTCCACCCACAATAATAAACCCTTAACGCCACCCTCTAACAACCCCCTTATTATCATATTTTTTACCTTTTCCCCAAATAATAAATTTAAACCACAATAAGGTCGCTTTTTCAAAGTGACCCTTATTCCCACATACATAAAGTCTACATTAAGCGCGGTGGAATTTAAAATAGGATACAAATAAAGAATTTAACCTCAACTTCAATAGAACTTAAAATATTTCCTACATCCGTCATAATAAAAATTCTTATTTTAATTTGTAATTGCCAAACCCCAGTCGTAGCGAGCCAAACCCCCATTTATTTCCGATTAATAAAACTCTAAAAAACAACAAAAATATAAAGTGACCCTTATTCTCATTATACATTATACCCTTATTTTTTTACGACCAACAAAATTTTTAAAACCCTCATATCTCAGAAACGGTAGGAGTTAGCGCATTTCTGACAAAAAATTTACCCCCCTGCCCTTTGCTACTTCATCCAGGAGAACAAGGTTGGGTTGCCCCCCCCCCCCCTTAACCGTTTACCTCCCTCCGCAGAAAAAATATAAAGAGACCCTTATGCACATTGAAATAAGGTCGCTTTTCTTTGACAAGCAAAAGTGACCCTTATTCTGATTATTATAAGGTCCACATTGATCACCATTGTCACGTTTCGTTACGGAATTTCTGGATTCGGTCTCCACGCTCAAGGCTCGCGATAGAAGCTATGCAATAGATTAAAAAACAGATTTTGCAGTCCCTAATTATGATATTTTTACTCCATAGTTCAAGTGCATTGACTTGTCAAAATATATTAATACTAGCTTTTGCCCGCGACTTCGTTCGCGTGGAATAGTGACTTCCGGCAGATTTTTGGTTTTACCCACATAGTTCCCGATCTCGCGGGATCTCTTCAAAAATGAAATGTGGAAGATATTCTAGGGAACTCTTCAAAAATCAACATAATGAGCTCTGCGTTTGAATTGAAGATTATTATTAGATACTCACTTAGGGCATTAAAGCCGTTATTGCCGATCGAAAAAGGCGAAAATGTTATTTTTCCCTTATTTTCAAAATATTATTTTGATTTGCCATTTCAGAAAAAAATACTGTTTCTCCCTTGACAAATTTTCTATTATTCTAGGTTTTAAAGATTATTAAAGTTTCTTACACCAAGACATTTCTGTATACCACGTTTTTAGTTTTGCCATCCTTTGCAAAAATATATAGGTCTTGTGGTTTTGACACTCTTGAGCACGCAACGTAGAGTTGTCCATGGGAGAAACAGTCTTTTTCAAGATGTACCCCCGCAACTTTAAGCGTTTGCCCTTAGGCTTTATTTATGGTCATTGCAAACGCAGTTTTCAGCGGAAACTGAACTCTTTTGAATTGGAATGGCAAATCAGTTGTAATGATGGGAATGCGGTGAATAATTACAGTTTCGCCTTTTGCCATTCCAGTCATAATAATAATAATAATAATTTATTTGTAACATTCAAATTAACAATTTTCTCTTAAACTAAGTTGTCTAACAATGACAATGAAGTAAGTATCTAATATTGATCATGCTTAAGAGATTACGTTGACGACTGTACTAGTATAAACTGTGTCACAGTCGACATCGCCCTCCTCCCAGTGTACTTCAATATTACAAAATCAAAGTAATAAACAAAAAAAAAAAAAGAAATTAAAATAATTTGTATCACAATTTTTTTTTCCTTTGGCAGTAAACAAAAATTGGTAATGCAAGTACCTGTGTGTTTGTGTGGTGTGTTGTGTAGTGTGATGTGTAGGTGAGTGTGTGGAAGCAATTATGACTATTTTTTATTTACTATTTCCTCCGTTTCTGAATAGTCCAACTGTAGGAGCCAGTCACGTATAACATTCCTGCACTTGCTAAAAGTTAGAGGAAAGATGTTGTGGATTCGGTTCGCTTTGTTATATAATTGGTTACTTATAACATAATACTGGTGCATTGCAAGGGTTGTTCTGTGGGGTGTCGATTCGCAGATTCTAGAACTATCGCGTTTATGCATCGGTTTATACTCTATGCTTTTGTGTTTACGGAGTATGGTACTCAGTATAAAAAGCCGTCTCACAGCCAGTACTGGACATTCGGTATAAAGAAGATCAGTGCTGTACCTTCGGGTTCGACCAAGCATGACCTTCAAAATAGCTCTCTGTGCACGCTCTAGGGGAAGTAAGACAGACTTGCCGATTCCACCCCAAACAACAATGCAGTACTGCAGCAAACTTTGGACAAGGGCGAAGTAAACGCACAGTAACGTTTCCCTATCAGCAGAATTTCTGAGCTTTCTGAATATAGGCATTATTTTTCTAATGCGGGCTGTCAACTGACCTATATGTGCTGACCATTTCAGAGAATTGTCAATGATGAGACCCAGATATCTTATAGTGGTGGTGCGAGTAAATTTAGGACAGCCACAACTTTCTGGGATGTCACAAGTATGTGCGATAACTGCAAAATCTGGTGGGGGCTGGGTATTAATGCGGTGCGAGAACGTTACATATTTGGTCTTATCAACATTCAGCGTCAAAAGATTGTCATTAAGCCAAGTCATGATATCTTTAAGAGCTCGCTCTGTAAAGCACTGAGCCTCTTTCCAGTCCCTTCCATGCACAATCAACGCAGTGTCATCAGCGTAGGTAATAATATTACAATTTGGTAGGGTCTTCAAACATAAGGTGTTGATGTACAACAGGAAGAGAGTGGGTCCAAGAACGCTGCCTTGTGGGACACCAAAGGAAAGAGTGGCTTGCGAACTCGTGAAATTGCCTATCCTAACACATTGAGTTCTATTAGAAAGGTAGGAGCGAAACATTTGCAATGTAACCCCACGAATGCCTATCGATTCCAGTTTTGAGAGCAATATGGGTACAGAAACAGTGTCGAATGCCTTTGACAGATCGAGGAACACACCTATTACTTTCTCTTTGCTGTCAATGTTACGGGCTATGATCTCTGTAAGCAATAAAGTAGCATCTTCTGTTGATTTACCTTTCATAAAGCCAAATTGGTTCTTTGCAATAATATCATTCTGATGAAAATATTTAGTAAGTCTAGAATTTAACAGCTTTTCAAGAATTTTGGAAATAGCGGTTAGCACCGATATCGGTCTGTAGTTTCCAACACTGTCTCTGTCACCACTCTTGTGGATAGGATGGACTAAGGCCCTCTTTAAAATATCCGGGAAAACACCAGTATCCAGGCATAGGTTACACATATGTGTAAGTGGACCAATCAGACTACCCTTCGCACTCATCACAACCTCTGTAGGTATATTGTCAATACCAGTTGCAGAGTCGCTTTTTAGATTGACAATAATAGACTCTATTTCCCCATGATCTGTCTGGAACAGAACCATAGATTCCCTAGGTGACTTAGACAGGTCGTGTATTATTGAGGATTGGTTTGGCTGTCTATTTGAGGTTCCCCTTTTATTTAATATTGCATTAGCAAGTTTTTCCCCGACCCCTGCAAAATAGTTGTTCACCTTATTAGTTGACTCGAATGGATCTGGAGTGAGAGTTAATAACTCAGATGGAGGAAGCGAAGTTTGCTTGAGGTTTGCAATTTTGTTTACAGTATTCCACATTCCCTTTGGATTGTTTTTATTCTTTTCAAATTCCGCTTTTTCATAACATTTTTTTTGTTTTTTTAAAAGGTTATTGCAAAAGTTACGGTATCTAGTATAGGTGACTTGCATGATTGCGTTGTTCTGATTTAGTTTAGCTTGCCTATGCAACTTGTCCCAATGTCTAATGCACCGTATTAAGCCCGGTGTAAGCCATGGCTTGATTGCTCGCTTTCGGCGAGGTATGGTTTTAAGCGTTGAGTGCGCATGGATAGCATTCGAAATTATGCCTACTAGAGAGTCAGCGGAGACATTGGCATTTGTGGCTGAGTAAACAGAACTAAAGTCAGTCTCCGCAAGACTTACTTGGACTTAAGAGGGATAATTAATCTTAAGATAAGAAGATTTTGGGTTGTGTCTTTTTATTTTACAGTCAATACAAAAAACCAGTGGCGCGTGGTCGGTTATGAATGCGTCTAGTACACAGGTAGCTGTGAATCTATCAGATCTCAACATTACGTGATCCAAACAGCTATTATTACGAGTAGGGAAGACATGAGCAGGTAGAAAGCCGTGATAAGCCATCTGGTCTAAATATTTATCACAGTTAGGGTCATTACTACTTGGGGAGATATTTATATTAATATCTCCAATTATAGCTACTGACTTCACTGCCTTCAATGATTCAAGACACAGATCAAGGCTATCACAGAACTTATTTATGTTTCGATATGATGGTGACCGGTACACAGCCACGATGGCATAATCATCCCCAGACTGCAAAACAAGACAGTTGGCATCTATCACAGGCGGTTTCGTTATTTTATGGCTTATTTCAGATTTCACGTAAATTAGGACGCCGTCGTTCTGGTTTAGGAAGTCAGAAGAGTACGAAGTGTAGCCAGAAATTTCAGTCACTGTCGGAGATTTACTCAACCAGCATTCGGTTAGTATGAGAATGTCACACTGTATAGAGATTCTCTCAAGTAGAACGACAAGGCTATCAAAGTTACAAGCTACGCTACGTATGTTAGTGTGCATTATAGATAAAGCTGTTCGGGACAAATTAATATGATTCACTAAACTTTCTGGGGAGCAAATCCTAGAATCGGAGATTTGAACTGAATCAATATCGCTTAATATATTATCAAAAACTAACATTAAGAAGTAAAAAAAATTAAAAGATGTATCTTAATGTCATGAAAGTGTTGCAAATAGTTATTTCGAACAAACGTTATAAAATCAATAGCTACCATTATGTTGTAAAATGTAAATCTTGTAAACTTTTTCTGTAATTGTGAGTTTTCAACCAGTGATTGTGTTTGTATATTTTGTTTCATGTTAAGAGTTGAGTGACTGAATGCGTGAGGTACTTGTGATACAACATGGATACATTTTCTAAATTTAAGTATAAGGTTATATGTGTAGTTTAAATTTAAAATAATCAAGATAATTAATAACATGCAGTAATTAAGATAATATAAAGGCCATACATTTCCTAGTCACATTATATTTCGAGAGTGCAGCTTGTTCAAATCACTTTCGTTATCTATTCGAAGCGACGCAGCGCCCTCTTTCTGGCGGAGGAAAATCTTTCCATGGGCAGTCCAGCAGAATTGGTAGTTGTTCTTCTTACCAAACTCCCGAGCTAGGTAAAACAGTTTTCTTGCTTTTTGAGAAAGGCATTCAGAAAGATAGGGTTGAGGGGCACCGTCGAGTTTCAAGTGAGAAGTATTTAATTTATTATTTTTATTTGCCTGATTGTGTTTTTTCACCGAAGTTAACATCCTTTCTTTCAATATTACCGAAGAAAAGTCAACTATGATGGGTCTATTTCCTCCTTTGTCGGCATTTAGGCGAAAAACATCTCTAATCTGAGATTCATTAACGGCAGTTTTAGTTACTAATCCTACTTTTGACACTATCTTCAGTAAATCCTCCTTTGTTTCGCTTTTTTGTACGGGAATGTTCCTTATCTCAATACTTGCTTGCTTTTGAGATCTCTCAAGGATTTCCACTTTCGATTCTAGTAATTGTATGTACGCTAAATGCGTACGTCTCTCAGTCTCCATTGAAATGAGTTTGTCTTTCATTTCTTCGTAGTGCTTTTCCATGAACTTCATAAATTATTCTATTTCACAATTCTGTTTCTGAATGCCATTTATACTTTCTTGAATCGAGTTCTGTTTTAATTCTAAATTTTCAAGACATTGTTTCATTTCAGCGGTCGCTTCGTAGTGAAAAGGTCGCTTAAGGCCGCGATTTTTCGTGCTTTGTGCATTACTTGAGCTCTCGTTGTCGGTGTCCGTGGCTGGAGCAGAGCTTAGGTCTGTATCCATCTTACGATTACGATTGCCCTTGGAAGCGGATGGGGAAGTTTTTGTCTGAGGCATCGCAATGTCCAAGCAGGTATGAGTTGGTTTAATAAACAAAAATATGCGTGCCGAAACAAGGACACAAGGTCAAGGATGACGACGGCGTGTAAAATATTCTTTCAATGAATAATGTTGTCCGTCCCCGAAGTAGTGGTAGTGGCGGAGTTTCCTTTACGCCATATAAGAAATTATAAAAAACAAAAACAGGATTCGGCAAAAAGAGGTCGACTGCGGCCAGGTTTGAACTTGGTACACGACGCTTGGCAGTTCACTTCGAGTGGCACCCGACCAACCTGTCGGTGTTAGATAGCGCAAATTATTGCTTCTGTTCTGTCCGTGATTCGCCACAAGTACTTAAGTTGAGGTGACCTCTCGACTCTCGAAATCACGGTACCAGACAAAAAACACTTACACCCACAGTTTTAAATTGTTAGCTACTTTTTGTTTTTATTTTGGCTGATTTAGCAGTAATGGTCCATTAAATTTTTTTTTTTTTTTTTCACAGCTTTAAACACGATTCATTTGTCCACATTATAAAGTACATTTCACGGTAATATTACACAACTTTTTGATTTTTTGAGCTTAGAGACGTTACGAATACGTCTGACTTGCACGGACGCTCGGCGGGGGGGGGGGGGGGGCAATAACGCCTTTAATGACATTCCGTCCTAAATAGGTTACTTGTAACCGTGTGCCGTTACATAGCCTTGGTGGATCTAGGTTTCTCATAAGCATCACAGGAACTCCAACTTTCAGCCTCAACTTGTGAGAAGGCACTCCTGATAACTCTAAGGAGTTGAGAAACTCTGTTGGGTAAGATGTCACTTGCTCGGTATCCACGACGTTATCTACTGATAGATACTCGATGACATCTCCCTCTACGTCAGACATAATTTGGTCATTTATCCGGCCTACTATTTCATTTGTTGGCGCCAATATCGCCCTTTCGCATAACCATTCCCGATTTTCGATATTAGCGCGTAAATCCGGATAGACACTATTTTTTAAATTGTATGTGCTATCCACAATTTGGCATAATTCGCTGCTCAGCGTGATCATACTCTCGGAGTCGGTAGGCATACGATCCTCGCCGATCTTCAGAAGAGCAGCAGCATACTGCCCGGCTTGACAATCATTATGGAGTAATACTCGCATATTCGTCGACAGTGAAACCTTTTTCACATGTGTCCATAGCACAGATGCTTTTAAACAGGCATTGATTTCATCTGCCGGTGTGCCCCTTGCTATAATCGGCAGGGTCTGCCGGAAGTCACCGGCCAATAGAACCACCATTCCTCCCATAATACCTTGATTGTTTTTAATGTCTTTGATCGTGCGATGAAGTGCTTCGATTGCTCTTTTATGGGACATCGTACATTCATCCCAAACCAGCAGTTTACATTGTTGCAACATTCTTCCACGCTCACTACTTTTACTTATGTTACAAACTGGCATTTCCTCATGAGCTAAATTTAGTGGCAATTTCAGAACTGAGTGGGCCGTTCGTCCTCCACTAAGCAGCGTAGCAGCTATTCCGTCGTTGTAGGCAGTAAAGACCCAACCCTATGGTAAACTTGACCTTGTATTTTAAATATACTGGAAAATCCAGGCATAACAACCTCATGATCTACCCCAAATGACGTCATTTGGAAACAGCTATTATATTTCCTTATACTGTTCAAAAAGAGTCGTGACTCATTACTATAGCATAAAAGGAATGTTTTCAGGGGTTCTTCTGGAATACCGAGTGATGGAAGTGAAACTTTACCTCCAGAACAGCACATACCCGGAGTTTCCTCTTTCCATTTTAGTGCCATACAATATGTGCACTTTTTAGCCATCCGTCCTAAGAGCACTAATCGATGGTTCATGTAATCGATTAAAGGGTCGTAATCAAAAGCAGCATCATGAAATACCTCCCACGTATTACGTGTAAATATATTTCGTCTTTGTGCTTGCCGTGCAGCTAATAGAGCACGTCTTCTATGAGATTCTTCATGTGACTCTGCAGAAATCAGAGACGCATGACGTTCAGCATCCAAAAGCCGACGTACTCGAGTTTGATCTACAGTTTCGGAAGCTCTTTGAGTTGCATGACGACTGGCGTCTAAGAGCCGTCGCTCCTGCCTCACCTCCTCAGTCTCAGCAGCTCTTTGAGCAGCGTGACGTTCGGTGTCTAAAAGCCGGCGCTCCCGAACCATCTCTTCTGTCTCAGCAGCTCTTTGAGTTGCATGACGCCCAGCATCTAAGAGCCGGCGCTCCCGAGCCATCTCTTCTGTCTCAGCAGCTCTTTGAGTTGCATGACGCCCAGCATCTAAGAGCCGACGCTCCCGAGCCATCTCTTCTGTCTCAGCAGCTCTTTGAGTTGCATGACGCCCAGCATCTCAGAGCCGGCGCTCCCAAGCCATCTCTTCTGTCTCAGCAGCTCTTTGAGTTGCATGACGCCCAGCATCTAAGAGCCGTCGCTTCCGAGCCATCTCTTCTGTCTCAGCAGCTCTTTGAGTTGCATGACGCCCAGCATCTAAGAGCCGTCGCTCCTGCCTCACCTCCTCAGTCTCAGCAGCTCTTTGAGCAGCATGACGTTCGGTGTCTAACAGCCGGCGCTCCCGAGTCATTTCAGCGGTCTCAGCAGCTCTTTGAGTTGCATGACGGCCGGCATCTAAGAGCCGGCGCTCCCGAGCCATCTCTTCGGTTTCAGCAGCTCTTTGAGTAGCGTGACGCTCAGCGTCTAAGAGCCGTCGCTCCTGCCTCACCTCTTCAGTCTCAGCAGCTCTTTGAGTTGCATGACGGCCGGCATCTAAGAGCCGGCGCTCCCGAGCCATCTCTTCGGTTTCAGCAGCTCTTTGAGTAGCGTGACGCTCAGCGTCTAAGAGCCGTCGCTCCTGCCTCACCTCTTCAGTCTCAGCAGCTCTTTGAGTTGCATGACGGCCGGCATCTAAGAGCCGGCGCTCCCGAGCCATCTCTTCGGTTTCAGCAGCTCTTTGAGTAGCGTGACGCTCAGCGTCTAAGAGCCGTCGCTCCTGCCTCACCTCTTCAGTCTCAGCAGCTCTTTGAGCAGCGTGACGCTCAGCGTCTAAAGTTAAACAGGCTTGAGTCTGTTCTTGAGACTCTTGACTTCTTGCAACTCTTTTAGCTCGAGCTCCGCTGGAACTACGTGCTAAATTGGACTTGCGTTTTCTCGTCATTGAAAAAAGTAGTTTAAAAAAGAACTTAAACTAAAGAAATATTACAATCTTTCCGAACTTAAATTGAAAACTAACTGAAAACAAAAGAATTAAAAAAAAATACGAATTACGAACTTGATAACAATTTAAAAGAAATTATATTACAATCTATTCTCTTAATAACCAAGCATAAAACTAAATAATTTAAAAGGAACGATCTAATTAATTTAAAAATTAAAACGAATTTAGACATACAATTTTAGTATCTACTAATAATCGAGATCAAACTAAACTTACATTATAGGCACAACAACCAGACAACCCAACAAATAAAACTCCTTTTAATCGACAACAAATACAACGGGACCAATTTTGAAAACAACCACCACTCACCAGGTGACCAGACAACCCAACAAATAAACCTTTTAATCTACTAATACAACGGAGCCAATTTTAAATTTACGAAACGATCAATCCACAATTCCACGACAGTACCGAAGCGCTCGGCCGATACCCAACCAAAAGCGTGTAACGAAACCATAGCGCGATCTATTTCGATCCCAACGCCATCTATCGAGCATAGTGACAACTCGGATTATTTATCTATACTCCGTTCGGGCATTTTCTTTGTACTAAAAGTTTTATTATATTGATATTATTTTTTCATACCTTTTTACTATTTATTTACTTTTTTCCGATGAATTAAAACAATAACATGAACCGAAATCGTGTAACGATCGACACCATTGCGCGATCACCAACTCGACATATAGTACTAATAGAATTATCTATACTCCGTTAGAGCATTTTCTTTGTACTAAAAGTTGTATTATATTATATTTTCATACCTTTTTACTATTTATTTACATTTTTCCGATGAATTTTCAGTACTGAATTGATGCCGACTCTTGACCAATAGATAGCGCTGTATGTCCGGAATAAATTTTATTTTATTTTTTGTAATAAAAACTATCCTATGTCCATTCTCAAGTTCCAAACTATGTCTGTACCAAATTTCACACAAATATGTTCAGTAGTTTAGGCGTGAAGCAAAGAAAGACAGACAGACAGACAGACAGACAGACAGAGTTACTTTCGCATTTATAATATTAAGTTTGGATAATTGTAATTTTTCTAGCTTTTTGTCCATCACAACGGACAGCTACTGTACTCGTAAGTAGATAATTAGATATCAATTTGAAATAAATGGTACAACTTAATTTGTATTTGTATTTGCTATGGTTGCGAAGATATTTAAAATCCTGCTGCGGTAACGTTTGCAAGATTGCTGCATCTCGAAATTTACTGAACGGATGATTATAATTTTGTACATGACATCAGGCTAATTAATTATAATTTGTTACGCAATAAAAGAATCCACAATAATGCACCGTTTTGAAGTTATTTTAGTAAATAGAAATATGCTTTAATAGGTCCTAGCACTGCCAATTAGCGGTCCAAAGACTAACTTGAAACGATATTATATAGATAATTCCTGCCTATAAATGGTACTGAAGTTTCATTAATTTTTAATTAAAAAGTTATGATGAAACTTCAATTTGTTCCGGCCACGGCGCGCAGCTGAGTTATTTGAAGACCGATTAACCGAGTTGCCTGTAGTTGTGGTAACTGAATCTTATAACAATAATTAGATATATAGTTCAATTATATACCTGTGCAATTTCAGACTTGTACACTAATTAATTAACGAGATAATCGAAAAAACATATTTATGAGTTATAACCCGACTAAATCTAGAATATTATAAAAAAGCGGCCACGCAATACATTTTACCAACCTTTCAAAATCATAAGCATAATTGTCCTTAAAAGTTGGTACCCTCACGAATGAAATTAGTTGATGATTGAAAAATTAAACCTACCATAATAAATGTTCAAATAAATTTTAAATTGCTCAAAGTAAGTGTCTACTATGCCATTCTTCATATCTACCTCCCTAAGTTTGACCATTCTGTGGATGAGGTAGGTAGGTACCTACTTACTTTTAACAAGGTACAAATTGCGCCTAATTACTTTTTAGTAAATTTTATATTATGTATTTAGGTAAAGGAATGTATTATTATATTTTAATATGACATAATAACGATACATGATACATCGTTAGATTATGGTAAGTACTTTGATTATATACTTGTCTAGATGCCACATTGACCCTACCTGAACGGCCCAAATAAGGTCTACTAAAATTGGTAGACACGCTTCATATTTATGTCAGTGTCATTTGAAACACCTAAGGGTAACGTGTTCACGAAAAATAATTAATTATGCCGGTTTGTGCCGTCAGACTGTATAGGAATTATGTGTGAAAACCGTATAATAATACCAAGAGCACTTTTCACCGGTACGTTTTGTTATTTAACCACTATTATTATAAGAACACACGTTTTTTAATACGTTACTTTGTAGGTTAGTCTGATTTAGCCAGTGTTGTCAGTTTATTACTAGGGAGATTTAACGAAACTATGGGAGACAAAATACAAATAGCATTACCTAATCTTTCGATCAGGAGAACATTATTATTTAAAAAATTACATTATATATTTGATCAGTAAATGACAACTTACCTTAACGTAGCCCAGGCAATAAAATCAAAGAGAAAAATATTCCGAGAACAAACACAAAGAGATGGGTTTTAATCTTTAAATTACTGTATATTTTTTCATTGTATTTTTTGTTGTTACTAAAATAAATGATACACTAATCTACAAAATTATTGTTTAATTTAACCTGTTTTGTTTAACTTTCATCATATTAATTAATTCAGAAAAGGTAGGTTAATAGTTTGGAGCAGGCATCCCTAAACATGCATACATTGACAGTTTGACGACAATAAGTACACGAGCGGTACTCACACATATCACGCAATTGGAGACAGTTTTAGCGCGTCGTTTGTTTGCATTGTTCTATCCAGACAAGTATATAATCAAAGGGTAAGTACCTATATGTAATATGGGAGCCGTAGCTTTAAATCAAATAGGAGGCCTTTGCCCAGCAGTGGGACACTGTAAAAGGCTAGATAACATTTTTTTCTTAAATGTTCCTGTTGTAAGTAGTAGAATAATCTTGATAATATTAAATAATTGATCTGTGATTTATATGCCCGACGGCATGAGCATAGCAAAAATTATTTGCGAAGAACTTTGCATTGGTTTACAGCCCTGTTTCCAGTGAGGATTCAGACCCTGCATGTATTTATAAATCCAGCAATAGTAACAAATAACACTATCTGAAACTAGCATACAGAGAAAACTCAAGAAATTAGATGTTGCTTAATAAGGGTCTAAACAGACGGACCGCATTTCAACTGCAAATTTGCAGTTCGGATGCAGTTTGAATGCAGTTGACACGACTGCAATAGAACTGCAAACCAACCGTGCGGTCCAATTGCAGTCGGCGTGCAGTCGTGTGAACTGCACACCGACTGCAATCGAACTGCATCATACCCACCCGCCCGCACTACTTTAACGCTCCGCCCCCCCGCGCATAGAATCAGTCGTAGAAACAAGGTTAGAGTGAGCACACGCGTTGTCTATCCGTAAATAAAATAAATATGTCGAGCGACGAGGATAGTAATTAATGATTAAACGAACTTACCTGTAAGTGAAGTTCTATCATAATTATGCGAGGTGTTTCGTTCGAAGAGATTAGTTATATATACACTTGTAGTCACACATACAATGTCGCCACTATTGCACTAAGTTCAAAGAGAAAAAATAAAATAAAAAATAGATGTGGGTACACTGACACTTCTCATAGGTTTACCGCGTTCAATACCTCATTTAGTTCAGAGATAAGATATTCATTTCACAATTTAGAGGGTTAAAATAGGGAGGGTGGGATACTAATCTCTTCGAACGAAACACCTCGCATAATTATGATAGAACTTCACTTACAGGTAAGTTCGTTTAATCATTAATTATGCTTCTGTGTTTCGTTCTCGAGATTAGTTATATATACACTTGTAGTTATTGAGAGTTCTTTGTGAAATGTACATAGTGTATAGGAGTTAGACAAATCATAAAAATATTGAAAGAACCAAAAGAACTCAATAAACAATATTTTTTAATCACAGCTGATTACATAGGAATATCTATATGTAAATAGTACTTATTTATCACAATCTTAGTAATTTTACCCAGGATAGGTTACAAACAATCATGTTACTAATTTATGAATTATCATCGACCAAAATACTCCTAGCAAATAGGTTTCTAGAATCTGTTATTGCCCTGTTATAAAACTTGGCAAATGTTGTGGATGTGCCTGACCATCCGGCAGTTTTCCTTATCAGATCTAAATTGACACCCACTTTATGAGCTCGAGAAGTACTGGCATGTCTAGTACTGTGAGCGGAAAATTCGGTAACATCGATTCCACTGACCTCTAAGATACTCTTTATCCACCTACTAAGTGTTTGAGCACAAACTTTATTATGTGGCTTTTTGGTATTAATAAAAAGAAAGGTGTGATTATTACGCAGCGATTCGGTTACTCGTAAGTAATCCATTAATAATCTAGCAGGGCATATTTCGGGTCTTTCCCGAAAGTATGGTAGTATCAGCATTGGCTGTTTCGATTTTACACTGGATGTTTTGATTAAATCAGGGATATTAATAGATATTTCATTAGGTAATGCACTAATATTCTCGACTTTAATTTTTGATAGGGTTTGAACCCTGTGGGCTGTAAAAAGTGCAAGTAAATTTACCAACTTCCTTGTCATTTTATCTAACGGTATATTATCGTTACGTATCCAGGTAGACAGAGTTTCTATAACTAATGAAGTATCCCACGTTGAATCGTACTTGGGCAAGGGTGGACGAAGTCTAAATAACCCTTTAAATAATCTTTTTACCCGATCATCTTTACTGATTTGATGACCTAAAATTAAAGACAGTGCAGACCTGCAACTGTTTAGCGTACCAAATTGCGCACCAGATTCAAATAATTCGGTAAGAAAATAAATAATCTTCGGTATGGAAGCGTCATAAATATTAACGCTGTTGTTCTTACAAAAAAGATACCATTTTTTTAAACAAGTATCATATTGTTTGATGGAATTATCCGAGAGGGACGCCAACATGATGTGAATTGATGCAGGAGGAATACTTCTTCTCAGTAGAGATTCCCGCACAATATTCCGGCAACCAGGGTAATCCGCTTGTGTATTTGATTGTTGCTGGAATGAGAAATTATTAATTCTTGAGAAGAATTAAATATCAAAGGTTTACTTTGCAAAAGCTTATTAAACAAGGGGTACCACGGCTGTGACGGCCATGCCGGGACGACTAGTATTCCTGTAGCCCTATCACTAATAATCTTTCTTAATGTATTTAGAATAACTGCGAATGGAGGAAAACCGTAAAAATACCATTCTGACCAACATATTGAAAACGCGTTAATATTATAGGCGTCAGGATCTTTGTGCCATGATACGTATTTAGCGCATTTTTTGTTTATACGGCTAGCAAACATATCAATATCAGGCTGACCGAAAGATTTAATTATTTTTTGAAAGGCTAAGTCTGATAATTCCCATTCAATGTCGGGGTGAACTCGTCTCGATTCAGCATCGGCGATACTATTCTCGACTGATGGGATATAAAGAGCAGAAACGAAAAGGTTGCGAGCCTCACACCATTGCCATATATCTTTGATCAGTTTGGTTAAATGGGGAAACTGCACACCTCCCATGCGATTTATGTAAGAAATCGCCGTCGTATTGTCAATTCGTAAAATAATTTGACAGCCGAATAACTCTTTGCTAAAAATTTTAAGACCAATGAAAGCAGCCATTAATTCTAAATAATTAATATGCTGATTTCTTTCCTCTTGACTCCAACAACCGCTTGCCGTTTTTCCCGCACAAGCTACACCCCATCCCGTAGTTGAGGCGTCAGACTGAATTTCCAAATTATAATTATCAAATTTAATTTTGCAAACAGATTTATTGATGGAGTTTATCCACCAATCAAAATCTGAATCTAAAGTAGAAGGAATGGTCATGAACTTTTCATAATTATCATTGCCTCTTAAATTTAAGAATTTACATCTCTCAAACTCTTTAGTATACATCCAGCCATATTCAATGGCAGGGCAAGCAGATGTTATAAGTCCTACTAAGCGAGCAAAATCCCTAATTTTACATCTATTAAGATTTTTAAATTTTAACAATTCCTTCTTTATCTTCTCACGTTTTTCAGTAGGCAAACTAATTTCCATTGTTTTAGAATCAATGACAAATCCTAAATATTTACATGAATTGCTTGGAATCAGACAACTTTTACATTCATTTATGATGAAGCCCAAAGAACAAAGAAATTTCTTTGTAATTTTAACATTATCAACACAATCGCTGTAGCAATGTGATACAAGACATAAATCGTCAAGATATATTGTTGACAAATTACCAGTACATCTTAATAATTTGACAACAGGTTTCATAATTTTGGTAAAAACGTAGGG
The DNA here is from genome assembly GCA_964057195.1 of Orthosia cruda. NCBI lineage: Eukaryota > Metazoa > Arthropoda > Insecta > Lepidoptera > Noctuidae > Orthosia > Orthosia cruda. Next base: position 24,925,866 of record OZ059842.1, read on the forward strand.
TGCGGTATTGTGACCAAACGGCAGAACATTAAATTCAAATAAATTATTTTTCCATTTAAATCGTAAGTACCTTTTAGAATTATCGTGAATTTTAATTAAAAAATATGCATCTTTAAGATCGATTGTCGACATAAAACAATTTTTTGTAATAAGCTTAATTATTGTTCGAAGATCTTCTAATTTAAAATGCTGTGTATTTATAAAGGCATTCAAATTTTTTAAATTTAGTATTAAGCGAGTTTTGCCGTTTGGTTTCGGTACCAAGAATATATTAGATATGAATTGCCCGTCGCAAGTTTCACATTTTGAAAAAGCACCTATAGTTAATAAATTATCTATGGCCTATAATTATATACGAGAATATTTTTTAGAAGGAGGCATATTAATCTGAAATGGAGTTTGTGCAAAAGGAATTTCATAACCCTTTATCCATGACAGTACAGTTTGGTCCGATGTTATTTGCGACCATTGATCGTAAAAATGACATAGCCTACCGGCAAGATTTACCGTAGTTTCTATTGACGGTTGCGGCTGTTGCTCGGACGTGAGCCTCTGGATGGCTGCACGTGCTGTTGTCTCGTCGAGGGTGCAGACTCCTTCGTTCTCCAAGGCCCCATCGGTCTGCGGTACGGGGCTGGAGCCTTCCAGTTTAAATTCCGGTTGGATGGTGGAGGCCTTGGCTTGTTTGCTAAAACTTTGGGTGGCGGAACAGACTTCAGTTCAGCTCCTGACTTATTTATAGCTTTAGCTGTTCTCAACGTGTCAGTGAGCTCTTGACCAAAGAGTAAGCTATTTATTTTGGTCAGTTGCATCTGATCTTTCAAATCTTTTTTCAGCACGGCAAGGATAAAATTACGCCTGGAGACAGAATCATTATGTTGACAGTCGCACAAGATGCGCCCTGTGTCCACAAGTAATTTCAATATGTCGGGATCTTTTGTTTCTTTGGAAAAAAGAATAGTAATAGCTTCACTAAGACATGCGATAGCACTGCCGATCTGCTTCTGTTTCGCCTGCATAGCATTATCTCGCTTTACTAAGGCGTCAGTGATAGCCGCCTTAATCTCTGGATTAAGGGATGGTGCGTTTATTAGCTTACAGTTAGCTGGAGGCAAATGAGATTCTAAGAGCTCCTTGCGGAGTTCTTTTGTCAGACCAGAAGTGGCTATGAACTCATAACGTACGGCTAAGTCCTTCTGGATATCTTTACCAAACAATGTTCTGATTAATGGATCAGTTCCCAATATTGCCAACACGGTTTCGTCTAAATCATCATGCTGATTCTCATTTTGAGCAGCGGTAGCCTCTTCAGCCGTTGCTTGGGAAGGAGGGTCTTGTGTCACTTCAGATAAATGTGACACCTGCAGTGACTCCAAGCATGATGCGCTAATCGATGGTACCGGCTCGTCAAGGTCCACCGGTAGGTCTTCATTATTTTCCGATTCTATAATTGCGTTATCTGCAATCGGAAATAATAAATTGCTATACTATTCCCGTTAGGATAGTAACAATATAATTGTTGTAAAAACAAGTAAAGAGAGTAATCGTTCATAATATAATTTTCATTTAAATATGTAAATCGATGCATAGTTACGCATGAAAAATAATGACAATGGCTACCTTAACAGGTAATAACGGATTTAATTCAAATGATTTACTTTCATTAAAAGAGCACAGCGGGTAAGATGAACTCATAGGCGTTACATCGTGAACCCGAGTTTAGTAAATGCATAAAATGCTACGTGGTTATAATTGGGTACCTAAACAGGTAACGTAGTAATATTTACATGTAATCACATGTACAGACACAGCGGGTAAGATGAACTCAAGACGTTGCATCGTATACCCGAGTTTGAAATAGGATAAGTTGCAACTCGTACGTTGTAACGTTAATCCATAAAACAATAAAACTTATCCGTCATAAAACGTAAACATTACCTTGAGGTTTTGATAACATCCGCTCAGAATCCGAGGATGATGAAGATCTACGTCGTCCTTTTAACAATTTTCTTTCCAACTTCTTAATTTTCTTCTTAATATAACTCAATGAATCCTTGTCATCACGTTTCCTTTTCGGCATTTTTCGTTAAAAACACAAAAACACTAAACTGTCAAAAAAACTGTAACGCAAAAATAGAAATACAAAGTGGCGGAGCACTGGAATGTGAATGAGGTATTGAACGCGGTAAACCTATGAGAAGTGTCAGTGTACCCACATCTATTTTTTATTTTATTTTTTCTCTTTGAACTTAGTGCAATAGTGGCGACATTGTATGTGTGACTACAAGTGTATATATAACTAATCTCGAGAACGAAACACAGAAGCATAATACAGTAAATGAATCTGTACATTTTGATACTGATGCATTTATAAGTGCCATTAAATCAAAACCTTGCATTTGGAACTATAAGATTGAAATGATGAATTGACTTATAGAAAGAAAATTGAAAAAAACAAAGCATGGGCCACTATTTGCGAAATGTTTACGCCCGGATTTGAACAAAAGAGTAAGAAGGAGAAAAATATAATTGGTAAGTAAATATAATTCGTTTTATTTATTTAAAACTTTAATAAGCAATTGGACACATTAAATCATATTCATTTGCCATTCAAGTTTGCCTTCACCCATAAAATAATCAGTAAGTTGTTTTCTTATACCCTCCGATGACCTAAAGTTTCTTTCACTACCGCCGCCTATTATTATGTCTTGTAATGGTTGAGTTAAAGAATCTTCAAAATTATACCCATCTCTTTCTCGCACAAAGTTATGCAAAACGCAGCAAGCTTTTATAATTTCTTTTGCAAAATTTGGTTTATGGTCGATGGGTCGGTGAAAAATACGCCATTTATTTGCTAGAATACCAAATGAACATTCAATAAATCTTCTAGCCCGTGATAGGCGGTAATTAAAAACCTTCTTTTCCACACTTAATTGTCTCCCTACGTAAGGGCGCATAACATTTTTAGAAATTGAAAATGCTTCATCACCCACAATCACGTATGGCATTGAATTTACAGGTGGCGAATGTTTAAGGTTTTTTGTTGAAGTTTTTCATATAATACGCTTTCTTCAAATATTGTAGAATCTGAACATCTCCCATAAGAGCCGATGTCAACAAATGTAAACATATAGTTACTGTCGCAAGTGGCTAGTAATATCATAGAAAAGCATTTTTTATAGTTGTAATATGAAGACCCAGTGTTTCGAGGTTTTTTTAACCTTACGTGCTTTCCATCAATTGCACCAAGTCAGTATGGAAAATTTGCTCGATATTTAAAACCTTCCGCTATGTTTTTTCACTTCTCTTCAGTGAGTTCTGGCATTACCATATCTTTTAAGTGAATCCATATGTTACTACAAACATCTTTAATAATTTCTCTGATTGTGCTTACTCCGTGTCGATAAGCCCAGTGTAAATCATCAATAGAACATCCACTTGCTAACCCTCAGTTTCCCACCTTAAAATTATCGGAGAATTAGTCTGACAAATTGTCAAGAACGCGTTATCTGCTGTGATTGGTTGAATCAATGTTCAACAGCCAATCACAGAAGATAACGCGTGTTTGACAATTTGTCACATTAATTCTCCGATAATTTTAAGGTGGGAAACTGAGGGTTAATATCTGGTAAATAATACATTAATTATTATTTTCAGCTGTTCAATATCAAAAAAAGTGGAAACTACTACGCGATAATTTTTCACGATATGAAAAAAGAATGAACACTATGAAAAGTGGTTCAGCGACCTCTAATTTACGACCATGCACATACCATCAACAGTTACTCTTTTTAAAAGATTTACAAGAAAAAGGTGAAAGATCGTCTAATTTAGATTCTACTAATGAGGAACCTGTAGGAGAAGAAATAACTAAGAAAAAAAAGCTGTTAACAAACGTAAAACAAAAAATTCATTAGAAGAGGACTTGATCGAAAATTTAACTAAAAGAGTAAATACAAAAATAAATGATGAAGAAGATGAAAGAGATGAAGACCGATTGTTCCTTCTGTCTTTGTGTAAAGATTTTAAAAGAATTTCAGATTATTTAAAGCTAGATGCAAAGGCAGATTTCATAAATATATTAAAAAAATATGCTTCCACATATAACATGTCCGGACCACAATATCAGCCAACGAATGATTTCAGGGGATATTTTACTTCAAATAATATGAACTATAACGTGCCTTCGAGTTCAAATGTACCTCCTATCCAACAGGAGACATTCCATCGGCCAGGAACTTCAGAATCTCATTATAGCAATATTGTCTCACCTGATAATTGCAGCGATGTTAGCTCATACATAAACGACGTATTCGGTTAATCATTTTCATCTGTTTATATACATATATATTTTTAAGTAACTATTTTTGTAATTTAATTCATAATGCATATTCAATGGCGACAGATCGAGCTTTGCAATATAAATAATAATGTTTAAAATTGTTAAAAGCTTACCTCAAAGTAATTGCAATCCTTTCTTCTGCCGATATACTTTTTCTCATGATGGTGTCTTGTCGGCATATCTTATTTTTTAAGATGTCTGTTAATTCTTCGAAACTTCTTCTAGACATGCGAAAATATTTGTAAAAACATTTCTCTTGTGATCTGATTTTTGGTAATAAAGTATAAAAATCACCTTCGTGTTTATATTGCAATATTAATTGAACCCATATTTCACGATTTCTCTTTCTCTTGTGTTTACGAGCACGGCGACGGCGATGAAGTAAAAGTAGCAGTAAAGCTTCGTCAAATCTTAATCTTACAACCTTGTTGCTCGACATATTAATTTTATTTACGGACAGACAACGCGTGTGCTCACTCTAACCTTGTTTCTACGACTGATTCTATGCGTGGGGGGGGGGGGGGCGGAGCGTTAAAGTAGTGCGGGCGGGTGGGTATGGTGCAGTTCGATTGCAGTCGGTGTGCAGTTCAAACGACTGCACGCCGACTGCAATTGAACCGCACGGTTGGTTTGCAGTTCTATTGCAGTCGTGTCAACTGCATTCAAACTGCATCCAAACTGCAAATTTGCAGTTGAAATGCGGTCCGTCTGTTTAGACCCTAAGGGCCGGTATACCTCCACTGTTTTTAAGGGAGTGTGCTGATGTTTTATCTAAACCATTGAGTATAATTTATAACCGATCGTTATCTGAGGGAGTTTTTCCGACGATCCATAGGCCATAGTAATACCAATTCCAAAATCGGAGGATAAGACTGATGTATGCAATTATAGGCCTATTAGTATATTGCCTACGTTGGCTAAGGTTTTCGAGTCTCTTTTGTGTCCTATCATGAATTGGCATATCAGAGGATCTACTACGGAACATCAACATGGCTTCTTCAGAAATCGATCAACAGCCACAAATTTGACCAGCTTTGTCGAACGTACCCTGGCTTTCTTGAGTGACGGCAATGAAGTTGACGCCATCTATAGCGACTTCAGCAAGGCTTTTGACAAGGTTGACCATAGTATATTGCTACAAAAGCTCAAAATCACTTACGGTGTTCATGGGTCACTTTTGAAATGGTTCCAATCTTACTTAGTTGGCCGAAAAGCAAGGGTTGTAGTTAATGGACACTCATCCAACACCTTCACGCCCACGTCTGGAGTACCACAGGGGACACATCTTGGCCCAATATTATTTATAATGTTTGTTGATGACATCAAATATTCTATACAAAACTCTCACTTTGAAATGTATGCCGACGATTTGAAATGTTATAGGGTTGTAACGACAAGGAACGATGAAACTCTTCTGCAGAGGGATATTGACAGGCTCTATGACTGGTGTGAGAAGAACAACATGCAAGTTAATATTAGTAAATGTTATCATATCAAATTTTCTCGTAAAAAACATAAATTTAATTCTACATACATGATGAGGAACCAAATTTTAAGTAAAGTGTCTGAAGTTAGGGATCTAGGCATCATCATCGACTCTGAAATGAAATTTCAAACGCACACCGAAAGCGTAATTAATAAAAGCAATAGAATGCTAGCATTTTTAAACCGTAACACAAGACAATTTGGAAATTTGGCAGCACTGAAAATTTTGATTTCTGCATTGGTTCGTAGTCATATAGAATACTGCTCCATCGTCTGGTACCCAGTACATAATATCCACATTCAACGCATCGAAAGAGTTCAAAGAAAATTTATAAAAAGACTCTCTTATAAAGCAGGTATAAGAAGAGCTACTTTAAAATGAAATCTTTATACTGACGTCGAGATTTCGCTGGTAATTTTTTTTAATTCAAGATATTAAATCAAGGAGTGGATTGCTCACAGCTTCTATCATCAATATAAATACGCACCGGTCATCAGCAAGACTCCATAATTATAGACTTTTTGCTGCTGTAAGTCGCAAAACCAAGTATGGGAGTAATGCCCCCCTTTCCTATATTCTCAGAAAATGTAATGACATTTTTGACGATTCAATTCAATGCTGACGTACGGACTCATTCATTTTTCCTCGTATAAAATATTAATCTATCCCATTTTATTCTATGTATGAAAACTCCTTGTTACTAAACTTTTTTTAAATTGACTTATAAATTTAAAACTCAACTGCAAAACTAATGATCGACCTCGTAAACAAAAGTCACGACCGCGTAACAGAAAGATGCCTATGCAAAAGATTTAATTTTCGAACCATAATTATAGCCTCTGAAATTGCGCCATGTTTAACAACTGTATTGAAATAGTACATTGTGATACAAGGGTGGAAAGTTGGTTATTGCAAACGAGCTGTCATAAACAAGCCCGAGCCGAAGGCGAGGGTTTTTAATGACACGAGTTTGCAATAACCTACACACCCGTGTATCACGCGACGTTGTTTTTCAATACAGTTGTGGGAAATAGTAAAAACAAATCAAAGAATTATTTGATTATTCACACAAAAACTAAATTTTCAGAAAATGATGCGTTTTTGCAACTAGACATATTTTTTTACAACGGAAACAGCCTATACAGCCTGTTCGATTTTTGACAAATGTTGATGTGAAAAGATTTAAATTGAAACTGGTTATTAAATATATTAAACAACCATTTAAAAGACTTTTGAGAATTCAATGCTAAAACGTACGGAATCATTAATTTTTCTCGTATAAAATCTATTTCATTTTATTCTATGTATGAAAACTCCTTGCTACTAAACTTTTTTAAATTGACATATAAATTTAAAACTCAACTGCAAAACTAATGATCGAGCTCGTAAACAAAAGTCACGACCGCGCAAAGACCTTATACTTCTTACTACTAGACTGTGCACTATGGCGCAAAAACCGGTCCGAGCGAGAGTCTGAACTCTTTCTAATGAGGTGACCATGACCAAACAGAACACGGGACAAATTGGTTGTAAAAACGATAGTATTCCGATATGTTGATGCTACCTAACTACGCTAACTAAACCTTCCTAAATTATAGTTAATAAAAAAAAAAGTGATGTAGATTACTAACCGTATGGTTCGGGCGTAAAGAATTTCACCATCCCATGTTTGCCCGTGGGTGTCATAAGAGGCGACTAAGGGAAAAACCAGAGAATGGGCAGCAGCGTTCTCTGTGCATTTGTAACCCATACAGAGATCGCCAACCCGCCTGCAAAGCATTCCCCATGAATAGCACAAATAAATATAGCCCCTATTGCCCGGCAGCCTGTACCCTCGACTATTGTAGCGGTCGAGGTTAAGGTATGGCAAGGGGTGCTAAGAATCCCGGAAGAGATCCGGCTACCCCAACAAATACCGACGACTGGACCTGGCAACGTACAACACGCGCACACTCCGGACCGACGGAAATATCACCGAACTCGAAGAGGAATTGAGCAGTTTACGATGGAGTATAAGGGTTATCTGAAGTTCGAAGAGAGGGGGAGGACTCAATAATCCTCAAATACCAAGTCTCTTCAAGTTTCATTCTTCAAGACCATCATATAGAAAATATAAAATTTTCTACCATTTCTACCAAACCCAATGATTAGTTGAGCTAGCAAGAGGTCAGACAAGGACACACTACCAGCGGAAACCTTCTCGCCAGGACCGCTTTTGGTTAGCTACCGCTTATAAGGAAATAGCTAACCTAGGTGTATGATGACAGATTTCATTTTAGCTAAACCAAAAATGTTGGTACAGTCTAGTAGTAAGAAGTATAAGGTCTTTGCGACCGCGTAATAGAAAGATGCCTATGCAAAAGATTTAATTTTCGAATCATAATTATAGCCTCTGAAAGTACGCCACGTTTAACAACTGTATTGAAAAGTATTTTATCTACTTTGGTTTCGTTATATTCGAATTACAAAATTGACAGCGGTTTCATTATGATACCCATAACGACATCGGGTTGCATTATGCGAATCGTTATAAATTCTAAAAGACAAGCAAAGACATTCTGAACATACAGCCAGGTACCTATAATATTACTTCGAAATCGAGACAGTGTAAATGATGTTTTTAAAAATGGAACAAGTTTAGAACAAAAGTATCGTATACTATTTGGCTGTTGCGGCTACAAGATCTTTGCCTTATACCTAATAAAGACAAAATAAAAAAATGTGGGCGCGGGATAAACAATAGTCAGTGTGTAGTTAAGTTTCTATCAAAAATACTTATTTGTCTATATCTGTGTTTTATTCCTTCCTTCGTAGACAAAATCTTGTATGCAAGTGTACGTTATAGGTCTTTTAATAACTCGTGCCCACTTCGTCAAAAGACCGTCCATAACGTAACAGTTGCACAAATACAGTAGCTATTTTTCGCTATCTCTTGTCCTCTATACTTTCGTAAACAAAACTAGTGAAGCACCATATCCTATGACCAAATCTGTTATCGATAGAACTAGAAACCTTACAAATACAGATTAAATTGAATAATTTATTAATTGTGAAACGATTTTTTGATTACGTTTTTTACTAATATTTAAGAACCAACAACCGAAAAAAAAGTATGTTTACCTTTAGAATTTTGTTTACTTTTTTAATTTTAGCATTTTATTTTAGTACTAAAATGTTAAAACGCCGTATAATTAATAATAAAAAAATAGACGTGTGGCACTCGGGGACTGCCGCGGTAAAGCTATTGCATAGCATTTATTCTAGATCCAGTCCTGGAAAATGCGTCAAAAAAATTAAAAACGTTAAAAACTCGAAAACGTAGCGAGACAAACCCGCATTTATTTACGATTAATAAAACTCTAAAAAACAAAACAAAAATACCCTTATTCACATTGAAATAAGGTCGCTTTTCTTTGACAAGCAAAAGTGACCCTTATTCACATTGAAATAAGGTCGCTTTTCTTTAACAAGCAAAAGTGACCCTTATTCTCATTAGCATAAGGTCCACATTGATCACCATTGTCACAGAAACAGCTCAGAGAGACCGATAAAAGGCAAAAAAATTACGACCAACAAAAATTTTAAAACCCTCATAATTATCTCAGAAACGGTTGGAGTTAGCGCATTTCTGACAAAAAATTTGCCACGTGCAACAAACCTCCCCCCCCCCCCTCCCCCGCCCCCCTGCCCCTCACCACTCAGATTCCACAGAATTCAAAAACCTTATTAAAAGTCAAAGTATCACCGCCGTGCCCGTCGGAGTGGAGAGCGTGAGGTTTTTTCGTTACGGAATTTCTGGATTCGGTCCCCGCGCTCAAGGCCCGCGATAGAAGCTATGCAATAACTTAAAAGGTAAAATTAATTTAAAAAAATACAAATACCATTTATAAAAATCGATACCTTCCTGGTTTTATTTAAACCTGTCCCATCCTTAATGATGCGTATGACCTTGGTAAGGGACCAATCAGAGCGCAGTACCCCGTTCCTCATACCTCAGCTAGTTGACAGAATTGTTTTAATGTATTAGATCAAGTATTAGGCGTCTAGGGGCTATGTGGTCGATGAGGACATCTGTGGACGCCCTCTGCCCCATCTAGGGGTTATAGGACATTAAGTCAAGTAAGTCAGCATGGCCCTCACTACTGCTGGCAGAGACAGGTCGGACCCGATCCTGGCAGCCACCGCAAAGGCCTACAAAGGGCGCTCGGAACGGCAGAGCTGTGCGTGTATAAGAAAGGGAGCAGGAAGATAAAAACCAAATCGTTTTAATTTATTCATATAATATAATCTTACAATAATAAAATTCAGGGAAACAGTATCATACATGAATAAATACAATGCTAATAATAAACAATGAACTTTCTTTCTATATTTTAAGTTAATAAAATTTGTTTTATTTGAAAAGAAAGTGTAAACTATAACAATGTGATACCGATACGTGGACATATCGATGGTAGATTGTTAATGATAGGAATGATTTGAATGAATCATTAAACATCAATGATTATATTTTTGCAACTCGCAATCGTACTGACGTGACAATATGCGTCGGGCACCGCTTAATACATACAAATATTGTCTACAAATGATAAGTGAATGTGTCGCGGGTGCCTCGCGGTTACATGACTTAACTATCTAGTGAAGGCATCGATCATGTCTCAAGCAGGCCTAGACAAAAAACTTTTCTGTACCGCTAACGCCAGACGTAACGTTAAAATATGAACACGTAAGTGACGCGTATTTACACGGCGCTTAAGACCTCCTTGCCGTGAATTTCCAGTGCGTGTGCGGAAAGTATTTTGTCTAGGCCCTAAGGACAACTCAAACTGAAGCATCACGCGTGTACTCGGTGTACTCGAAACTCACACGTTCAAACATTACACAAAATAACTTCGTACCACTAATTCCGCCTAAACTAAACCTAAACGTATCTAGAAAATATTTCATTCTCCGTGCTGTTAGTTACACGGAAACCGGCCTCTAATAGGTAGTTCAGTTAATTTCAACAGGCTCGTATGAATTAAAATCATTATATACATATAACAATATTATTATATATTGGTGTGAGAATATCTTTTTGAATTTCTTGAAGAATTGGTTTAAACGAATTATTGCACGACTTTTTTACTGGGTTGGGTATAACAAAATCTTTTCAGTGCACTTGCATAGATTCTATAATAATCCACAATATTTTTGCTAAAGAAAAACGAATGTGATTCGCATCGAATAAAAACTTAATAAAAAAAATAATCATACATTTTTATACTAATTTCAAATGTAATTTGTCGAATAGTTATTTTTATTTTAATAAATTTTAATAATCTGGTGTCGTATTCCACTATGTACATATACGTATATTACATGTCGTATGCACCTAGTGGCGATATAGATACCTATAGACGTCCTAATTTCACACCCGATTAGCGGCATTTTATTAATACTTGTAAAGCTGACCAGGGGTCTTACTCTGCTTGTACCGTGGACCATACCTACACTGTAGGTAATACCGACGTTTATGACATAAACCGTTAGATCACGCGATGATTGCTGATTGCAGTTTCTTACGTAATAAGCCTGCGGAGTTATACAGCTATTTCACAGTGGAATCATAATGGCGTTGACACATTACAGTTCGGCCCCAGTGTGTCTAGTCTGTTGACGAGGTCGGGTCAACCGTTTCCCGGTCGGGTGTAACATTCGGACGTTTGTAAGCACCTTATGACACACTACTCTTGGTCGCTCTAATGCAAGGACAACAGCAACTATTCTCAAGTAAACCAAGTATTTTACAATATTACTTTATCTAATTTGAGATACACATAGGGATGTAACGAGTAAAGCAGATTAGTTGCATACGTAGACGACAAATGTTTATTTTCTAATTACGATGGAACAGAAGTCTTTATAAATAACTAGCTAATGGATGATAGAAACTCTTGCAGAACAATAAATAATCGCCAGATTGGCCGCAACTCGTTACAGCCCTACACAATAGGTACATGATTGCAGAACATTTAATATTCGATTATTAATCGCGTTAACATATTAATGTTTAAGTGACCGCTCTAGACAAAGTTAATATTAATCGCAAGCGACAATTCTCCATGATCTCTATATAACTCTCATACACGATTAAAAAATAAAGCACTTTGTTGTAATGAGAGCTATTTAGCAATCAAATATATTAATATAATTTGTACAGGCTAACATTATTTGACGTATCGGCCCGACGGCTAAACTACGCGTAACTTGTTTCATTAATGCTCTATGCACTTCCGACCGTCTGTCATAATACTTTTTTTTTTTACAGGGGACGCAAAGGAAACACTATAACGTTAGGCCTCGGCGTATAGAAAAATAACCCGCACTTTGAGTGGAAAACTTAGGCTAGTTCATAAGTCCTACGCGAAGCCGGCTGGGGGCGGTCGCCAGCGCATAGAGTGCGGCCTACACGAGAGGGTCACACGAGCGCAGGGACGCACGGCCGATGCACTGGTGAAGTGACCACAGGCAGTCTATCCTGTAAACATCTCACCTATGAGATTATTTACAGAATAGCCAGACCTACTTGGTGACCCAATGAGGGAGTTGTGTTGGGTTCAGTGCCTCACAAACGACGTGAAGGTCGGTGTCAGTATGTGGTCACTCCACTGGCTCATCGTGTCTCGCGCGGCCTACATGCCGTACCCGTGGTAGGGCGCGGGTGAGGGCGCCTGCGCCGCGTACGCGTACGGTGACGCTTGCGCGCCGACGCCCGCGTACGGCATTGATGGACCTGCGGAATAACACATTTTTTTATTTACACACGAAAAATGTAAAAGAGATAATAGTACATTTCGTGTCGAGCATAAAAAGTCGAGAATTTAACAAGAGCGATGAGCGAAAGCTACATGCTAGTGTTAAAATAAAGCCTTTTTATGCAAGACACAAACGATTCTTTTCCCACCACCTGATGAGCTTACTTAATTAAATGCAAATAAGTTCCAACAACAATTTATTAGAAACATCTTAGTTTTTCGTTCAGACTAAAAACCACAGACTATATACACACCACAATCAACGCGCGCTTTTTCGAGAGGTAACAGGTTCAGTATCATTCTGCCAGTTACATAATGATATCAAAACTCCATACAAAAGTCATTTCGTAACTATTGTTAAGTAATTTTGTTTATTTTTATTTTTTAATCTTATGTCTAAATTTTCATATTTCTTAACGAATTTCATAGGCAATGCCTTACATAATAGACAAGGTAGTGGAAATAGTACATTACTGCAGCGGCCAGCAAAAGAGCTGCTACTTATTTCAAGATAAATACACACATTATTTAGGAAACGAATCAAAATAATTTACAATTTAAATTAGGCTAAGAAACAGCCCATTTGGAACTTCTAAACTTACAAAAGTTAACAAAGGACTATTGTTGATAAAAGTTAAAATATCAGAAGGACAATTCTCATATTTTCAAGGAACTTTTGCGTACGCTTCGCAGTCGCAATCGATCAAAAACTCATCTGATAACATTTTTTTTATTGACATGTAAAGTTTTTGCCTTTTATTAATTGTCACCAAGATGATTGGCGACTTGAATATAATGTACAAGCTTTTTCTCGTGCCTTAAGCTCCCGTTTCCCAACCCATAGGACCTACTTAATTTATGTGTGCTTATTTCGAGTTTTTTAACGTAAACGATCTCTTATATCAAAATGTATACAAAAAAAGAGGTTTCTCCTTACCGTCACCAGACGGCGCTTATCCAGTTTCAATACAAATTGATGTTTATGTGGTAAAAAAATGCAAATGTCATTTAGCGATAGTGTAGGAACCGGCGATAGATTTTTTGTAATCGAATTAGTAGTGCCAGACATTACAAACAAACATATAATATTACTGCTTTATAATATATAAATACTAGCGTTTTACTGTCCTGCAGGGCAAAGGCTCACTCTCCTTTTTTAATAAAAGTTGTAATGATTTTAATTACGTGAATTATCCTTCTGATTGTACGCGTTGTAGTGTTTCTGGAATTTGTTCTTTTTGGTGCACAATGGTGTTTAAGAGTTAGTAGTGGGTATTATATAACTATATGTCAGTTAATTTAAAGGGGGAACACATACCGGCAGTGAGCATGAGCTGCGGCTCCATGATCATGGCGGGCTTGGCGTCGTGCTCGGCGCTCTCCGTGCTTCGCTTGGCGTCCGCCTCTTCTAGCTTCTCCACCTTTGTTGTTAGCTCGCGGACGGTCTGCAATAACACGATTTGGAATAAGTATAAAATTATTACTTTGTATTCGTTTATCCTCGCACTAGAACGCCTTGAAGCAAGTAACTTGGGACAAGAGCAGGAAGATAATGATAATTGAAGGAGCTCGTGCATATGTAATAAAAGCTGCACGGGTCGATTTCCAAGGTTAAGGTTGCCCTAGTCGACCATTCTTCCATCCATAAAAGTAGTCTGGCGATTACTCCATTGTTTGAGGGTGTACGTTCAAAATAAAAAAATATATCAATTTGTCTCATTAATATCTAGCCCTGTAGGCAAATATATATTTGAAAGTTATGAGCGTCGAAAGTTCTATATTTCAACACTTATTTTAATGCATCTTTGGGCGCAAATAAATACCTCAAGAATAAGAAAAATTGCAATACAGTCACTATATAGGGATAAATAAGTAGTTCAACAATGCAAATAATTTTATTTTGAACTGATACATTTAATCGTTTTTTCATGATATCCATACACCCAAAGGTCTGTTTATAAAATTTTGCACGCTCGTTTTTGTCCTAAATCATCATCATAGCGAAATGCTACAAATTTGAAAAACGGTGTATTCGTACGCAAACTAGATTCTTACTGCTCATCACAGCATCAATCTCTTTCGCACGTGTTGTCGTATGTGTTAGCATGCATTTGAACCCCGCGCACAAAATAGTTCATGCCGTCGACTAGGGCAAACTTAAGCAACTCTTGTCGGTCCAAAGAGACCATAGATGGATTACCATGCATTACATACAGAGATTCCTTCGTCAGCAAAAAACGCGCAATTAATACTGCTGGGTAGAAATAATGAGAGGAAATGACTCGTGCTTTTATAACAGTTAAAGTACTAAATTGGGGTGCAGAAGTAAACATGAGCAGGGTTGATCGCGATTCAAATCAAATGTATTTTGTAATAAAAATGAATAATTTAAATCAATACTTTTATACTGCGACCAAATCAGCCAAAATGTGTCAAGGGACTTCCCCCGACAAACTACGGCGCGCACACGTGTTCAATGCTGTTTACCTACGCGGCGCCAGAATAACTAGTACGATTTTTGTTTGTCATACAATTTATTTTATGAATAATGTTATGTGGTACGATTTCGGATCTCTGTAAATACCCAGAGAAATAAAATACAATTTATTAAAATAAAATATTTTTTGTTAACTTTATTAATAATTGTAATAATAATAAAAAAATTGTTTTTTTTTAAATTAATTGTTGACTTCCAAATTAAAAAAGATCAGAATGTAAAAATAATACAAAAAAGCCGTATTTTTTTTAAATCATGATTTTTATTCTACTATGAATATAAGTAACCAAAGCAAAATGAGTATGAATGTAGCAGAACGTACGTTCTGTAGTTTCTACATAACACCATGGGGAAAAGGCGTCGGTTTATGAATTTATCTATGTAAGTTGTTACTAACCTGAATAAGGAAGGGCATGGCAAAGTCCATGATGTTGTGTCTCCACGCCAGTTCGATGACGACGTCGGGTTTCAGCAGGTCGTAACACTGAAAACAGAAAATGATTTTAATGATAAAACTGTCTTCTCATAAAGACGAGCGCATTTATGACGGTGATTTTAATGGGCAAAAATTTTCACTTCCACGGCCTGTGTGGCAGTGCGAAGGTCAATTTTGGAACCACATTCACTGGCAAAAAAAATATCTTGCCATGGTAGGATGTGGTCTAAGAAACTTTTATAAAAAAGTCACCCTGAAAACTACCCATATTTCGCAAATAAATGTTTTGATTTGATTTGAGAAAATCATGTTGATTGTTTCGCAGTACAATCAAAATTAGCCACGATGATATAGCCGAGTGTAGATTCATTCATAAAAATTTGAAAGAAAAGAATACACATTTATTTGACACAAGCTAGAGCACACAACACAAACATAAAAAATAAAACTTAGACCAAACAACAATAATATCTATAAATTATTTTCTATTTAATGGTACGGTGAGACTATCAAGGTGACACTTTAGTTGCCAGTATTGGGACGCAAGAGGGCCGAATACGAGCAGGACTTGTGACGCTAGAGTGAGGAGGCGCGCATAGAACAACAGCGCATCCTCTCTCTAGGTTTCAATGCTCTCAGACTAATCCTGGACGGAGCTCGATAAGGAAGACTGCCCAGCACTAACGGGCTGTCGCGTCACTGGAGATTCGCGGGAAGAAGGTCCTAAGCGCCGTGTAATACGTTAAGGACCTTGTTACCGCGAATTTCCAAAGTAGCGTTAGGGACGCCGGAGCCGCTCAAAAGTCTTCCTTTACGAGGGGCGGAGCTCGTGAAGCGCGAAGTAGCGTCCCTGGTAGAGGTAGAAGAAGACAGCCGAAGCCTAAGTGCTATGCCTGTAGACTAGTGGTTACCTGGTAGAGGCAGGCGGAGAAGCACTCGTAGTTGTCCCTCTCGAGGAACCAGTTGAGCAGCTCCTCGGCCACTTCGGCGGAGCGTGACTCGGACGCGTACTCCATGGCGTCGGCGTACAGCGCGTCCTTCTTGCACAGCTCCACGCTCTGCTTCCACCGGTTGTTGCCTAACAAACAAAGAAATAAAATTAGTAACAAAATGAAACAAGCTTTTTCGTATTCCTCTCAGCAAACCCTTCCATTGGATACACTTATCATGAGTGCATAAAAAATGATTGGTCCGCCATCTTCGGTTTAGAGATGGCGGACCAAAATTTTTCACATAACACTTATTCACTCTAAATTTTAGAATGATGTCACTGAACTAAACATGCACTGTTATCCAAAACAATGTTGTATGTTTCAGTTGCTTGAATTGACCCACTAACTAACAAGGCAAGTCAAACGAGCTTGTGACTGAGAAATTCCTAATGCAAAAACCCAATAACACATTTTTCAACTTGGGAATCGAAACCAGTAGGCCAGGATCGCACGACAAGACCAACTGGTAACAGATTTTCTCCTGTAGGTCAAATGACCAGCTGAAGTTCGTTGGGGCAGTTTGGAGCCAGTCATAAGTGCTGCTTACCTTTGTACAAGTAGGCGGCGATCCGTCTGAACTCGGTGAGCTCGTGTTTCTCTAGCTGCTGCGCGAGCGCAATCGTGTCGAAGTTGTCGAACGCGTCTATCGATGTTCGTAGACCCTGCAAATAACGATGTATTAGAAATCATCAATTAATGTTACTATTTTTTGGTCTGTCTGTATGTGGCCCTATTTCTTCTCAACCGATTTTGATATGATATGCACTATAATTTTATTGAGATATTTGACGAGTGGAATACAAGCCTTACGCGATCGCCACATCAGAATCTTTCGGCCTGTTGCCCCCGCAAAAAGCAAGGTTACCGCATAGCTAAATAAAGGTATAGCCTTCGGGCTATGTCGGTAACCTTTTGGTTCTTATGCAAATTTCTTAATTTCTGATTCGATCACGCAAAATCTCTAGCGTCCTTAGATCATCTCAAATCCCAAAAACAGGAATAAGGGAATCTGCCTTCTATGCAAAATTGACATACTCGAAATCAGGATAACATGACACATCTAGTAATATTTTCTTCGCGCGAGAACCCGAGAAAACGCTATACATTGACATGTTAAACAAAATACTTCATGATTGAACTCAGTACTGAGAGCAATGTACATCATCCTCGCGGGCTCTTCGAGAGTATACAGCTCATAAGAGCTTCCAAACAAATCTTTAACATTTCAAAATTATAAATTTATTTTCTCTATTTCGTGTTTTGGTCTGATACGCTCTTTTTATCAGACTGCCGATGGAGGGTAATATTTATATCAGTCTATGTATGTATGTATGTTTGTTCCTATGTGACGTTCTAGAGACCAAACGCGTCGGCTGATTTTGATGATTCTTACGTCAATCGATTCGTCTTAACCTTGCGAGTGTCACTGGCTACATTCAAATTGGAAAGTAGAAAAATGGGGGCTTTATATTGTGGGTGCCCAATCTTTCTTTTTCTGCCAAACTCATCATGTGGGGTATCAAAGTAAAGGGTTTTAAGAGGTGATATAAACTTATATGTTTAACTTATATGTTTACTAACTTATATGTTTAAATGTATCTCGAAAAAATAAATGATATTTAAAAAGTTATAAATAAAATAAGTGAGTTTATTTTTTATTTTTGATAGGCTCGCGTTTGACCACTACCTCGCCTGATGGTAAGCGATGATGTGGTCAACGGTGAAGCACGCTTGCCTAGAAGTAACATATTCACTCTTGACTTAAAGACTGCAAGGTTATAGCTATCTGGGAACAAAGACTCCGGAAAGGAATTCCACTCCTTAGCTGTGCGCACAATGAAAGTAATCTGTTGAATTTAAGTTGGAGGATACACCTGGTTTTGGTCAGCCAGGTCGCAAATATGTATCCTCCGACAGCAGTTTGCTTCTTAAGCAGTCGGTTTTAGCATATAAATCCACAGCATCCACACACCTGATAGTCCTCCTCATCGATGAGCAAGGAGTTGAGCGCCTCATTGACGGCCTTGTTGTTCAAGCTCTGCACGGAGCGCAGGTACGCCTTCACCAGCTGCAGGTGGCCCGCCTTCGTGAAGAACGTGACGCTGCGCGTGTGGTCCATGCGCGGCGCCAGCACCAGCAGCAGGTCGTTGAGCAGCAGCGGCTTGAAGTCCAGGTAGAACTGGATGGCTTTGTAGTACAGCTCCATGTTTGCGACCTGGAGTCGACAAAAAAAAGGTTAATTTTACATTTCATTTATTTTAAAAAACGTTGCCCCACAATAGGAATTTCTCTATATCGTGGGTTCGTTTACAAACATATAAACTCACATACATAACACTTAGAACCGGAACAACTATCTGTAGGTCATAAAAATATATGTTCCGCGCGGGAATCGAACCCACGACACGCAGCGCAGCAGTCAATAGCTCAACCTGCGCCAACCGTGTGTTTGATTGGGACATGAAATATAAACTATACAATCGAAATCAGAAGTTACCCATATTTTACCCTACTTTTGTAACCCTTTTTTGTATGCGTCATGGTGAAATTGCAATTACAAAAAGTTACAAATATTAAAAAAATAACTGTGCAAAGTCAAAGATCTTATAAACAAGGCTTAGAACCAGTGTAAAAATAACCGGTTATTAAATGTTGTTATTATTTTATCGTTTATTTTTGTTCGGAGATTAAACATTAAAAGAGCATTATTGAAAACCCAAAATTTACCTGTTTAGGCTACTTCAACACGGTTGCACGTTGAAGGTATGCGACAAAAACCGCTCATAACCGGTTAATTCCACTTAACCTATTTAAAAACTTTTAGTTGCTTAAAACCATTTAATTGAGGATAGGTAGAACAAAACCGAAAGAAAAACTGCAGATTTTTTTGCTGGTTTTCAAGCCTTGCTTATAAATGACCAGCCATCTCCCCCATATTATTCCAGTTCACAAACTCTTCGCAAACAGACTGCATTGGATGATTTATAACCTCGAATGAGAACCCTCCTGAGAGAGTGCAGAAGTGTATGTCCAAACATAGGAGCGCTCTGCACCTGTAGCCAAGTCGACAATCTACAATCGATAACGCTAGTAGAAAACGAATCAATGTATGGGAATGACACATCTGAAAGTTAAGTCAAGAGGTCAGACCATACAAATAGAAGGCGTTAACGATTGTAGAAAGAGGTTCGATACGAAACGTTTGTAACTTGGCTGGGGGGGCTGTTCCCACAGTCTCATGGGACGAAAACCGACACTCGCGCACGGAGAGATCAGCCGAAGGGCACACAGATAAGTGCGCTAGACCCAGACACCCCTCCAACTTCCAAACTACGAGATTCCATTATAACACGAGAAAACCTCATAACAGGTTTCAGGTTTTCCCCAAATGGAACTTGGGACGAAGCAGTTTTGTTTTTGTTGAACACTTTTTTTCGTATATATAGGAAAGGTATTTTTTTATTATTATTGATAGGATCCGAGTTATAAATGTTTATAACTCGGTTCTCAAGCCCATATGGACCTACGGGATCCAATTGTGGGGCATTGCCAGCAAAACCAACATACTCTGCCTGCAAAGAGTGCAAAATGGTATCCTAAGATCAATAGCAAATGCACCTTGGTTTGCTAGGAATGGAATGACGAAATCCACGACTATCTACAAATGCCATCAGTAAACTCTGAAATCGAGCGTTACCAAAGACAACACAAGGCACGCCTATCCTCGCATCCAAACCCACTAGTTACTGAACTGTTAAACCCGACTGCGGTGGTAAAAAGGCTGAAGAGGAACCACCTTCTATAAGTGGCAGGCGCAGGACCGGCTGCTCCACCACAACGCCATTTGTCATGGAATGAATTCGCTTATGGTCCGACGACCAATTGCAAATGGAATAATATGGCGAAAAAAAAAAAAAATTGTTGATAGGATGTGTTACCTTTGTGATGATGTCCTTGAAGTGTCCCTCGCGCCAGGCTTCCGTGGGGTGCTGCATCATGGTGAGGGCGGCGTTATCGTATTCTTCGTACTTGTCGTACAGGAACACCAGCTCTGACCACAGGTGGGCTTGTTCCGCTGCGCGTAGAACCTGGAATATTGTCACATGACTATGTTAGACAAGGCTGAATATGATCCAAAATATATGAAGTCTTCTTCGTCGTATTGATGATTCTAATGTGTTTTGACCAGAATTCCCAAGTGTTTGTCTCACAAGTCTCTCCAGATGAAGGTGTTGTTGAAGAGAGCAGGACAAGAGGTGTTAAATTGTTTGAGACCATAGACATAGACCGCAGACATAAATCTAACTAGATAATGCAAGTCCCTCCATCTGTATGACAACCAAGTGTGCCACTTTTTCACAAACAATTTACTTACCAATGAAAGAAAACATTTCCAATGCCTAGGCCAACGTTTTCTATACATTCTTTACAGCTCAATATGGCATAAAAAGGCATTTTTCTAGATTTCGGTTGATTTCCGGTGCCGATAGTGCTAAATGAAAAGCTTAGATTACGATCATTGATCGTAACTTTACTCCAGTTTTTTGGCACGCCAAGTACATACAATCGCGTCATCTAGTTACGATTTATATCTGTGGTTGTGACTATGTTAGCTGATGGACGAGAGAGATAACTTTGATCTATATACTGATATTTACTAGTTGATCTTACGTATATCATCACCATTTTTTCAATATTCCTGGTTTCTTATGGTGTAAAACCGCCTTTTTTATCTATTTTTGAACTGTTAAAACTGACTCGCTTAAAGTCAACACTTGAGTTGGTTGCGATTGATTGAAATAATCTCGTAATGTAAATAACTAGCTGTCCCACGAGGCTTCGCTCCCGTCAACTGCCTACCTACCTACCCATCTAAACTACCTACCCTACATACATGATTGTTGCGTAACTTAAACCGTTTACGCAGCGCACGCAACGGAAGCTCTCAAAAAGGAGTAATTCTCGTGAATGCGTGATGTTATATAGCCTATAACCTTCCTCGATAAATGGACTATCCAACACAGAAATATTTTTTCAATTCCAACCAGTAGTTCCTGAGATTAGCGCGTTCAAACAAACAAACAAACTCTTCAGCTTTATAATATTAGTAAGTATAGATAATCTCTCACCTTAGGAATGTTGACGCGCGACCAGAACAGCTCGAGATGCTCGCGCATCTTGGCGGGCTTGTACTTGGAGTAGAGGATGGCCAGCTCCGTGAACATGCCCATGTGTGCGCGCTCCAGCCCCAGCGCCGCCTCCAGCAGGCTGATGAGCTCGTCGAAGTGGCCGCGGTCCTGGGGGGGGACAAGGGTTACTTATATTCATTTCATAATTCATTTTGTTGTACAATAGGGTAATTTACTGGAACTTTGTTTTTATCCGTCAGGTAGATTAATGGAAAATATTGGACACGTACTCGTATGTTTTCTTTTGACGGTGTTTACGACATAATGTGACGACGATATAATGCGTTGAAATATTATGAAACGTCACGCCGCCAGTACACTTTCTACTGCCTTAGTGACGTCACAAGCCCCCACTCCTGATGCGCTTTTACTTTGTAAATTTTTATTGATTTGGTAATGCGAAAAATACTTATCCAATATTATTTGATTATCTCACTGACGGAATAAGCTCAAGAAACAATTTGTCATCGAGTATACTGCATACAGTAAGCGAGATAGGACGATGCGACAAACGTAAGCGAGTGAAAGGGGTAGTTATACAATGCTAACTTCAGCTTCAACATTGACACAAAAATTAGCAACGGCGCAGGGTCTTCCAGCAACTTCAGAGTCTCGTGACGTGAGCATATTTTTCCTTAAGTTTACAGTGGGGTCAGTCACCTGGTAGTAGTTGATGAGGTCCTCGAGCTCGTCGGCGTGCACCACAATGTGCAGGCCGCACATCTGCGCCAGACGGAACTCGCCGGCGTCCACGCACGCGAAGCACACCTCCTTCCACGTGCGCGTCGAGTTTGCCTTGCGTGCGCCGTCCACGGCACCTGGACATCATAATACGAAAATTAATATTGAGTGCTTTTGAGAAGTCTAGCTCCGACTAGGGTTCTTCGAGACTAGGGACTTCTTGGCCGCCCTGAAGTTGGCTTTCCGATGCGCAAGGCACGGATCGGTGCTGTTTTTGTATGAGATTTATTTCTACGCAAACATTATAGCCAACTTCAAGGCGGCCAATAGCGAGAACTATATCAAACCGCAGTTTGAGTCAAAATACAAGAAAGTCAAAGCATTTATTTCTATTAAACCAGTTATGCGCTTTTAAATTGGTAAGTTTGGTAAATCATAAGCTATTTGCATGTTCCAATGCGTAGATCGATATAGAAAAGAATGTGCAAGAAACTCCACAGACATCATACTAAATTGATTTTGATAGAGTGGCCTCGCTAGCAAACGATTGTCTACCTAATCGCTCCCACAGCCACCCTAGTCACCGAGCGTTCTCTTTAGAAAAAAGTTGTTCGAAATGTCACAATCAAAACATTTTTTTTGGTCCAAACCACTATTGCAAAAAAATAAAAAAATCTTTGAAATTATTAACAATTACTCAGAAATAGAGGAAGGTATTTTTTGTAATGTTTCTAGTTTCATTATATCTTCTACTAGCTGTCCCAATCGGCTTCGTTCCCGCCAACTGGCTACCTACCTACCCATCTATCCTACCTACCCTACATACATGATTGTTGCGTAACTTAAGGTGATATATACGCCCCAATGTAACGCAGTACTGGCCGTGCGCCCGCTCGATGCCAAAATATCAAAATTGAATCTCCTTTTTAACAGTTTTGTTTGCAAAATATTATTTGATTTACATTTATGCTATGTTAGGTATGAAGAAATTCCAGCCATCAATTTTTCTGTATAAAATTATTTTTAAACATCCAAGTCGTTTTGGAGGAGTTCCCAAAAGTTGCGAAAAAATATCGTGTTAATTATTTTTTAAAAGCAAAACTATTAGTTACACGAAAAAACCTTGTGTTCAAAATTATGTACATGAATCAATAATAAATATATATTTTTTGCAAACCTTTTAACCTAGCCGTTACTGTGGAGTATGCTTTAGAAAGTTACCGTTTGACGGCACTAAAGCGTATGTAGGCCCTTAAACCGTTTACGCAGCGCACGCAACGGAAGCTCTCAAAAAGGAATTCATTTGCCCGTTTTTGATACATTTTTCATTTATGCTCCGCTCCTATTGGTCGCAGCGTGATGTTATGTAGCCAATAACCTTTCTCGATAAATGGGCTATCCAACACACTCTTCAGCTTTATAATATTAGTATAGATAAACTTAAATCGGTATAGTAGAAAACAAAACATCCACTACTCACCCTGGAACTCCTTCAAATGCACGAGTGTGATAGCCAAGCGGGCGAAGTTGCTAACGTTATTGTACAGCAACTTGGCGGCGTTGTACATCTTGTCGTCGAAGCAGCGGTCGCCGATCTTCTGTATGTCGGCGTGGTTGGGGCCGGAGATGAACTCTTCGAGGTCGGCGAGTCGGCCAGTGCGAGCGTACGCGTAGATCAGTTCCGATTCGATGTAGGATTCGCGAGCCTTCTTGCGAGCCATCTGTACGAGAATGTGTATGGTTAGGTTTAGTTGTCAAGTCTGTGGAGATTTATTTATTACTAGCGAACGCCAGTTTCACCCGCGTAGTTCCCGTTCCCGTGGGAATACAGGGATAAAAAGTAGCCTATGTTACCCGGAGATAGTTTAGCTTCCCAACGGTGAACAAATTTTTAGAAATCGGTCTAGCTGTTTCGGAGTCTTATAAGGAACATAGATAGATAATTTCTCTTTTATATATATATAGATTTATTTATTGCAATTATTTATAGTTTGACCCAACGCATGCAGAGAGTCAATAAATATAAAATTGTTTTTTGTAAAATATTTTTTTTTTTTTTTAAATTGCAAAGCCGACCTTTCGACGAATATTCCAACACTAGGGGGTCTAGAATCATGTACTGAATCCATGGTATATTTTGTTGCGTCGGTGTCAGACACACCCTATTTTTTTTTTTTTTTAAACTTTACCCCACACTAGGAGTTTCTTCCTGTGTCGTGGGTGCGTTTAAAAACATATCAACTCACATACACAACACCCAGAGCCGGAACATCTATCTGTAGGTCATACAAATATTAGTTCCGTGCGGGCATCAAACCCGCGACACGCAGGGCAGCAAACGCTCAACCACTGCGCCAACCGTGCCTCCCTATATACTACTATTGTTGTTTTCTTTCCGTGCCAAATAAAAAAGGTCTCCTTACCTGCAAATACCGCACGAGGTCGTCCCAAGACTCCCTGGTAGTGGCCGTAGCAACTACGTCCATATAGGCGGAAGGATCATCAGCCTTGATGTAGGAGTCGATGGCTTCCTTCACCAGGCCTTGCTGCAGCTGTGCCTTGGCCAGTTGGGACCAGACTCCTGGCTCGTTGCAGCGTTCCGCGAACTCGTAGGCGCGCTCCAGGTCTTTCACTTGTTCGATCAACACCTGGAATGTGAAAATGGTAGTGATAAACGAAATTTTATCATTGCAAAACTGGTTTATAGTACCCGGCACGAGTTTGCAAGGTTTTTGGCGTAGTGGACGCGACACGATTGGTCAGTCGATCCTTGTATCAAATAAACAACCAATCGCACGCTCGGAACGGTCCGAAAAGTCCTCCGAAAAAAAATCAATTGCAACATTTTCCTTGAATTTCCAAACAAATGTTTTCTTAAATTACCTTTTTGAATTTTATAGCAAATTGTAACTTTTTAATTTATTCGCTCGTATGGGATCATTGTCTTAATGTAGAAAAATAGTGTCATTTTCTTTGGATATGCGCGCTACGCAGTCATGCGCAAAGAGAATCTAAATTGCCCGCCATACCACATATTTTTTTCCGTTTCCACTTTTATTTTATTTCAACTATACGAGTGAAGATAAAATAGTGTAGGCAACGGCATATAATTAGGTATTAAAACACTCGTGTGATACTATTATCCCAATCGGTTTCGCCTTGTGTGATAAACCTACACTCGTGTTTTAATAACCCCTATTATATAAACTACTATTATATATCTCTTTGTTTTATTGTTTGTCCTATGCGAGTAACAACATTCTTCTTTCTTTACCTGGATAGCAGAGGTATTGACGTCGAACTTCTTGAAGATGGCGAAGGCTTCCTCATAGAGTTCATTGTTGATGGCAATGTTGGCGATATCGGGCGCGTCGTAGTTGTCCAAACGATTGATGTACTCCATCACGCGGCTGCGGTCCGCCTTTATTGCTGTAAGGATAAGGTGCAAGGTTGAGTGGCAATAAAATTTAGATATATGTGAGAACGATGTAGAAAAACGTGTATGTTAAAACCGTAATAGTTATTAGAGGGTAAAACCAAAGGCTAAAACAAACAATAGGGAATATGTATGAATAAAAAATTGTTACTTGGTCAGCTGACGGACAAAAATATTAAAATTGAATACTAATTGTGAAAACAGAATCAAAATTGATCAAAAAACGAACAAGATATATCCATTTATATAAATATATCTATCCCTCTCTAAGAAAACGCCGTTTTCTGTGGCAGTTAGTTGTATGGGGGTCTGACGTAAGATGGCACGACGGACTTCTTCTTCTAATTCAACATTGATACTTCATAACTTGATCTCTGATCAAGATATATTTTTCATATTTACATTCATATTCCTTATTCAAAAATACAATAATATTAAAACACACCGACACAGCATATTCTGACCAGTCCCAACTGACGGCGCCCATTTACGAACATGACGCATGGATTAACACCACACAGTTCAACCATCCGATCAATAAGCATACAGTTATCTTACCAGTAAGGATAAGCAAGTTCTGCAGATTCCTGTGATCAGAGAACACGGAGTTATCGAGCACGATCTTCTCTAGCAGCTCGATCAGTTCGTTGGGCAAGTCAGCAGTCATGAACGCCTTCACCGTGACCGAGATGTCTTCAGGGTCTTGTGTCTCCGAGAGAGCTGTTTGGACAACCTGGAATTGATAATGGCGTCTTAGTTAAAAGTTTTATAAAGAAGGTTATTGCAGACATCATGCAGGCGTTTTATTTATTCTTCTGCAAGGTTACACTTTTGCCTTTTTTACTTGGATTCTGAGGCGGTGCAGGGATTTCCAAGTGAACGGAAGGTTAGACCCTGCTGCTACTCACTTGGAGATAAATAATGAGTCGGTGATCGCAGAAAGGTTACTTCAGCTGTGGATAAAATCAGGATAGGTACACATCAAGACCCGAGGTGACGGCGCGTAGTGTTCCACGCGCTCCGCTCTTAGACGTGGCGGGGGGGCATCAAACACCTCACACCAGAGGAGGCCGGAGGGACAGAATGGACCGGTCGTTGTGGCGACACTTGGGCAAGGCCTATGTTCAGCAGTAGACGTCTTTCAGCTGAAACGATGAAGGTATAAGCTCCTCACCTGGTCGATGAGCTGTCTCTTGAAGGGGTTCGCCTCAGCCAGCACCTCCAGCCACAGGTCGGCGTCGCGGCGCCGCACGAGGTAGCGCGCCTGCGTCTTGAACAGCGAGTTGTCGTTGCAGACGGCGATGAGCTCGCGGTCGCACTGGCCGCGCTCGTACGCCACGCACGCGAGGTGCGGGTCGCGCTTCTCGCAGTAGCGACCGACCACGCGGGAGTCGTACCTACGAAATACTTTCGGTCAGATTTTCGAAAACTAAAGGTCACTTTTCAGACGTAACACGTTCGAGTTAAATCTCTTGGATCCCGGAGGCTGCGGCAGTCGCCGAGTGGTTTGACTCGAACGCGAACGCACCTTACCCCACCTACCTTTCTGTTCTTAGAGACTTAATGATCAAGCTCGCCCCACACGCTTAGCGTACGAATAGCAACCGCGTCTTAAAGGATTCGCGACCGCGAAACACGCATCGTGCGATCGCGATCTCGACGCGTATGTTTAAATTTCGAATATTCGTCACGGTGTTCTAAGTCATGCTTACTGCAAGTGAGCATTTGCCTGTAATATAATCCCCGGCACGTAAATTGGCAAGAGGCGTTAGATGATCAGAAGTAGTTTTTTAGGTATCTTTGGTAGTGAAGCGGGGCGGGGGGAAGTTTAGAACCGTTCCGAGCGCGCGATTGGTTGGTCAGTTGACACAAGGATCGACTGACCAATTGTGTCGCGTCCACGTTCCGTTCGCTCTTTATGGTGGTTGGTCATTTCGTGAAATATGCGCGAACTTACCCCCACTACCCCAAAATCTTGCCAACTTACGTGCAGGGCACTATACTACTTTCTATTTTGCGTTTACTCTTCGAAATGTTACACAAATTACAAAATCATGTTGTGAACAGAAACAGAAGTGAAAGAATTTCTGTTTTTTTTCTATGCATGCTTAGAAACATAACTGCAAAACTATATTCCTAACAGTGATATTATGTATTAAATTGTTTGGAATACATTTTATATATAGCCTATATAGTTGCAGATAGTGCAACATAGTCACTCACCATTGGTTCTCCTTGAGGAACCGTTCGGGATTGTTGTTAGAGTCGATGTAGATCTTGGCGAGAGCATTGTGCGTGGCGGGTTCCGTGCTGCCTTCGTGCACGCGCGTCTCCAGCCACGGGAGAAGCAGCTTCAACCTAGGGGAACCAAAAAACGGCTAATTAGTACATCTTCTGTCTTTAATTTACGGCAAACCATAGACAGAGCAATGGGCTGTTCAATATTGACACAAAATAGTGTGCTTTACTGTAAATTTCGGCCGCTAGGTGACACACAACACCAAGGAGAAAACGCCTTCCATCCTGTTTATTATTAGGTGTCTGTTTCTGCGATTATCCTGGGTTTGAAATACTTATGTGCAATTGTTCAGGTTTTTATCCTTTTGGTATTGCTATATTTACGACGCGTGCGAGAGACCGTATGCGGCGTCTTCTGTTTATCTTGATAGAAATGTGTTCATTATGTTGTGAATATAGGGATCAATATGCTATATATGTGCTATGCTGTGTGTTTTCAGACTGACCCGTCGCTTCGCTTCGACCCTAACCCTCAGTTACCCACCTTAAAATTATCGGAGAATTAATGTGACAAATTGTCAAGCACGCGTTATCTGCTGTGATTGGTTGAATGAATTTTCAACAGCCAATCACAGAAGATAATGTGTGTTTGACAATTTGTCACATTAATTCTCCGATAATTTTAAGGTGGGAAACTGAGGGAAGACAATTCGGCGAATACAGGCCTGTAATGTTATGTTTTGAGAAGAATATCTTACCTATTCCTCTTCTCGACCTCAGCAACCAGCTCATCGGTAGAGAACTGTCCTCGCACCACCAAGATGAGGTTCTTGATGATGTCCTCAGCGCAGTCCACGTCTAACAGACCGCCCACCACTACTGGCAAACGGGATGGGTTCACCTGTACATGGAAAGGTTTGTGTAAACATTTACATAAAATTGATAGTATCCAACTGCTTCGGTTTAGGCCAAAAAGTGCCCGAATATTTGCCTCGACCAAAACTAGCGTTCTTGGGATGATAGATGTTGAGTGTAATCATTTCTAGTTCGATCCAGGCTGCTGACCGACCTGGGGGGTCAACAGATAGGAGACAAAATTTGTGCTTGGTTATTGTAATGAAACGAATCACGCGATATTTTTTTATCCAATAGCAACCTTCTTCTAACCTCTAACTAGCACCTATCTTCAAACGGGTAAAAATTACTTTCGCACTTCATTCGTTAGAACTTCAATGACGATATGTACGCTACTGTCTTACTCTTCGGGAAATAAAAAAAGTCATGTATCGAGTGTACTACAAAGTCAACTTAACGGTGCAACTGGCGCTGTGAAGTCAGACAGGCGGGAATGTAGTCACATTCCAGCGAGAAAGTTACCTTCTGCACATAGATCTCGATGTACTTCTGCAGGCTGTTCCTGTAGAGGTACAGCACGAGGTCGTGCACGAAGTCGAAGCGGTCGCACACGATGATGAGCGGCAGCTGGTCGGGCAGCTTGGCTTCCTTCAGGAAGTTCTTCACGCGCTCCGCGTTGTAGCAGTTCGACTCGCGGCAGATGCGCTCCACCTCCTTGATCTGGCCGGTCTTGCAAGCCGCCTGGGGAAATGCAACAGTATTTAAAAAAAAACAGAATTCGAAATTAGAACAACCAAATCTTGCAAGCCGCAAAGGGCAAAGAAAATAAGAGTTATATTTGAAATTCGAACAAGAAACTTTATGTCACGACAAATTCCAATTATTATTTTTTTTAATAAACTTCAAATACACAAAGCTCATGTCAATACTTGAGTTGGTAGCGATGTATTAAAATTACCTCGAATTATGAATTCAATTCAAGTATAGTTACGATTTTAAATATAGAAAAAACGTTATACGCGAAAGTACTAGGGTAGCCTGCGGAAGTCAAATTAGTGACGTTTTTTTTTTGTAATACTTTTATTCAAAAAGTTAAACACCATGTTATATTTTCTCAAACATGCATGGAAATATTGTCATTATTTTAGAAAAAAGAACACGCGGAGTACCGAATTTACGGACAAAGAAAATCAAATCCATTGCTAGAGCGTTTTTTGAATTTGGAACAAAACTCATACTCGACCTGCAATTGCCTATTTCCCGGCCTTTGCAATACCGAAGTATATTTATTAAAATCAATACATTTCTCCAGCATAACTCCCAATTATCTTTCAAGAAATAGCCAATCAATAAGGTAATTGTAGGAACTTGTAGGAGTTGTATTGCACATGCACATACATATTTTCTACTTGTTTTATCATGGATTATACACATTGATTTTTTTGTGGCATAAATAATAAATCAAAGTATGAACCAACCTGAATATACTTGAAATGCACTTCCGGATCCTGGCTGAAGTTGACAATCGATCCCAAGAAGTAGAACAATCCCTCGTACGTCTTGAAGCTCTCAAACAATTCTATGAGAGACTTGGTGGTCAGTTGTTCGTGGTACTTGGTCGCTATCTGGACACAAATCTGTAGGTTCTGACGAATATTGGCCTGCAGCATTGCCTTGAGGCATTCGAGAGAGTCTTCGACGGAAAGGCTTCCGAAGTACGTGACCAGCCAATCGGCAGGGAGAAGATGTGTGTGCACCTGTGAATGAGATGATTCTGATTAATATTATGAATTAGCTGACCAGTCAGACGCTGTGCCGTCCAATAAAATCAACTACTAAAACAATCTCCAACTCCTGTTCCCAACATTTTGTCGAGTAATTCAATGAAAATGTACCGATTTGATAACTTTTTCAGAGATGAAAAGGATAGTAGTTTGGCCGAATGCCGGATATTCGGCAAGCTTCGTGGCCGGATAGCCGGATATTCGTCCCTTTGTCGCGTAACACGTTGTGACGGACGAGTTTGTTTTGTGTGAACGAGATTATAAGCTATTGTTACATGTTATTTTGTGTTAATGAGAAATTGTTTTTTTTTTGTTTATATTCGGTATCGGCCGGACATTAGGTTACTTTATTTTTTATTTTTAAACAACCCCACACTAGGAATTTCTTCTGTATCGTGGGTGCGTTTACAAACATATAAACTCACATGGACAAACACCCAGAGCCGGAACAACTATCTGTAGGTCATACTGTCTGGTATTCGGCCGGTTAGTGGTTTACTATCCGGTATTCGGCCGGTGGTTTACTATCCGGTATTCGGCCAGTTAACGGATACTTCTCGTATATCCGTTTCTCTAGGCTCGAGTAGGGCAAGGCTCTAATTCCGGTGGGTCGTAGTATAAAGTATGAACTAACCACAGCGCGCTTGATGTCGTAGAGGTCGGTGTAGTGCTCGAGCGCGCGCTGCAGCAGGCCCGCCTTCTCGCACAGCTGCGCCACGTGCGCGCGGTCGTAGTGCGTGAACATAGCGTTGCCGAGGATAGCGTCTGCGACCTGAGGCGCTGACATCAGGTTCATTTCCAATAGCCTGACGAATAAAGCAAGTCATTTAAAAATTGAATTTTTCGTTTTCCTCTCAACGAAACCTTTTATTAATGGGGATATAAAAAATAATTGGTCCACCATCTTTGGGAGTCCGCCATATTGGATCTAGAACAATGTCACTAAGCTAACCGTAAAATTTCATTTGGTTGGGAATAACTCTTTTAAAATTCAGTAGCAAGAATTAACGCATACATACTAACTAACAAGGCAAATTAAAGCTTTCAAAGTTTGCATTTACCCTCAGTTTCCCACCTTAAAATTATCGCAGAATTAATGTGACAAATTGTCAAGCACGCGTTATCTGCTGTGATTGGTTGAATGAATTTTCAACAGCCAATCACAGAAGATAACGCGTCCTTGACAATTTGTCACATTAATTCTGCGATAATTTTAAGGTGGGAAACTGAGGGTTAGTATCATGAATCAAAATTTTTATTTAAGCTGACACATAGACAAAATCCTCACCAGCCGCGCCATTACACCCAGAGATTTTTATAATGGTTTCGTGTATAATAAAGTTTATTGTATATTTCTTAAAAGAATCTATGAGCGAATTATTCTATCCAGCAATCACTGACCTGGTCTGCAGCGGTCCTTCCTCCGGGCGGTTATTCTTCAGGGCGTCCAACAGGAACGCGGTACACTGCTGCACCATGTTCTGTTCCATGAACACATCCACGATCTGGTTGATGTCAGCCAGCGGTGGGTCTTCGGCGACCAGCATGCCTGCGAAGCCGGCGCCTTGTTCGGGGTTCGTGCGCATCACGGAGCGCAGGAGGTAGATGTAGTCGGGGGTGTAACCGACCTGTGGAATAAAAATGTTTCTTTGTAGCGAATGATTGTTGTTTCGTTGGTCGGTCTAATGAGAATTTTTTATTACAGTTATGCTATTGGAAATAAAGACCCAGTGATAAATACAGAAAATGCCGCGCCTTCCTTCGGCGCGCAATGTGTAAAAGTTCTGCTAAGTACAGTCATGGCGTGTTTTTTTAACAACCAGGGTTATAATCTTAAACAAAGTATTTGTTTAAGAATATAACCCTAACACGATTTTTTGTTTTTGGTAAATACTACGTTATTTCATACAAATACGAGAGACAAGAAAAGAATAATTTTGGGTTAAGCTTGCCTTTATACATAAGTTGTTCTATTGTATTTGTAGATAATATGTTTTTGGTTACAAGAAAGAATAGGATGTGAAAACATTAAACTAACTGTTTCGTCCAAAGATAAGGTGTGCAAGCAGTTTCATCATCATCATCAGAATTTTTATGTTCCCACGGACACATGCTTCCTCTCATAGAGAGGGAATGGGCTATAATCCATCACCGGAGGTAGGTGTGGATTGGTAGATGTCACATGTCTTCGAATATTTTATTCTTGCATCCCTATCTAGTTACCCTAAACGCTCACTTTAACTTTAGGAAAACCTTGGTCTATGACCAGAACACCCACCTTCTTAGCATAAAGCACGATCTTCTGGAACTGTCCAGTCTCGGCGAAGCATTGTATGACCTTGCTGGCCACATTAGCTCGCAGGTACACCGACAAGGCGAGGGTCGGATCCACCTGCTTCACTAAGTCTCCAAGCTCTTCAGAACACTCCAGTTTCTCTTCTTTCAGCCATTTCTCTAGAAGTTGCTTGCGACCTGTTGAGTGTATAACGGTTATATGTATTTTTTATGGACAAGTATTGACTAACATTAACAAAGACACTTGTAGTCTTCCCATTTGTAAAGATCTTTTACAATGAAAGTTGCAGAGGCATATTTATATTATTACCCAACTTTGTTGATTTTGTAATGAACACGATTGTGTTACTGAAAAAGTATTATAAAGCTAAAGTATCAATTCAGAATGTATATCTCAGTTCGCCGCATGTATATTGTGATTGTTACTACAGCTACTTCTGGCATCTGCTGGCAGAGCTGGATGGCTTTCTTATTAATATTATTTTTTAGAGACCTGATGGTAAGCAATGATTTAGTCGTTATTCACAATTGATTTAGAGACCTCCACATCATAACTATTACGAAAAAGTCTCTAGAAGGGAATTCCACTCTTTAGCTGTATGCACAGTACCAGTGTGCATATGGGTGGGATGTCACATTTATTGAGGAGTTGAGGGAACTGTCTTGGTGGAATTAAATTGTGCAATACTAACGCACACTCCCCGAAATACAACTAATAGAAAACAGATAGGTGTGTATACTGTGTGTGAGTGAGACTCCGGGGTAGCAGACGCTGAGATTGGAAACTCTGTCCGCCCACCAAGTGACTCCAGGAAAGAAATTGGCACAGTGATCACGTGCTGCCGTGCACAGTGAGGCTCAGGGTAGGCGCTTTTTCTGAATCGCCAGGGATGTGCCCTAACAGGCGTTGCACAGAGGGGACTTTTTGAGAGGTCACGGGTTTCACGTATTGATCACATTATTGATATCCACACGCTTTGTTCATTTCCCCAAAATTCCAGGCCTGTTTTGAAGGTTTCACCCCCCCTTAATAAAAAAAGGTGGTGTGTATACTGAGTGTGTGTGTGTGTGTATGTCTGCTACGTGCCATACCTTGCAGCAGCACCGGCCGGCACAGCTCCAGCGACTCAAACTTGTTGAGCTGCGCCTGGTCCAGCAGAATGCCGAAATACTGCAGCAGTGGAGAGGTCTGTCCGGGCTGGGTGGGCACTTGCTGGAACCGCTGGATGGTCTGCGGTGTGCGGAGGATACCGCGAGGGGCCATGGCTGCAACCTGTTGAACGAAGGGTGAACAAAGTTGAGTTTTTGTATGTGAATAGGACCACAGATAAATAAAATAGTCTGCCCTACATCCCTGTATATATAGCAATAGTTTAACACAGAGAGAACTAAAAGCAGCTCACATGCAAATTTTTCATTGGGGAGGCCTATCAAAATTACCTAACTCGGTAGCCCGCCATGCAATGCAACTTGAATGCGAGCTGTTTTCAGGTATAAACGTGGCCTTGGCAATAATCTTGTCACTAAATAATTCGATAAGAACACAATTATTATTTATTTATTTATTATATACTTTATTGTACACCACTGAAATAATTACAGGACAAAACATTTATAAAGATAAGTGTACAATGGGCGGTCTTATCGCACAGGGCAATCTCTTACAGACAACCTTATTAGATCAAGAAGTAGGAGAAAATCTATATAAATAAAAATAAATCCCTATTTCCCTTGGTCAAGGCATCACGCGCGAACGGCTGGACCAATTTCGCTTATTCTTTTTTTGTTGTGTTTGTTATTGTTAGGAGAAGAATCTTAAGAAAAAAAAATAAGAAAAAAAAATGTTAGGCAGGGTAGAGTGGGGTGGGTAGGGTAGGTAGGGTAAGGTAGGTAGGCTAGGTAGGGTATATGAATGTTTGGTGTTTTTATAGCAAAACAAAGTTTGCCGGGTCAGCTAGTAATTAATAAATGTTCTCCATCTTCTGTAATCTTTCAAGACCCCAGTAGCCATAGACTATGGTGCCATTTCTTTGAAAAACATTCCTTTAAGACTATATAAGATACTACAAGTTTACAAGTGACTGCCAACGACTATCGCTATCTCATCATAGGGCATACACTGACAGTAACCTATACAATATGCCTAGCCATAAAGAACTGTACTAAGAAATACCTTCACAGAATTGACTCATCTCTAGAAGGAGATAAAGCGAGTGTGCAACAAATACCGGCCTCCTATCGATAGTTGACGGTCGGTAAAAATGACAGCCTAACAAGACAACTGGCCGCATGATCGCTTTGTCTCTCTCACACTTTTCTGACCGTATTCACTTGACAGTCAGACAGGGAACGCTTGTTCCAAGTCTCTATGTTTACGGTTGTATAGCTAGCTTATGAGGGTGTTCGCTGACGCGGAACCGATGACCGATGTAGGAATGAGCAGGTGGCGGTGACGTCAATCAATCGATCACGGTAACGACGGCGGGGTATGTTGTTCATGGTAGCTATGTTATACGAATGACTATATCTATACTACCCGCGGCGCTCGCAAATTTCCAGAAATGCCAATGGAATTAGTAGAAAGATTTGAGTGTAAAATTAAGTTTAATTAAAATGATATCTAGACTAAGGCCCACTTACGCCAAAGTCTTAGTTGGTAACACGAGATTAAATAACAAATATGTCATACATTATTGGCCGGGTCTACTAACTCGGAGTTAGTAAGATAACCCAGGGTGGCACATCAGGACCCGAGGTGGCGGCGCGTAGTGTTCCACGCGCGGTCTTCTTAGACGTCGTGGAGGGGAGTCACTTCCCCCCAAACCCGAGATCGAGAACCGCAGAGGCGGGCCGGCACTAACCGGGGGTTGCGGAAGTATAGTTGTTGCCGCGACCCCCAGCGTAGGTGTGAGATGGAACATCGGGGTGGTTTTTAGTCAGTAGTAGTCTGACAAGACCTCTCCACCGCCCCCCCTGGGTGGAGGACATCCAATGAGGATTCTCCAAGTCCGGAAAAAAACTGGTGACGCAGGCAGTTCTAAGTAATTTAAGTGTATTTGGGGCTTTGGTAGTTGTATAAAGAAACTGCAACTTACCAAAGGCATATAAGAAGTGAATAAATAACGTAAGAGATAAATGAAACATTAACAGCCGGTATTGTTATATATATGGCTTAGTTTATAGGAGTTAATAAGGCAACTTCAAGAGCCTGGCGGCGTGACTTCACATTATCGATCGAACCGCCCACAACCGAAGCGGCACTATTTATTATATTAGTCATCTTATCTATGTATAGGATATATTCTAAATATGAGTGATACCGTTAAAAGTTCTTAACTGTAATGGTGTAAATTATGTTGGCCACGAACGTGCACTCGGCCCGCGGATTACGGCCCATTCCCTCTCACAGAACGGAGGCCTGCACGCACACCGGACCAAACGTGAATCTAAGTGCGGCAAAGGGGTCCTCCTATCCTATTCTATGTTGGGCTCAAAAGTCAAACCCAAAAATAACTCCCACCGCGAATTGTCCGTCGTGGCACTCAAAAAACGGCCATGACGCCTTATGGCAATTAAAAACGTATGACTTCCGTCACTCTCTGGAAACTCTTCAATCGGACACTATCTTGTACTATTATTAAAGCGAAGACATGTGAAATCCACTAACCCGCAGTGGGCCCGCGTGGTGGATCACGGCTCATTTCCTCTCACAGAGAGGAGGCCTCCATGCACAACGGACCATCTCCTAACCATTGTATTTCTTTTCGCGGCAGTTTTTTTTAAATCTACATTTTGCACATTCTACATAGTGGGCGAGCCGTTCCGATGAACCGGGCACAATTCCAGACTCCTGAAGCCGTCCTACCGAGAAGTTCCAGATGGAAACACCCAAAAACACTGTCCGATCAGGGCATCGAACCCAGGTCTTCTTGCTCAGCAGTAGCGCTTACGACCACCAGACTTACGAGGCAATCTAGTTTGAAACATTAGTGACTAAACTAGCGTATGATTAGTACAAACCTTAGCCGCCTCTCCGTACTGTCCGTTGGTGAAGAGCATATTGAACTTTCTAACGAACAGATCCTCTGCACCCGCGAGATTGTTCCTGACGGCCAGTCGCAGCGCCAAATCGGGGTTCTGGAGTACCGTGTTGATGTAGGGCACTATTGAGTCCTCTTCTACAGTAACTGATAGCACCTGGCCTTTGCGGTTCACGCCTGCAAAGATGATAATGTTTTAGATTTTTTTCTTGAGAGTTATTTAGAGTTGTGTCACATTTAACCTTAAGTCATCACTATAAAAGTGGTGACGTAAGGTTAGGGATCGTCTATCAATCACGTGAGGCTCGAAAAGGGGAGGAGGTTGGAAAATATACGAAATGAGCATTGAGTAAAGCTCGCCTTTGTACATGTACTTTATTATCACATGTATTTAATGTTGTTTTTTTTGGTGTACAATACAGAATTAAGACATATCACAAGGATATTTTCACTGAACACAAGATTTCTAAACCGAAAAGTCTGTCGTGACATTTATATCACGCTGCCACTTACACACACAGCACCGCGGATGCTGCTTAGGGGTCTCGTTAGTGCTCATGTTTGTGTGAGTGTTCCGTTTCGAGCGTTTTTAGGTAGTTTCCATACTGATAGTATATTTATACTGTGACGCTGCTTAATTTCCAGAATTCAATTAGATTATACCTGTATTTTAAGATATCAAAAAACTACACGTGATTTTAGGTAGGAGGAGTCCTCCCCCCGTACCAGGGGGGAGGTAGGTAAAATGCCTAAAAACATCACGTGATTAATGGATGCCCCATTAGCTACGAACCCAACGATATATTTACTAGTATGAATGTAATCGAAGGTCAAACAGACTGTCGGGAACAATGGAAAGAATGGAGGGAGACCTTGGCCCAGCAGTGGGATAGTACAGGCTAGTTAAAATGTAATAATCATAGGTAAGTAATGGTACAGGTTTGAGATGAATAACCTATACCAGGGATGGCGAACCTTTATTAGAAAACGTGCAATTTGAATTATATATATTTTTGATGTGACAATGAAGTGCCACCAAAGAATTTTGATTTTCTCTTAATTGACAAATAATAAAACTATAAATGCTACGAATTAATCAATTCTTTGTTTGCAACCAGAAATCGCCTCATTTTAGCGTGCCCAAAAGTTTTGTCGTATGCCACCACAGGCACACGTGCCATAGGTTCGCCATCCCTGACCTACACCATAGTATAGGTTAGGCAATGGTTGAAGATGAAGCTTGTTTGGTAGTTTTTCACGTCTTAACGGGTATACAGATGGGCGTAGGTCAACCATTCGCTGGATTAGGACATTAAGATACTTTTTAATACGGTATGTTCCCTTGCTTGCTAGTTTGTGCTAAACGAATTTATTTTATTTTTATCTTTTCCTCCTTGGGATAATAAAATTCTTCTCACATGATAGTGCTATTAATGAGTAATTGTTTTTTAAGAAGGCAAAAACAAAGTGTTATGTGCTAGGCTAAAATACAAGGCGCTGAGATGAAGAGAATTGCTGCAGCGCCGTGTAATTTTAACCCCCGACGGAAAAAGAGAGGTGTTATAAGTTTGACGTGTGTTGCCGTGTCTGTCTGTGGCATCATAGCTCCTAAACAGAATAACCGATTATGTTTTTTTTTTTGTGATTTTGTCAAGAGTGTTCTTAGCTATGTTTGGATAAAATCGGTTCAGCCGTTCTAAAGTTATGGGCGTTTTACTGTTTGAATCGGGGCGTTTTCGCAAGATATCGTGTCATAATAACGTGTTCAATAGATTGCCGATCGAAGCGTATCTACTATGTATTTGATAAATTATGTAGCATGAAATAAAAATGTGTCGGGGTCTTTTTAAATTTAAAAATTTTACTTATATCCACACATAATACCTGTTTTGTTTTAATGCAAAACAGTTATATTTTTATGTTTTATTTGCCCTTATATTGTTTTTAGCCTAGCTGTGCTTTTTATTACAAGCTTTTAAGTATTACCTTGCTTACGTATGTGTGTCTGGTAACTTTGGCAACATTGAAATAATATGGTACTCATATAGTATGGAGCTGGTCTCATGATGGAATCGGATGGTGGCCACAGCAAGATAACATAATCGTGTTTACGCTCATTGGATATGTATTGACAAGCGATATTACATTTCATACTTTTTAGTCTGTTTAAAGCTTGTGTTAAAAATATTTTTACTGTTCATTTATTTTATCCTACAGCTAACTGCAGTATAAACTATTCACTACACATTTTCCATCGATAATAATGACTTAGTATCGGAAAGCATACGATACGTCAATGATGAATCATAGTATCCTACACATTTTAAATA
Organism: Orthosia cruda; assembly: GCA_964057195.1. Classification (NCBI taxonomy): domain Eukaryota; kingdom Metazoa; phylum Arthropoda; class Insecta; order Lepidoptera; family Noctuidae; genus Orthosia; species Orthosia cruda. Next base: position 24,965,264 of record OZ059842.1, read on the forward strand.
AATAAACATTATTATAATTAAAACACCATAGACATGTAGCTTCTCGTCTTGATATGGTCCTAGAAGCCAGATGTTGTACGACAACGTATACTCCATTTGAGATAACATTAGACATTTAAATAATCCCATTGTACAGCCCGTTCAATCGGTTTTGACTTCTATTGCGTTCGTGACATGACAAATGGCAGCTGTATTAAACAGTTAGTTTTGGTAACAGGTTTATGCTTTTTATGTCATCCTTATATTTTACGGGATATAGCTCAAAATCGGTTGAACGGACTGTAAAAAGGAGTTGTAAAAATTTCTAATGTTATTTCAAATGGAGTATAGTTGCACTCGACCTTAAATTTAAAGCATCCTTTTCTGTCTGGGTTTATGGCATCATTAAATATTAGTCGTTTAAATCCCGTGGAGGGTCGATCCGTTATATTTCAACAATAAAGGAAAAAGTGGACATTGGCCATTTTTGGCCCTTAACAATATCGTTATAGAACAAAACATTTCAGTAGTACAATTAAGAGCCGTTGTGACGGACAAAAAACTCGAAAAATTACAATCTTCAAAGAAAATTTGAAGTCCACCCCGCCATTGCTGGTTACACCGGATGCATATGAGTATATTATGACAGAAGTCAATGAACTTTGCTCCATAGGAGCAAAAATATCATAAATAGGGATTACAAAATCCGGATTTTTTAAAATCCGTTTATTGTTTTTCTCGTCTGATTGAAAGCCGGATTATATTTTTTTTAAATTTTGAGTGATTTAAGTCGATTTGATAAAACTGAAATAAAATAGCACAAGTATTTAAAATCTGCATATTTTATTCGCTCAATTACGACGGACGAGTGAATAAAAGAATGTCCACCGTCGACCACATCATCGCTAACCATCAGATGAGATAGTGGTCAAGCGCAAGCCTATACACAATAAAATAAGAAAAAAAACAACAAAACTTTGGGTATCAGTCATAAATTTATTATAAATTTACATAATCATAACATAAACTGTAACAACACTTAACTTAACATAACTTTACACAATACAACAACACATAACAACAACAACACAACTTTAACACAACTTGTAACATAACTTTAGACAATTAAGGTACCTTATAAAAATGCTTTCTCAAATAAAAGCTTAACCTAAGTTAGTTACAAATAAGAAAAGAATTACTCAATAAATTATATTTCTATTCTATCTAATCAGTCAGTCATATTATAAAAGTAATACGTATTTTAATCAGTGTTCTTTAAAAAACGAGATCTTAAAAACATGATCGCGTCAAGTTTCTCATCGTTTCGTGTTTCTTCAAAAAATTGTCTTGCTGCTCTATCCTTATACACGGAGTTATGCAAAATTTGATCCGAGGGTTTAAGTATAAAACGTTTCGCCGTTAAGCCAAATTATATGTGGATTTTCAGCCTCATTGCAGTTAATTTGGCTTCTATGTTTTTTTCTTGAAATGATTGATTTTCTAATCCGTACGAGACCTCTAACAGGCTTTCCATTGAACGAATCCCAGCATGGAGAGTGCTTAGGCCATACATGTGTTTATCTTTATTTGCTTATTTCCAATGAACTAACTGCATGCGTAGCAGTGCCTAAACAAACAATTATCTTCCGTCCTGATGCAATAGTCTGCAAAATCACACAAATTCGTCTGAGTAGCTCAAAATCTAGCTTTGTCAGATCAGAAAAATAATAAATTTCTTCAATAAATTGCCTTGCTGCTCTACCCTTATTATACACGGCGTTATACAAAATTTCATCTGATGGTTTTCCTACACAACGTTTTTGAATCAAGCCAAATGCTATTTTTTTTTTCCACATAGCAGTTAACGTGGCATCCACGTTTTTTTCTTGAAACGTTTCATTTTCTATTCTGTACGATACCTCAATCAGGCTTTCCATTGAACGAATCCATGCATGGAGAGAGCTTAGGCCACACATTGGTTTATCTTTATTTCCTTGTTTCCAATTAACTAACTGCAAATGAGGATTCGTTCTTATGACTTTTGCCTTGCAATTTTGGCACACGGAAGCTATTGTATCCGTAGAAATTGGATGATATTCATCATCAATCATTGTCAACTTCATCTGGTGAGTGACAGTGATTCCATTAACAAGGATAGTTGGAATCAAGGTCTCAATCTCAGCTTCAATGGTAGCCAATTCTGCCTGCACATTTTCTTTTGTGTCCTTCATAAATTTAAATAATAGAGGACGGCAAAACGACAATGAGGCAGGTTGTTTATTTTGTCATATAGTAACACCATTTGAACGAGTAATCATACTAGGGATTTTAATATTAATGTGCTGAATTTGGATCAGACAGCTATCAAATATCAAGACGAACTACAAACCAGTGGCTAATAGACTGCTAAACAAAGTCGAAGCGAATTATTGTACCCGAGAAACTGCCACAACGAAAACTATAATTTACCATGTCTGAACAAACCTTGCTGATACAATGTTCCATCTTGCTATAATTGCAAGTGAAAAACATCAACCAGAACCGCCTAAGAGACTAAAATATGAAGCTATAAATTATAAAATGCTGTACAATATAGTGTGAGAGAATGGAATAACACCAATGAAGACGATCTATACCAACTATTTCAGCAAAAGTCTAGTATCAAAAGTAGTAAAATAACAAAATCCAAAGTATTGAATCGGCCAAGACAAGATTGAATAAACAAAACAATTATAATTCTAATAAATAAAAGAAACATGCTATAAAAAAGGGCAAATGATCAATTATTGCAAGACATATTTATCTATCAAAGAAATGAAGTCAGTCAAGTTATACAGCTTGATATCTTTAAATCTTACCTGACAAATCGTTGCAAAGTGATTAAGATCAACGAAACCTAAAGTAGTCCTAAAATCGTAAATTTAGGCATTCTGCAGGGATCAATTTTGAGACCCTTATTATTCCCGATTTATATCAACAATATTCTAAAGTTGGAATAAAAAAATTATTTTGGCATTCCGTGGACGCTGTTATGTTCGACGCTCAGAATGACAAACATCTTTTGAATATGTGGTTTTAGTGCAATTTACTCACCATAAATATAACTAAAACTAACTACGTAATTTTCGCGGCAAAATAAACAAAAATATCACACAGTTAACAACTAATCATAAATAACCAACCTATCAAAAAAGTTGATCATATATACCGTATAATTTTAGATAACCACCTGAACTGGAAGCCACATATGGAAAGGGTTTAGATCTAAATTACGGAGTGCCTTCAACGACAAGTGCAAGACAATATACATAACATAACACTCTTAAAAACCTCACTTGGACTATCTAATAGAAGTATGGGGCACAACGGCCATAATCAATATTGAAATGTTGCAAATAGCACAATATAAGTTAACTAGCACTCCGCCCGCGACTTCGTTCGCATGATTCCGTATTTTATTTAACTAAACTAAGTGCAGTTAGTGAAGGCGATCAAAAATAAGCTATTGTTAAATCAAGAATAAATGGTATATCGTAGATATCTACGGTTTAAGTTAGGATTTAGAGGACATAGAACCTCCTCATCGGTCGGTTAAAAATCTTATTCCATGGGCAATAATAAATTGCCATCATTAGTTTTTCAGAATTGCCCCCAGAAGATGTTTTAGGGAAATCAAAGGTTTTTTGAAGAATCATACGGCGCTAAGATGACCTCTTCCTCGATTTGGAACTACCGAACTGGACCGTTTGTCCAGTGTTGTTTGACGGAGATATCGGTGAACATACACAAAAAATAATTAAGTACCTTACTAAAGGAAAATTGCCTATTAGGTCCACCTAAAAAGTGTAAAATATAAAATCTATTTTACACGCTACACACTATTTACATAACGAAAAAAATTGGTACCTACCTACCAAAGACACCGACTACGAAAAAAAAAATTATTTTTACTTTATAGTGTTACAAAGTAGAAATAAATTTCTTTAGTTGGAATTTAGTAATATTTTTTTGTATAAAAGTTTTTATACAAATAAATGTCTCTTTAAAGATTGAATTTCCAAAACTCCCTCCTTAGTGCTCACCTACATCATTAAAAGAAGCTATGTGTAATAAAATACTTCAAAAATCTTGATTACCCCCTAAATAGTATTTTGGGGATAGTCCGAAAATCGAATAACTATTAGGGTTGCTATTAGTTATTCGTTTTTATTTGAGACAAATTTCAAGTTTATTAAACCAAGATCTTCAATTAGGGGTAATTTCGAAAAACTAATAATTATATCCTTTATTATTTACTTAGGTTAGTATTTGTCCCAAGTTTCAAGTTTATTAATCCAAGAAATGAGATTTTCCATACATACTTTAACATCCCTTAAATCCTAATTTAGGAGTAGTTTTGAAAAACTTGTAATGACAACCTTTACTTTAAAAGCAATAAAAAAAAAAATGCTGTTAGTATTGATGCCAAGTTTCAAATATATAAGCCCAACAAATTGCCACCTTTAACCTCCATTAGGGGTAGAATTTCCGGAAATCAATAAACTCATTACTTTTTTTATTAATCAAGAGCGTGAACCTACTATTTTAGATATTTTACCTTCCAAACCGAAGAAATTTCATATACAGTTTCAACCCCTACTTTATTCCCCTTAGGGGTAGAATTTCTAAAACCTAATAATTACCTGAATTATTTTTATCAACTCCAACTCTAACTTACAAACTATAGAAATAACATACAAACTTTCAACCCCCTTTTTAGCCCAGTTAGGGGTGGCATTTCCGGAAATAATTAAACTCATTGTTTTTTTATTAATCAGGGGCGAAAACCTACAATTTTAGATGTTTTATCTTCCAAACCCAAGAAATTTCATAAAACGTTTCAACCCCTATTTTATCCCATAGGGGTAGAATTTCCATAAAACTAATAAATACATGGTTTTTTTATCTACCTAGAGATTATATCTAAAATTTTACGTGTCCAACTTTCAAACTGTATAAATTACATACAAACTTTCAACCCCCTTTTTACCCCTTAGGGGACGAATTTCCAATAAATATATTAATTCTTTTTATGAACCAAAAGCGTAAATCTAAAATTTCACGTGTCCAACGTACAAACTTTAGAAATTACATACAACCTTTCTACCCCTTTTTAACCCCCTTATGGGTTCAATTTCCAAAAACCAATATATGAATTAATTCTTCTTATCAACCAAGAGCGTAAATCTAAAATTTCACGTGCCCAACTTACAAACTGTAGAAATTACATACAAAGTTTCAACCCTCTTTTTACCCCCTTAGGGGTCGAATTTCCGTAAACCAATAAATATATTAATTCTTTTTATGAACCAAAAGCGTAAATCTAAAATTTCACGTGACCAACTTACAAACTGTAAAAATTTCATACAATCTTTCTACCCCTTTTTAACCCCATTACGGGTTCAATTTCCAAAAACCAATATATGAATTAATTCTTCTTATCAACCAAGAGCGTAAATCTAAAATTTCACGTGCCCATCTTACAAACTGTAGAAATTACATACAAACTTTCAACCCCCTTTTTACCCCCTTAGGATTGGAATTTAGAAAAACCAATAAACACATTAATAATCTTTATCAACCAAGAGCGTAATGCAAAATTGCATGTGTACAATTTGCAAACTGTAAAAACATCATACAAACTTTCAACCCCCTTTTTACCCCCTTAGGGGTCGAATATCCAAAAACTAATAAATACATTTTTTTTTTATCAACTAAGAGCGTAAATCTAAAATTTCACGTGCCCAACTTACAAAATGTAGAAATTACATACAAACTTTCAACCCCCTTTTTACCCCCTTTGGGGTGGAATTTCCAAAAATCCTTTCTTAGTGCTCACTTACGCCACATGAGGAACCTTTCTGCCAAATTTCATTCTTCTAGGCCTAGCGGTTTAGGCTGTGCGTTGATCGATCAGTCAGTCAGTCAGTCAATCAGTCAGTCAGTCAGTTTCTTCTTTTATATATATAGATAAAGACACTTCGCCTCTTTGCTAGAATAACGTGTCATTTCGGCAGAAAACTTTTTTTTTATTCGATTTTGGGGGTTAACGGAACAGGGTGAAAAGTCCCACAAACCTCCATAGAAAAGGGAGGATCCTCCGACCAGACGGGTGTTGTGTCTGGTCCGGGCAACTGCCCAACGGTTGTTGTCGGACTGTTGTATGTGTTCTTATCGCGCCGAAAACTTTACTTGCGCGATGCAGGATTTGTGTGACGTCATGTCATTAGTCCGTAAGTGGCGGCATTGGTGACGCTACACGATTATCATAAACACCGCGTCAACTTTATTTTCTACAAAAATATCTGGTAATTTTGAAAAGAGAGAGCGTCCCAATCAGCGAACAATACAACACTATAGTGGTACATTGAGTTCACGCATTGTTTCTTTCAAATTCGCTTCCGTAATATTGGATTTTTCGAAAAAGCACATTGTTCTAGCAAAGAAGGGACTTTTTCTTTATGATTCCAGTACAAAAACATAAAATATACAATGAAACTACGTTAATGAATATATCAGACTTACATAATACTTGCATATTAAAAAGAAAAATACGTAATAAAAACATTCACACACAAATACATTTTACAAAGAAACATCAAACAAAATTAGGCTCTGAAATGCAAATTACATACAAATTATTCTCACCACACAGTTTAATAAAAATCAGTTCACACTAATATTTACACAATTATTATTAGTTATATATTGTAATCAATTGGTTACAAAAGGCTATCAGCTCAAGACTATGCGCAGACTGAAGCTCTCCTGATTCCCTCTTACTATAAATCTATTGTTTCACATCCCTCACAGACTTAATAAAAACTACACTAGACACACACTTACATATTTACACTCTTCACAAAAGTCTATAAAAATAAAAATAAAAATCAGTTCACACCAATACTGACACAATTATTATTAGGTATATATTGTAATCAATTGGTTACAAATGGCTATCAGCTCAAGACTATGCGCAGACTGAAGCTCTCCTGATTCCCTCTTACTATAAATCTATTGTATCACATCCCTCACAGACTTAATAAAAACTACACTAGACACACACTTACATATTTGAACTCTTCACAAAAGTCTATAAAAAACAAAATAAAAATCAGTTCACACTAATATTGACACAATTATTATTAGGTATATATTGTAATCAATTGGTTACAAATGGCTATCAGCTCAAGACTATGCGCAGACTGAAGCTCTCCTGATTCCCTCTTACTATAAATCTATTGTATCACATCCCTCACAGACTTAATAAAAACTACACTAGACACACACTACACACACACTTACATATTTACACTTGTTAACAAAAGTCTATAAAAATCAAAGTCAGTTCACACCAATATTGACACAATTATTATTAGGTATATATTGTAATCAATTGGTTACAAATGGCTATCAGCTCAAGACTATGCGCAGACTGAAGCTCTCCTGATTCCCTCTTACTATAAATCTATTGTATCACATCCCTCACAGACTTAATAAAAACTACACTAGACACACACTTACATATTTGAACTCTTCACAAAAGTCTATAAAAAACAAAATAAAAATCAGTTCACACTAATATTGACACAATTATTATTAGGTATATATTGTAATCAATTGGTTACAAATGGCTATCAGCTCAAGACTAAGCTCAGACTGAAGCTCTCCTGATTCCCTCTTACTATAAATCTATTGTATCACATCCCTCACAGACTTAATAAAAACTACACTAGACACACACTTACATATTTGCACTCTTCACAAAAGTCTATAAAAATCAAAATAAAAAGCAGTTCACACTAATATTGACACAATTATTATTAGGTATATATTGTAATCAATTGGTTACAAAAGGCTATCAGCTCAAGACTAAGCGCAGACTGAAGCTCTCCTGATTCCCTCTTACTATAAATCTATTGTATCACATCCCTCACAGACTTAATAAAAACTACACTAGACACACACTACACACACACTTACATATTTGCACTCTTCACAAAAGTCAATAAAAATCAGTTCACACTAATATTGACACAATTATTATTAGGTATAAATTGTAATTAATTGGTTACAAATGGCTATCAGCTCAAGACTATGCGCAGACTGATGCTCTCCTGATTCCCTCTTACTATAAATTTATTATATCACATCCCTAACATAATAAAACTACACTAGACACACACTTACATATTTACACTCTTCACAAAAGTCTATAAAAATCAAAATAAAAATCAGTTCACACTAATATTGACACAATTATTATTAGGTATATATTGTTATCAATTGGTTACAAATGGCTATCAGCTCAAGACTATGCGCAGACTGAAGCTCTCCTGATTCCCTCTTATTATAAATCTATTGTATCACATCCCTCACAGACTTAATAAAAACTACACTAGACACACACTACACACACACACACTTACATATTTGCACTCTTCACAAAAGTCTATAAAAATCAAAATAAAAATCAGTTCACACTAATATTGACACAATTATTATTAGGTATATATTGTAATCAATTGGTTACAAATGGCTATCAGCTCAAGACTAAGCGCAGACTGAAGCTCTCCTGATTCCCTCTTACTATAAATCTATTGTATCACATCCCTCACAGACTTAATAAAAACTACACTAGACACACACTACACACACACTTACATATTTGCACTCTTCACAAAAGTCAATAAAAATCAGTTCACACTAATATTGACACAATTATTATTAGGTATAAATTGTAATTAATTGGTTACAAATGGCTATCAGCTCAAGACTATGCGCAGACTGATGCTCTCCTGATTCCCTCTTACTATAAATTTATTATATCACATCCCTAACATAATAAAACTACACTAGACACACACTTACATATTTACACTCTTCACAAAAGTCTATAAAAATCAAAATAAAAATCAGTTCACACTAATATTGACACAATTATTATTAGGTATATATTGTTATCAATTGGTTACAAATGGCTATCAGCTCAAGACTATGCGCAGACTGAAGCTCTCCTGATTCCCTCTTATTATAAATCTATTGTATCACATCCCTCACAGACTTAATAAAAACTACACTAGACACACACTACACACACACACACTTACATATTTGCACTCTTCACAAAAGTCTATAAAAATCAAAATAAAAATCAGTTCACACTAATATTGACACAATTATTATTAGGTATATATTGTAATCAATTGGTTACAAATGGCTATCAGCTCAAGACTAAGCGCAGACTGAAGCTCTCCTGATTCCCTCTTACTATAAATCTATTGTATCACATCCCTCACAGACTTAATAAAAACTACACTAGACACACACTACACACACACACTTACATATTTACACTCTTCACAAAAGTCTATAATAATACCTAAAATAATTATAAAACTAAAATTAAAAATAATACTCAAAATAATAATAATACCCAAAATAATAATAATACTTAAACTTGTCTTAAAAAAAAATTGCAACTTGTTGGAGTACATCGATAATGTCCATCGTGATCCTCATCTTCACTAGAGTCAGTCACATCGGAATTACTATTTAATTCATCTTCACTATATTCCATTTCAGATTGATTCAATTCTTCATCAATATCTTCAGACATTGCAGACTGAGTACTTGCATCGTCACTATCGAGAGTCCGTTCCGAATTATCTTCACCTTCACTATCATCAGTCAATTGCGATTGAAGATCTTGACTATAATGATCATATTCATTATATTCAGGCTTACTTCCAGTAAGAATATAAAATTCCTTAAAAGAAGACATTTCAACTTTAGGTTGAATACTTGCAAGGACTGGATCAGATGATAGTAACAGTTTACGGAATAACTTGTCATTCCATGAGGACCTGACAAATACACTACTCTTCTTGAACTCGATATCTGTAGCCTCAGTTATTTCTTCACAAAGCGTACCAATTGGTATTATAGTCATGTTCTGAACAAAGTCTGGTCCATGTAGTAGGAGTTTATGAAGAGGAGAAGGCATGTGAAACCACGGGTATAGTTTCATATAATGCGTAGCAGTGTCTAAACAAAACTCTCGGAATTTAGGAACAATTATCTTCCGTCCTGATGCAATAGTCTGCAAAATCACACAAATTCGCCTGAGTAGCTCAAAATCTAGCTTTGTCAGATCAGAAAAAAAATTAATTTCTTCAAAAAATTGCCTTGCTGCTCTACCCTTGTACACGGCGTTCGACAAAATTTCATCGGAGGGTTTTTGAACAAAATGTTTTCCCGTCAAGCCAAATCCTACATAAATTTTTTTCCACATTGCAGTTAACATGGCATCCACATTTTTTTCCAAGAAAGTTTCATTTTCGATTCTGTACGATACCTCAATCAGGCTTTCCATTGTGCGAATCCAAGCATGGAGAGAGCTTAGGCCATACATTGGTTTATCTTTATTTCCTTGTTTCCTATTAACTAACTGCAAATGAGGATTCGTTCTTATGGCTTTTGCCTTGCATATTTGGCACACCGAAGCTATTGTATCCGTAGTAATTGGATGATATTCATCATCAATCATTGTCAACTTCATCTGGTGAGTGACAGTGATTCCATTAATAAGGGTAGTTGGAATCAAGGACTCAATCTCAGCTTCAATGGTAGCCAATTCTGCCTGCACATTTTCTTTTGTGTCCTTCATAAATTTAAATAATATAGGACGGCAAAATGACAATGAGGCAGGTTGTTCATTTTGCCATATCGTAACACCATTTGTTACGAGCCTTAGAGGCACAACACATATCATAAAATTATAAACCAGCTCGCAGTCGTCGCTTATTTGAAACCTTTTATTATGGCATACGCTGTGGCTGGAAGATCTATCGAAGCCCCATTGGCTAGTCAGAATTAGCTGTTGATTGGCATCAACGGAAGAGGTGTCTATGGCACTTGCGAGCCTTTTCGAAGTCAAGTCCATCAGGGCTTGCAATTTTATTTTAGCAGATCTTTCTGTAATTGTTAAATCTTCAGCGGCTGGATAACATTGAATTTCTTCTTGAGCCAGCAATTCGTAATTGGGCAAGTTTCGAGATAATTCTTCACTCATATTTTTCTGCATTGTAACATAACGCCTCTTCGATAAGTTCGCCGCAACGGCAATAGCCAATGCATTTAAAGGTGTTACCTGAAATTGAAAAAAGACATCAGTAAATTCAAATCTTCATTGCTTCCATAATGTACATACAAGTTGTAAATATGAATAAAAGAAACAATTATGGACCCTGCCGAGCATAGCAAAATTATGAAAATATACATTATAAATTAATATTAAATGAAATACTAAACAATACTCATGTTGGTAAGCACTCAATGCAATATCTTAACGAGGAATAGGGAAGTTTCCTTGGTAGAAAAATTATAATTCTATTAAGTTCGTCAATGAAATGATCAATAATATTAGACCCGAATTTTTTTGTTATATTAAATAATTAAAATTAACAAAGTTAAAGCGCATCAAAATTCAGGAGTGGAGGGCTTGAGACGTCACTTTGTCAGTATAAAGTATAGCACACCGTGACGCACTGTTTCCTCGTAATTTTTTGTTTACGCGTGACATAAGAAAAAATACTTGTCCAATATTTTTAGGTTATCAAACTGACTTAATATATATTTTTTGTCAACATCCCTATTGAGGACTATTAATAAATAAATAAATACCACTTCTACCTACCTCCATAGTAAATCGTAGCAGAAGATATCAGTTCGAAAACTTAAAATTTTACTCCTTAGGCAACTGAGCCGAAGATTCTTCTTGTGGTGACGGTGAGGTGAGCCTCGAACTTCAAAATTTGTGGCAGATCTATATTTTAAGTAGCTGTAAGGAAAATACAATATTTGTTAGTAAACACGTATTTAAAACATTTATTCAAGTACACAATTACAAAAAAAAAAAAACATAATCGACACAATATTATTTACGGTTATATTTAACATGAACCTTCTAATATCGTTTATGTTTAAAAACTTGATAGAACTTGGATTGACTTAGGAGAAAAGGGAGGTCAAGAGGGAAAGGGAGGTCAAGGTAGGAAGGGGGATTTTAATTTTAGGAAGCTAACGGTGCAAGTCATGGGATTGGGACATGAGACCACATACGCAAAGGGAATTGTCACGAAAGCGAATATTATGGAGAAACAGTGGACTACAACAGTGGCAGAGTCTAAGGCTTCTGTCCACGGAGGCGTAGCTTTATCGACGCTTCAAAATACGCCGTGCAGCTTGTGCAGCCCAGCGTACTGAACTCTGTCCACGATAAGTATTGCACGCGTATGTTTTCAATCATTTCAAGAGACTCCGCTGTCGTTCCCGCCATTTTTACAAAAATATTACACGTGCGTCCACGCAATGTATAATACTCACAATGGATCTTTGTGTCTCTGAATTGGCTGCAAGAGCCTGCGCAGTAGCTATTTTTGTGTCAATATTGAAAGTGTAGTTATCATTGTATAACTGTCTTTTTCACTCGCTTACGCTTGTCGCATCATCCTATCTCGCTTACTCTATGCAGTTCAACTGTTTCTTGCGCATTAATTGACAGAACCAACTTCAAAGACACAAAGATCCACTGTGAATATTATATGTACGCGGGCGTCATGATATTTATTTGTTGGAAACATATTTGATTTTAGTCTAGCCAAATCGTTTAGTTTATTTGCACCTAAGCCATGATTTATTAGTTATTATAAAATTATTCATTATTTTACTAACCGACTTTCCAAAAAGGAGGAGGTCCTATGTTCGACTTTATGTTGGTTTTCTTTCTTTTTTGTGTGTTCATCGATATCTCCGTCAATTATGGACAGATTTTGAAAATTGTTTTTGTTTTAAAGATTATATGCCGAAACTGGTCCCATTTAAATTTGGTGAAGATCTTTGAAGATATCCAACAGACCTCTTCATTAAATAACGGCAATCGCATGTCTGTTTATTGTTTATACCATAACATAACATCACTCCAGTACGCTCTAAAGGGGTACGCAGATGTGTAAAGTACACCGGTACACTCATATTTCACCGGTTATGTTCAAGTTTCATGATATTCGGGTAATCTTTTCTGGCATTATAGGTACCTTACTAAACCACTTGCCTATTAGGTAGGTACAACTAAAAAGTCGAAAATATTTTTATTTTACAAAAAAAATCTACGACTTCTGAATAAAAAAATACAAAGTGAAAAATAACTTTCTTTTCGGAAGTCGGTGTCCATAACGCAAAAAAAAATGGTACCTACGAAAGAGACAGACTGCCAAAAAGATAGTTATTTTTCACTTTGTAGTTTTTTTTATTTGGAGGTCGGTAGTATTTTTTTGTTTTTTTTTTTTTACTTTTAACTTTATAAATACCTAATCAAGTCATCGAAACGTAATTATAAGACCCTAAGAACTAGTAGGTTTCCCACTGCAAAACCTTACTGTATTAAATTAAAGTTGCGGGTGTACTTACGTAAAATACTCCTCGCTTAACACTGTCACAACACCAACATTATCATGTCTGTTCTGGGTCCGTATGTCACTGCAGGGATCCAGCAGCATATCACCGTCAGGTATATTTGCCTGACACGTGCTGAGCTGGACCCCCATTTGGTGCAACCATGAGACGTGCACCGCACTGTTTTAAACGTCATACCTACTATTTGAAGTATGTCACTAGTGTCACTTTTATTTCTATAAGGTTTCACTTTTTTTTTGTATGTTGGTACCTTGTTTTTATATACCTACATGTAAATTGAAATAATTTAATTGTGATTTTGTATGTTGTGCTGTGTCTTTGTGTGCACTAAATACATGTTTTATCTATCTATCTATGACGCGAAAGCGATGTTGCTGCTCCGTCGACAGGGTTTTATAGTTTTGTATGTAATCTGCAAGCAGGCGTACGCCTATGACGCGTATTCGTCACTATACGCGTCTATGAAGCTACGCCTCCGTGGACCGTAGGCCTAAGGCTTACTTTCCATGGAGGCAAAGCTTCATAGACGCTTCAAAACTATAAAGTCCTGCCGACGCAGCTGCAGCGTCACGCTCGCATCGCTGCTAGCAAACCTCATGCTGCCTGCTGTAACGCATGTTATACGCCGGGGCGTATATCGAGTGGACGTACGCGTTCATTTTTAGGTCCCTCTGTCTGTCCGTCTGTGTCTCATGAACCGTGATAGCTAGACAGTTGAAATTTTCACAGATGATGTATTTCTGTTGCAGCTATAACAACATATACTAAAAACAATAAAATTAATATTTAAGTGGGGCTACCATACAATAAACTTGTTTTTTTGTCTTTTTTTGCGATAACGGTACGGAACCTTTCGTGCGCGAGTCCGACTCGCACTTGGCCGGTTTTTTTGTAAAAATGGCGGGAACGGCAGCGAAATTTGTAATATGATGCTATGTAATGATTTGCAATAAATTCAGATAAGTAGTTTTACTCATTCTATAGAATGAGTGAAATACACTATCATCAACTATAATTCTCTTGCCGCTACAAACAATCTAAAGTTGATATTTTTCTTTATAAGGATGCGCCTAATATAATCGTCGTCTTGGGCGACTTCGAATGTAGTAAAAAGCTTTCGTCACAAATAATTGAAAACGCAAACGCATTCTTGCAATACGCCTCATGGACAGAGTTTATTACGCTGGGCTGGACGGAATATTTTGAAGCGTCTATGAAGCCACGCCTCCGTGGACAGTTTGCCTAAGGCTTAATTATGTACATTTATGGGTGAATCAATCCTAACGAAAAACAACTACCTTTTAGTGCAAATTTCTCAATAACCAAATATATATCATTATTTATTGAATGCACAGTTATATGATTTACGTATCTTTATAATGCGACACGTGAGGCATTATAAAAAATTGTCAGAAAACGCGCGCGAGTGCATCGGCTTGATGCATCATTGCGGCATCATTTAGACCATTGATTACATTTAAATAAAATACTCAAAAATAAAATATAGAAATTGTAACACTTATTGTTATATTCAAAATATTCTTACGCCTAGACGTCGGTATTGCACATGATAAAATTTAGTTGTTTTCACGTGGAGTAACTAAAAATTTGAACTCGTAGGCTTACTTATATTCCTTCCATTCATTTATTTTACATTTGACAGCTCAAAAAGTTATCAATTTGTGATGTCCTAATACATTACCGATTCGATTTATTACAACAATCGATTAAAAATTATTTTTAAATAATTAAGCAGATTTTTAATCGATTTAACCCACTCGTTTTTATTTTTTGCTCAATATAATAAAATGACTATGTTTTATGTATTTATAAGAACTATATTACAATTTGTATAACTTTTATCCATATCAAATGCCTCTTAATAATTAGGGAACTTCTTAAGCGTGCTTATGTCAAATGTTACTTGTAACTTACAATTTTCTTTTTCAGATTGTTATTCGCCACCAGTAAACTAAAAAAGCAATTGAAAAATCTGGTGTTTCGTGCTTACATAAAAACTTGAGTCGAGATTTTTTTTGGAGCTCAGACCATAATTAAATTTTGTAGACTTATTAGATACATAGATTTCGTGTAACTGTGCATCAAAAAACAATCATATAAGTAGTGGTTATTGAGAAAGTTGCACAAAAAGATTGCTATTTTCAGTTTTTAGTACACGAAACTGATAGGGCTCTTAAATAACCATAGTTTCAGCTGGATATCGGGTTGTATACTGCCGTAATAGCCACCTTTAAGTTTTGAACTTACTTGTCATGGTATATTATGTCTCACAGAAATTAATAATACCAGCCTATTACCGAGAATATAAATGAGAAAAGAGTTCTGAATATAAATGTGGATGTTCTGAATATAAGACCCGAGGGGACGGCCAAAGAAAATATGGACAGACTCTGTGAGGAGTGATATGAAAGAAAAGGGAGTCAGTGATAGTGTGACGAGGGACAGTACGGTATGGAAGAAGAAAACGTGTTGGGCGACTCGCAAGTAACATGGGACAAGGGCAGGAAGATGACGATGATGCAGGACAAAGGCCTCTTCTCATACAGAGAAGACACGAGCTTGTGAGAGAGTGGTGAATAATACCACGTTTGCTCAAGACGGTTTGGCGATGTCAAACTTAAATTAACTATCCTTCACCGACAGAAATAAAAAATATTTACTTACCTAAATGTTATCAGGTCCACACACACACACACACAATTTAATATGTTTCACCACTTTGAATGTTGTTTCTTAAATTTGCTAAGACGCGTTAGGTTGCGGCGCGGGACGAGTTGCACGGCACGACTGTTCACTAAGAGTGTCTAGTCGAATTTAATGCAAGAGCGTGGCCCGTCCGCCGCAGGAGCCGAAGCGGTGTCGCAGGTAACGAACTCATCCCCACCACGCCGCGTGGTGGGGATGAGTTCGAGAGATAACATTAGTAATCCCATTTTACAGTACGTTCAACCGATTTTGACTTCTATTGCGTTGGTGATATGACAAATGGCAGCTGTAGGAAACAGTTGGTATTGGTAACAGGTTTTTGCTTTTTATATCAGCTTTATGGTTACGGAATAGAACTCAAAATCGGTTGAATGGACTGTAAAGAGGGATTTTTAAAATTTCTTATGTTATTTATGAAGTAATACCATCCCGCCCCGTAATTACTTCATAAATAATAATAACAATAACTTAACAAGTTGTATTTATTTTTTATCTACTTTAATACTAATTTTAACCTATACGTCAAAAATTTTTTTTTTTTTAATTGAATTTAATTGTATAATTTATAGCTATCTCAGGGCGGCAATGCTAGAGTGCTATGTACGCCGTACTTATCATGTGCATTGGTCCAATAGTTGTTAAGATTGTTTTGTCGATTTGTAATGCATGGGGTGTGGCTGGGCTATCACACTAATATCATAAAGGCAAAAGTTTGTGAGTGTGTGTATGTGTTTGTATGTTTGTTACTTCTTCACGCTCAAACGGCTGGACGGATCTGGATGGAATTTGGCACAGAGATAGATTATAGTCTGGAATACTACTTAATACAATACTGTACTACTTATCCCGATACTTACTTTTTATCACGGAAATATAGCGTTTTTCTAGAGGGACCAATCAAATCATATAATTTAATTGCGGAATATGGGTAGTTTTGTGTGACATTTTTAACCCCCGACGGAAAAAGAGGGGTGTTATAAGTTTGAGGTGTGTTGCTGTGTATCTGTGTGTCTGTGTATTTGTGTGTCTGTGTATCTGTGTATCTGTGTGTCTGTCTGTGGCATCATAGCGCCACAACGGATGAACCGATTTTGATTTAGTTTTTTTTTTGTTTGAAAGGTGATTGTTTCGAGAGTGTTCTTAGCTATGTTTGAATAAAATCGGTCCAGCCGTTCAAAAGTTATGCGCGTTTTACTGTTTAGATCGTGATGTTTTCGCAAGATAAATGTGTCGGGGGTTTTTGAAATTTTGATATTTTACTTGTTATGTGTTCTTTAGACCATATCCTACCATAGCAGATGTGCAAAATTCAGATTCATGTATCTTTAAATTGTTATATCTCGTTCATTTTTCGATCAATTTTGATTTTTTTCTCTATCAGTATATTATTCGAGTATTCAAATCGATAAACTGATGAAATAACAAATATTTTTTTCATGCATATTCTTTATAGTAGATCGTATCTGAATACTGAATAGCCTACTGGCGGCAGTGTAAATCCATCACTGCGCACGTGTTGATTTTCAAGGTAAATAAACGCTGTCTTGTCGAAGGTAAAGTGTTGCAAACAATAGCCGTTTCGGAGAAAAAAGGTTCGTTAAGCTCATTTAGAAAAGCATTCCAGTGGCCTTTTGTATAGCAATTTCTTTCTTTAATTATTTTCTGTAGACAAAACATCGTTATCTTATCACTGTTCATTATGTTATAATGAATAGTTATTAGATAGTTCACAAAAGCAAGCTTAACTCACAAAAGTTTTGTTGCCTAGAAAACCTTTGACTGATTGTTCATAGAACAATAGGCGCCCTGGACATCCGCAGTGAGACGGTTAGCGAAATACCTTTGTCGGCATTTCTTTTTTTAATCTTATTATACATGCGACCAAGGACTGCACCCAATCATTAAAACTTAAATTCCTTACAAATACTGATGACTTCGGTCAGCTTTGCTACTGAAGACACGTCATTAAACGTTTTCTACTCTACGTTGGGTAAAATCAGGTTTGATAAACATCAATGGCGCAGGAAAGATTTTCCGGGCGAACTCTCCTAAATATAAAAGTATAAGCGTGGATATCGCTGAAACTTTCAACGTTTTCACAAATAATCAACGTAAGAATGAGTTTATTGTAAGGTAACATATAGAAACAAGTAAAATTTCAAAATTTAAAAAACCCTCTACACATTTATCTTGCGAAAACATCCCGATTCAAACAGTAAAACGCCCATAACTTTTGAACGGCTGAACCGTTTTTTTTTTAAACATAGCTAAGAACACTCTCGACACAATCACCTTTCCAACAAAAAAAAACTAAATCAAAATCGGTTCATCCGTTGAGGCGCTATGATGCCACAGACAGACACAGATACACAGCAACACACCTCAAACTTATAACACCCCTCTTTTTAGTCGGGGGTTAAAAAGTATGGTTTCACTTTTTAGTGTATCTTGTTGAGTACATGGGAGTTTACAATTTGGTTTATGTTTTTGGACCTTCACAAAAAACGGAGGAGCTTCACAATTCGTCTGTTTTTTTTGTATGTATGCTCAGCGATATCTCCGCCAGTTATTAACAGATTTTGACGATTCTCATGTTGTTTAAAAGAGTATGTTTCCGAATTCGTTCCATTTAATGTTGGTAAAGATCTGATGAAGAACTTCGGAGATATGCAATAATACTTTAATATAGGTAACTCGCCCGAATTTGCTGCAATCATGTCTGTATAATGTTTTCATAACATAACATTGCGCCGGTACACTCTGAAGGGGTATGCAGATGTGTACAGTTCACCCTGGTACACTCTCATTTTACCAGTTATGTTCAAGTTAGCTGTTATTATCCCCAATAACAGGGAAAAGTTACTACTATAGTGCATGGTGGCCCCATAGTCGTCATTTCGTTTGCATTGCACCTTGAACTTCCATAATATAACAGTTAATTACGTATATTAAATTTTTAGTAGGTAATGTATAGTGATTTAGAGATGTTTTACGCTGTTGACATGTACAAGTCCAAGAAATAATCTATGATATAAAATTAATCCAGAGAACATTCAAAAAACCACTAACGCAAAAAAGTTAACCGGGTATTCTAATCGATACTAATTAATAAAATAATTATCAAATTAAGCTAAATATACCAATGTTTAAGTAATTAGTTGTAAATGACGCGAAATTAGCAAATGAACAAATACCACGCTAGCCAGTTACGATTAGAATAAAATGAGTGCTAGCAACTGTCCCCAGTAATATGAGTAAGTTATCAGATTGGAACTGATGACATTGTGACGTCACCCCCGTTTCCCTTTACGGCGTAAAGGTCATGTCATACAATCACCACGAAAGTTAACAGTAGCGTTATTTTTTTAGGACTGCCCAAAATAGGGGATTTGCATGTAACTTTTTTATTTTCTAAATGGAATAAATATGAACTACTAGCTTCTGCCTGCGACTTCGCCCGCGTAAAAAGTGTTCCAAATGTGTGTGTGTATCCTATGTCCTCCCAGGGTCTCTATCTATCTCCATACCAAATTTCATCTAAATCGGTTTAGCGGGTTAAGCGTGAAAAAGTAACAGACAGACCGAGATACTTTCGCATTTATAATATTATATAACAATAAGTACATAAGGATAGCAAACAAATATGACAAAAAAAAAACAATATCTCGTTCTGAGACGTAGCCTTTCGTTTCCTCTTTGTACATGAATATTGATTGCACTTTGTGTAAATGTGTTGTTTTGGTGTACAATAAATAATTAAGAATTATAAAGCGTCAAAGTTGAGAATTAGTAAGAAATTCACACCTGCCATCTGACGTCAGATAGCACGATGCCCAAAAAACTGCCATAGAAAAAGCTTTTCGCTTTTTTTTGGCGAAAGTAATGTTATTTTGTCTATAATCCAAGGTCAGGGACTCCTTAGTGCAGTAATTATTTACATTATATTTTTCCCTTGTCTTCGCTTATAGATGACAACACATAGCTGTGTGTGACGCGAGGAGTTGCCATATTTGGCCATAGCCAATGAGCCCAAAAACGGCCACCTTCCGGCTCCATCATGAGATCGGCTCCATAGTACCACATTATTTCAATGTTTCTAAGTTAAATAAGTATGCGAAGTTTCAGCTTAATAGGATGAAAAATGGACAACCAATTACCGGACACATACGTAAGCAAGATTAATATAAAGATTTTAATAATAATAATAAAATGTTTTCTTTTTTGTGTGTTTTGTAAAAATATTTAATAATGTAACCAATAAGAAAAAAGTTGAATAAAAGACATAATAAAAAATAATTTCTGTTCCCGATACCGGTGGGAAAATAATTTTAAATTATATTTTATTCTTATATGTATTTTTTATTAATATTCAAAAATGTTTTGAATAATAAAAATGTTAAATAAACAAAATGAAGTACTACTAATAAATAAAAATAAAACTCACCAATTATCCCTCCAGTAGTTTCATGGGGTGCCGTTACGAATATGGTGTCGGACGAGATCCGGTTCATATAGATACATGTTCCGGTTTCAATGTCGTACATATGAATGTAGCCGTATTTGGTGATCAGGTAGATGACGTCATATTTCGGAGACACCTGCATAGCGACGGGGAAGTCGTTCTGTGCCTCCGCGGGGAAGAATACGTCGACAGCTTTCTTGAGGAAGGGCTGGTTGCCGGCTGGGGTTTGGCCAACCTCTGTGGAAGAAAAAGAGGTGCTGTGTTAGTTCAATGAACTTGAGAAGGACTACAATAGGGTATTTTAATACTATCAAACATTTTCATGAAGATAAATCGCAGTCATACAATTGTTACAAAGAAATAGTGACAAAAAATGGAGACTCTTGAAGTGAATATTCTATCTATGTATAAGATTCTAGTTTGTAGGTCAAGAGCGTTCATCAGTATTTATTTAACAAGTTATAATAAGATTTTGTAAGTTATAATTACGTCATAACTTTATGTCATACTTTATTGATTTACATTCCATAACCAGGGAACATCTACACACAAGAAAAGGAAACAAGAATTATTAAGATAATATTCTAAGTTGATTGGTAGAATCGAGTTGAATCATAAAAGCGAATTAAATCTCTACAGGATTTTTCTAAATCCATACAAATTGATCATACATGATGATTGTTTTTTTCAAAAAGTCTCAATGAGGAAGGATAGTTATTACATGCTCATTCACATCTTGCCAGCAAGCTTGAGCTGAAATTGTCGCACAGCTCGCGCCGTAAAATAGAAAAATATCACTAAACCTAAGGTTCTGTTGTAAGCCAAAAACAGACAAGTATTAGTTGTCTGGCATTTTGCTGAACTGGACCTAATTGCCGCAGCTATAAGGCACACAATGCTATTGTCCGTTTTTTTACGTTTGTACCTAGCTACCGCATTGCGATAGCATGTAGGAACACGTACCCCTATTTGTCTACTGAGTTTTCCTATAGTGGCCTCCTTCACCAACCTTACGTTATGGAAAGCGGCACACTATACCAGGCAACCCCTTACGAGGTGTCTAGGACCATCTTCGGTAGGTCACGCCTCCGAGAGCACTCGCCCCTGGTACTCAAGAAAAAAGGGGAGTTGCACCGTGATTACTCACTACCATTTGTCCAGAATGGTACCGGAGCAATAAAGCCGCTCACCACACGCACCCCAGCACGCCAACACTAGTGCAAGCACCAGCACCAGCGCAGTTGGTGCTAGCGGATTCAATCCCCGTTAAGGACGCCAGAGAAGCTGGCTCCCATTTCTCCAGAATGGTCCCGGAGCTGTAAGCACGCTCACCTCTCGAATACAAATCATCGCATCTACCCAATGCCTACAGCTGGGTTGCCGGAAAACTAATCCAACGGGTAGTCCTCTTCTTTCTATCCAGGAAAGTGCCGGAGATGCAGCTCACTCACAGGAGCTCACTTGCTTGAGGGTTACTCACGAACCCCGCGTCTGACCACCAGGTGGCCCTGAACATGAGCATGTAGGAACAGTAATACCCAATCTTTTTGGCCGGGCTGATCATAGTATTTCCAATGCACATGGCACGCTGCAGTTTTAGTATGAGATTTACTACAGCGCAGCCATTGTATCCAACTTCAGATCGGTCAAAAAGATTGGGGATTACTGTATTCATTGTGTGTCTGTTCTTAAAACCTTTTCCAACTCACCAATAATATGCAGTTTTCCTCCCTGGGCAGTTCTGACGGCGAAGCAGAAAAGGGTCGAAGTTTCTGCGTTACCCTCGGCCTTGAAGGTCGCGAAGGAGGCCGCATGACCCTCGATGGGCTGCGAGCACTTGCGCTCTACGGAATAGAGCTGCATCGCGCCTACCACGCGGTTCTGTTGCGCTGAGATACCTGGAAGGAGACACGGTTGGAATAAAGCAGAGGCATAATAAAGAATAAGTTACAAAAGGAGTCTTGAAGAGTTAATACGAGTAGGTTACTTCTAGGCAAGCGTGCTTCACCGTCGACCACATCATCGCTTACCATCAGGTGAGATAGTGGTCAAACGCGAGCATATTAGCAATAATAAAAATTAAATAAACAATAAGTGAAAAGTGACTTCTTTTTCGTATGGGTGGCATGACAGAAATACTGATTTTTATGGCCCAAAACTTTACCACTTTCACGGCATCGTCAGTGGCAGCACCTAGGTCACTTTGGCTGCATGTTTTTGAGCAGAGAACGCAAGAGGACAGCATGGTTTGCTAATCCACTGCGACAGTCACACAAATTTACCAAAAAATACTGTTTGAGATACAGCCGTTATTTCTTTAGCTCAGTTTGCAGGAAAAAGTCTGCCCTGGGTCTAAAAATGGACCTCAAAACTTTAGTTTGCAATGATGATTTCTGGAACTAGGGTATTCCCGTATAAAATGAAATGGGTTATTTTGGCTATATTGGAGCTACTAGCTGTACAGTCATTCCTTTTTTCCATGAGTTCATGATCTAAAGTACTTATTAAATTGGGCTTACCAACAAGCAGCAACCACTGTTGCTTCGGATCTGTTCTGTAGTTGATGATCTGACAGTCGGCCAGCGACGAATGCCTGTCGAACATTTTGACAGGTGTCGAGTCACCTTCCATGGACCAGTGGTACACCGACATTTTGGTCACCAGCGCGAGGGTGTTTAAAGATATCCACTTCCAGAACACAATGTCTTCGGTCATTGTGTGAGCTTTCATCTTTGATTTCATCTCGATGTTGAATATTTGCAGGGTCTTTTGAGCTGCTGGCAATTCGAAAAAGGTTTTCTATAGTTTTTTATCTTATGGTTAAGTTTTTAAGGGCGAATATTGTGTGTAACAAGTTAATGGAATGAGTTACATTTGATGAAAAGATAATTAAGCATGTCCTAAGCTCAATAGTTGTCTTTTATAGTTTAAGTACATGAAAAACTGTCAAAAAGAAAACAATAATTTCATGGTTGCACGCGAGTTCTATTCGCATTTTGCCGGTTGTTTTTTACCCGGCTGCAAGGAAAGAGTTATGTTTTTCGCGCGTATCTTGTATGTATTCTTTATTACCTCATATCTTGCAAACCGCTAGATGGCTTTTTATAATTAATACATCGTTAGATAGGGCTTGGCCGCCCAAGTATTCTTAGATAAGTGACGTTAAAAAACAACAAAAATGGCGGATCTTGTGCGCCATATTGGGGGGGAAACAATTTTTCTTCGAAACCCATCGAGTGGGGTATCAAAATGAAGGATTTTTAAAGGTAAAATGATATATACCACTTATATGTATAAATGTGATTCGAAAAAAAATATAACTAAAAAGTTGTAAATAAAAAAAGTTAATTTAAAAATCAAAAACCCGACTGCTTACCAAGCGAACTAGGAGGATAGATATTCGCGAGCTGGCTGACCACCTGGTCCTCCGACTGCACAGCATGATTTTCTACTTGCTTACATCTTTTAAGTTCGCTTAGTTCTCAGTCGGGTTTTTGATTTTGAAATTAACTTTTTTTAAATATTTTAGAGTAACAAATTACTTTTTTGACATAAAAGATGGCCCCTGTGGCCACAGTGACATACTTTTTATCCGATTACAAGAACAGCATAAAGTAGCCAAAAATATGCGTTATATTATTTTTGGCGCAACTGATTTACTTAACATACGAAAATATAACCCACTAGCTTTTGCCAGCGACTCCGCTCGCTTGATAGTCGAAAATTACCCCAAAGGAACGTACTCCTGGGATGAAAAGTATCCTGTCTTAATCTTTGGTCTACCCGTGTGCCGCGTTTCATAAATGGAACAGACAGACAGACAGAGTTAGTTTCACAATTATTATACTGTTAGTACGGATTCAGGCACGTGGTATTTTTTGGAAATGGTTACCATTTGTAGATAACATTTCTAGAAAGCAGCCAGATATAAGGGCCTTAGGGACTCTTCGATTTGGGAACTTTCGGAGTCGCTCAGGTGCCTATCCATTGTTTTATGCAGGTAAATTTGCAAGTGTTTTATTCTTTTTCCGCATTGCACACAAACAGATACAATAGGAACGCTTACAAAGGCGAGCTTAACCCAGAATAGGTTTTATGTCCGTGTCCATTGATCTGATAAAAATGTGTATTTATTTAGAATATTTTACAGCCAAACCTTTTGTTATGCCTGCCGAAAGTATTTTCTTAATGTTGTAATTAAACAATAGCGAAGCGAGTATCTCTACCTACTATATAAAACGGGCATAGGTCCATTCATACTATCCAAATATAAAATACATGCTGTTAACTTGACTAAATTAAATTACCACGTGACCTTTGTTTGCGTGGTAATTTATTATTATTAATTATTTTCAGCCAGAATTGTCCAATGCAGAGCAAAAGCCAAATATGTTCTGGCGTGTTTGATTAACCAACAGTCGTGCATCCAAACCTTCACATTTGTTATATTAGTAGGAAGTAGGATTCTTGGCTCTTCGAAGTTACACGATCCTGTATACCTGTATTGAGTACCGCCATTAGCATTAGCCTTTAAGTAGCACTGACCTACATTCATTACTACCCATTAGATAGTTTCATGTGGATCTGGTCAATACTGTAGTAAAGATAGTTCAAAAGTCATCTTTGCGCGCGGCTCTATGTGTGTTATTTGCACTGCCGCGTCACTGCCACACAAATTAAAGTTGTGTATTTACAGCGCACGCACACATGGCGCCTCACGCAAAGATGATTTGAAGTACCTTTATCTTGGTAGGTTAGTACTACTAAGTTATAACGGTATTGCAGGATTTTCAGTTTCATATTTTGACAGGGTCGTGGTGGCCCAGTGGGTTGGCCCATTGACAATGCATTTGTCAAGCATTGTCAATGTGGCGACACTTGGGAGGCCTATATCCAGCAGTGGACCTCTTTCAGCTGATATGATGATGATAAGCGATTTTTACTTTTACACATGAATGCAATTCGAACAATTTGCACTTGTGCGATATCGCTTATCGAAGCAATTCGAATAGGGATGTTGTCTAGGTAGAAACATGGAGTGTCATTCTGAATTTCGACAGTTAATTATTTCGACAGAGTCTCAATTTCGAAAAACAGTAGTACGACAACTCATTGCTTCGACAGAACATATATTCGACAAGCATTAGTTCGACAGATTATACTTCGACAACACACATCTTCGAAGAACACTGCTTCGACAAAACCATTCCTCGATATGCACTTGTTCGGCGGATCTCTAGTTCGACGGAACATAACTTCGACATAATACTGCTCTGAAATGTGACAATACGATCACGTGTCGGCGTTTCGGACTAAATTGAACTGGCTGCTCTGTCGAAATAATTAACTGTCGAAATTCAGAATGACACTCAGAAACATGATATTTCTATTTAGTCCGTCAGTGAGATTATCAAATAATATTGGACAGTTATTGTTTGCTTTACCAAAGCAATAAAAATAACAAAGTTAAAGCGTATCAAAGTTCAAGAGTGGGGGCTTGTGACGTCACTAAGGCAGTATAAAGTGTACTAGCGGCGTGACGTCACACGATATTTCAACGCATTATATCGTCGTCACTTTATATTTCCGTGCCAAAAGAAAAATACGTGTCCAATATTTTTTATTAATCTACCTGAAGGACAAAAAAAAAATTCAGTAAACCACCCTATTGCGTCGCGACATCAGAAAGGTCCCTTACATTAAAAACCCCACCTAAAAATGTATTCCTTCCCAAGCCAAAGTTCAAACTACCTTTTATTTCTTACGTACAGTTCAATTGCCTAAGTGTTTCACACACATACGTCAATGTAGCGCCGACGCGTCAAGTGCGACTTGCGAGAGTGCTGACATTACGTGGGCGTCTCGTGCGATACGGAACACCGCAAAAAGAGGGCTCTTAGCACCCTTCAGGCGTTCGTAACGATTTCAACAACATCTGTCGGATATTTTCGTAGAAGTACTTGTTTCAGTGATTTCAGAGAGATTCCGATTTGATTTGTTCTTACTTTGTGTCGAATTGGACATGTTTATTTGTATTATTTGAACGTTTATCTAGATTAGTTAAGTTAGACATCAGTGTTATAGGTCCGGTTTCTGAATTGAGACGTTAAAGTGAGGTAGGAACTTATCCCCACTACGCCACAACCTTGCCAAGTTACGTGCCGACAACTATACTATAATGTAGCTTCCAGTAACGATTCATACCTAAACTTATGACGCTAAAATTCTATGCATACAAAGTCGAGCCAGGCGTCAGATAAAAATATTCATCCGAGCTCGGTCGTTAAGTATAAAGTCGATTCGGTCACTTCATGAGTCATGGGCTCACGGCCTGTACTGAGTTATACATCGCGATATTATTATTATCTCACGATCCTTTCTCCACTGTGAGCCAGATAATCAAAGAAAAGATCAGACGAGAAGGATCGCATAATTTATATGCAAAATGGTAAACGCGAATGCAGATGCAGTATCGCCAAAACTTGATAAAGCATTTTAGTGAATATAGAAAGACCAGGTGCGTAATTCTCACCTGTCTGGGTCGCGGATCACCCCAGTTAGAAAATGCCTAAGGCATTAAGTCCCCCTCTGTACGTTTGTTTGTGTGCATGAAGTATTAAATAAATAAATAAAAGAGAGTTACCGCGGCCCTGGCAAAAGCAACTGAAGGAACACGGGTTTAAGTCAGTAAAAGTCTGATACGCCCTCCGTACATCACCCGGAGCGGGAGAAGTCATTGGATAACTTCGCATACAAAAGATAAAAAACCGACCAAGTGCGAGTCGGACTCGCGCACTTAGGGTTCCGTACCATTATAGCATAAATCGGCACAAAATCACGTTTGTTGTATGGGAACCCTACTTAAATATTAATTGTATTTGTTGTTATAGCGGCAACAGAAATACATCATCTGTGAAAATTTCAACTGGTTAGCTATCACGGTTCATGAGATACAGCCTGGTGACAGACAGACGGACCGCGGAGTCTCAATCCCGTTTTTACCCTTTGGGTACGGAACCCTAAAAAAGTGCGTAATTCTCACAACCGGCGGTCATGTATGACAGTATGATGGATTTATGAACGATACGAACCAAAGAGCAGTGTGTGAGTATCGTAGCAGGTGGCGTTTTGTAGTGACCGCATACCTTCATGAGAAATGACGTTATATGATTAGTTCATGTATGTATATGATTGTTCAGCTGCATTCAACATCTGGCCGAATTGTCCTTCAAAATCCACTTATGAATTTAGTAACGTCGTCTGCTGGGAACGAGGACTTGTTATTCTCTAACCAACCCTATTACTACATACCTAGTAGGTACTACACTGACCGTCAAACCTAAGTACCAAAGTAACTAAGTACTTTTAAAATTGCAATTTTCTGCCCGCGGCTTCGCCCGCGTAAAGTGTTTTATCATCCCACGGGAATAAAAACTATCCTATGTCCCTCCGAGGGTCTCTTTTTCTGCCCGCGGCTTCGCCCGCATATAAAGTGTTTTATCATCCCACGGGAATAAAAACTATCCTATGTCCCTCCGAGGGTCTCTTTTTCTGCCCGCGGCTTCGCCCGCGTATAAAGTGTTTTATCATCCCACGGGAATAAAAACTATCCTATGTCCCTCCGAGGGTCTCTTTTTCTGCCCGCGGCTTCGCCCGCGTATAAAGTGTTTTATCATCCCACGGGAATAAAAACTATCCTATGTCCCTCCGAGGGTCTCTTTTTCTGCCCGCGGCTTCGCCCGCGTATAAAGTGTTTTATCATCCCACGGGAATAAAAACTATCCTATGTCCCTCCGAGGGTCTCTTTTTCTGCCCGCGGCTTCGCCCGCGTATAAAGTGTTTTATCATCCCACGGGAATAAAAACTATCCTATGTCCCACCGAGGGTCTCTTTTTCTGCCCGCGGCTTCGCCCGCGTATAAAGTGTTTTATCATCCCACGGGAATAAAAACTATCCTATGTCCCTCCGAGGGTCTCTTTTTCTGCCCGCGGCTTCGCCCGCGTAAAAAGTGTTTTATCATCCCACGGGAATAAAAACTATCCTATGTCCCTCCGAGGGTCTCTAACTATACCAAATTTCATCTAAATCGGTTCAATAGATCCAGAGATTACCCCCTACAACCTCACAAACTTTACCTCTTTATAATATTAGTATAGACAATAAATTACAATTTCAAAGGAAGTTGATGAAAATTTCTATAAAACGTTTTTAGGGTTCCGTACCCAAAGGGTAAAAACGGGACCCTATTACTAAGACTCCACGGTCCAGCCTGCTGACAGACAGACAGACCTGTCTGTCTGTCACCAGGCTGTATCTCATGAACCGTGATGTCTGGACAGTTACAATTTTCACAGATGATGTATTTCTGTTGCCGCTATAGCAACAAATACTAAAACCAGAATAAAATAAATATTTAAGTGGGGCTCCCATACAACAAACGTGATTTTTTTGCCGTTTTTGCGATAATGGTACGGAACCCTTCGTGCGCGAATCCGACTCGCACTTGGCCGGTTTTTTATTTCAATATTCTGACTTCTATCGTTTAGAAGAAATTGCTATTTCAACAGTGGGGTTACTAAGTTTTGAAGACCAGAGTCTTTACCTTTTTCTCAGCGTTTACTTTTCCTCAACCACACAGTTATCAACCTTCATACTATGCGCAGACTGTACGCGACAACAATGACAGGGTTATATTTTCAATTACTGGACAGTTTTCATCGTAGTAGCAATAGGAAAACGATCTTAGGAGACTGACGTTAAGTTAAAAAAAAAAAAAGTTTTTTATTGATAGGGATGTTTCCTGGGTAGAAAACGTCGTCTTGACGTCACTTTGTCAGTATAAATAGCAGCACACCGTGACGTCACACGATATTTCAACGCACTGTATCGTCGTCACTTAATGTTTACGAATCAAAAGAAAAAATTCTTGTCCAATATTTTTAATAATCTACCTGCTGATGGACAAAAAATATTTTCATCGTCATATCAGCCGAAAGACGTCCACTGCTGGACATAGGCCTCCTCCAAGCGTCGCCACATTGACCGGTCCCGTGCGTCCTGCATCCACCGGATCCCCGCAACCTTCAACAGGTCATCAGGTCAACAACCCTATTGCTAACTGCATTCAAAGATTTTGTGAAAGTAGTAAAACCAGCAAGAAAGTGATCAATTTACACATTTTTCGATAGCAATCGATCCTGTTTATAATAAGGATCAAAGTCTTTTAGGCTAACCGAGGTTTGAGTACCAGAAAAGCCAAACAAATCACAAAATAACTTTTCTACACCCCTGTATAAGGGCGAATGAACCTTGTTATCAGGTTATGAATGGGCCTTCTGCACCTAGGTATTCATTCCGTGGCACGATGGTTGCACTGGCATTAAACGCTCCAGATACAATCGTGTTACGGGTCTGAGCCAGCAAATTGTGCACGCAAGTTCCGTATCGCGTTTACGTAATCCAGAGACAATGAGTTGTTGTAACGCTTTGTGGCGGAAATTAATCGAAAAAATACCAACGAGATTTGTGTTCGAGTTTTAAAAGTTGGCAGGAAGCCGGCAAATGGGTTATTACAATAACATCACATCATATATTATGTTTTAGAGCTGTACCAATTCTTTTCTAAGGCCGCTGGGAGTGCTAGGTGCAGAATGCTGTTTTTAGGGTTCCGTACCCGAAAAAATATTTTTAAGGCGGCTCCCACACAGCAAAAGGAAGGCGTGAAACAAATAATTTTACCTACCCCATCGAGTGGGGTATCGTTGTTTAGAGCTCGTTGAGTAGATACATACTGTACTTTTAGTATGAAAAAATATTAGAAATGAAAGGAATGAGAAGCCACCAAAGAAGCTGTTTTTTTTAAAAAAAAATTGTTCCCAAGCTTTGTTTATTTGCCAGTTGACTTATGAACTTCAAATTTGGTGATAATGTTTATTATTACGTACATTTTACTAGCAAATACCAATTTATTGATAAATCAGTTTTTTTTAAGATACCGTAATCTGGTCCTACTTTGCTCCTAAGGTGGTAAAAATGCTCCACTTCCGAAAAAATATTAAATCTGATTTTGCGCACTGATACTTTACTATTTAGTAGAATCCAATATTTTTATCTGAAAATATTGTTCTTAATCTAGCAACACCATAGTTGACAGATGTCAAAGTCAGCCATTATTTTTTTCTGTGTGTGGTCGAAACGCATCGCTCTTCGAGGTCAAAATTTTAAAAGTGAGTAAAATCTATTTGCATCTGCATCATAAATAAAGGTGATTTGCATCATAAATAAAGGTGATTTTATAACACATCTAATTTTTTATTACCCTGTACTATCGGAGCAAAGTAAAAATGACTAAACAAAACTATGCTCCATTGAAAAATAAATGACAAACCTGTGAAGAGAAATTACGGTGCAAAGTTACCCCCTGCATAAGAACTACTTTGCTCCAAAAGAAATAAAAAAAATAAAATACTTGGTCACTAAATACAATAGTGTATTTAATGTCAGGTTAAACTTTAATAGTACTATTATAATACACAATATATCACATTACTGATTTAGGCAAGATTTAAAAAGATGTGGATTAAAAAAAAAAGTTGGAGCAAATTTTGGTGCAAAGTAGGACCAGGTTACGGTATCCCTATATTTTAGGGTTCCGTACCCAAAGGGTAAAAACGGGATCCTATTACTAAGACTCCGCGGTCCGTCTATCTCATGAACCGTGATAGCTAGACAGTTGAAATTTTCACAGATGTTCTGTTGCCGCTATAACAACAAACACTAAAATAGAATAAAATATATATTTATGTGGGGCTCCCATACAACAAACGTATTTTTTTTGCTGTTTTGTGATAATGGTACGGAACACTTCGTGCGCGAGACCGACTCTCACTTGACCAGTTTTTTTTAATGTTGTAAAACATTTCCGAGGAAATATTTTGGCACTTTTATTGTGTCAAAATATTACAGCTAAGGAGTGGAATTCCCTGCCGGAGTCGTGTTTCCCGCCAGCTACAATCTAGGAGTCTTTAAGTCGAGAATGAATAGATTTTTCTAGGCAAGCGTGATTCTCCGTTGACCACATCATCGCTTACCACTAGGTGAGATAATGGTCAAGGGCGAGCCTATATTGTATAAAAAAAAGAAACGTGTTGAAAAACGGTTCAGTTTATTTTATTTTGCTTGTATACTACCAGTTATGTTATTACTTAATCCGTAGGTATCGCAATAAAGACGATAACGGGTCGTTTAACTTATTGAATGTTTACGTTTTTTGTCCAGTTTTTTGCATCCTCAATAAATATATATGTTAAGGCGCAGATACCCCTCAGTAGCTGATTTTAAAACGAGAATCGCGTCTAAACGGCTGGTCGTATATTTTTCGTAATAATTTGGTATGAGAAAAATTTTGAGATTTATTCGTATAACAATTCACATTCGTGTAATTAATTTGTAAAGTTATGTCTAACACGGACAAAAACAAGACAATCGCACCAAAACAGCCGGGCGCCTTTTTATGAAATTAACACCATCTCAAAAGACAATTTAATCATCTACATTTTGATCTAAGGCTTTTTTTAAAAGTCATAGCATAATAAGGAAAGTACAAAAAACAACTGAATTTTGTGTCGCGCGGGTGTGAAAAAAGTGCGCATTTTGTTCTCTCAAGGTCGTTGGCTACTATTGTCCTCTTAACTGTAACCAACATTTTGTAAATATTTACGCTTTGATCAGGGACAAACCAGAAATGTGACACATCAAAATATTGTTCCCTATGTATCATCATCATTACTAAACAGCAGTCCACAGTCATTGCTGGAAATGGATCTCCCATCCTCCATTATTTCGATCCACACAGCGAAGATCGCCCCTTTGTATGGATAGATTAGATAAATAAAATATTTCAGTCCTCATCTTATAATTAAGAGAAGTGAATTAATTATTATACAATGGCAGAATAATTTGTATAGTGCACAGACAGAAACTGTTTTATGCCAGAATCGAGATGTTTTTTAGTATAAAAATCTCTACAGGTTATGTTAAAGCTTAGGATGTCCAACGTAACGTGTCCAGCGTAATATTATGCTAATATAAAAAAGTTTTATATTTTTCACTTTTTAGTTGTATCTACCTAATAGGCAAGTTAGTAAGGTTACTATAACGCCAGAATAGATTCCATGAAATTTGAATATAACCGGTGAAATGAGAGATCTGCGTACCCCTTAAGAGCGTACTGGCGTGATGTTATGTTATGAAATGGTATAAACAATAAACAGACATGCGATTGCAGCAATCCCGAGAGATTTGCCGTTATTTATTGAAGAGTTCTGTAGTATATCTCCTATAAGTTCTACATCAGATCTTCACCAAATTAAAATGGGACCAATTTCGGAACAAACTCTTTAAAAAAAAAAAGAATTTTCAAAATCGGACGGACGGAGATATCGGTAAACATACACAAAAAAACAAAACAAACAATGTCGAACATAGAACCTCCTCCTTTTTGGGAAGTCGGTTAAAAATACTACCTAATTAGTTATTCACGATAATTTATGAGAACAAACAACTAATATTATAAATGTGAAAGTTTTGATGGATGTATGTTTGTTACTCAATCACTGCAGAACGGCTGAACGGATCTGGACGTTTGGCACAGAGATAGATTATAGTCTGGAATAGCACATAAGCTACTTCTCATACCGGTATATTGTTCCCTTGGGATAAGAAAACACAGTATTATAAATGCGAAGGTTTCGATGGATGAATGGATGTATGTTTGTTACTCAATCACGCCAGAACGGCTAAACGGATCTGGGTGAAATTTAGCACAGGGATAGATTAGTCTGGAATAGCACATAGACTACTTCTCAACCCACTTCACGCGGGCGAAGCCGCTGGTAGAAGCTAGTAGTATTCTAATTCTAATCGAACCCTAGTAAGAGAGTCGTGTATAAGTACCCAAAACAAAATATAATCTAGTTCAATATAGCTGTCAAAAGGTCAACAACCTCCATTGATTGTCTAAGGCATAGCACGCACAGCGATTTTCATTCGCGCGAATTTTTTTCCGCGCGAATTTTTTAGTACTATTTGGGCGCGATTTTTTTTCCGCAGTGCGTGCAGCTTCATACATTTCCATAGGACACAGAATGCGCGGAAAAAAATTCGCGCGAATAAAAATCGCAGTGCGTGCCATGCCTAAAGGTCGTGCTCGTGGGAATATATTTATTATGCGCGCTCTACCAATTGTTACATCTAAGAAGGTAGGTATGATAAATATATAAGGAGTGATTACTTTGTTTAATTGCAGGACTTTCATGTTATTCATCGTTCTAATTTTGGTAACAGAGTTCTTTTAAAGAATTTAGAGAAAAAAATGTAAATGAATAAAAAAAACTGTTTTGCAAAAAAATACTACCGACTTCCAAATACTAAACTACAAAGTGAAAAATTACTTAATTTTTTGAAGTCGGTGTCCATAACGCAAAAAAATGGTACCTACGAAAGACACCGACTTCAAAAAATTAAGTAATTTTTCACTTTGTAGTTTAGTATTTGGAAGTCGGTAGTATTTTTTTGCAAAAAGTTTTTTTATTTTTCACTTTTTAGTTGTACGTACCTAATAGGCAAGTTAGTAAGGTAACTTTAACGCCAAAATAGATTTCATGAAACTTGAACATATCCGGTGAAATGAGAGATCTGCGTACCCCTTAAGAGCGTACTGGCGTGATGTTATGTTATGAAATGGTATAAACAATAAACAGAAATGCGATTGCAGCAATCCCGAGAGATTTGCCGTTATTTATTGAAGAGTTCTGTTGTATATATCCGAAGTTCTTCATCAGATCTTCACCAAATTAAAATGGGACCAATTTCGAAACATACTTTTTCAAACAAAAAAAGAATTTTCAAAATCGGTCCACAATTGACGGAGTAATCGGTGAAAATACACAAAAATAAAAAAAAATAAAAAATCAAACTTGAAGTCGAACATAAAACCTCCTCCTTTTTGGAAAGTCGGTTAAAAATCAAAATACCCCAACTGTTTAAGAAGAAAATCATTCTGTGCAGTCGGAGGATACGTCTGGTTTTGGTCAGCCAGCTCGCGAATATGTAAAATAAACAGTCGGGTTTTTTGATATTTTGAATTAACTTTTTTTATTTATAACTTTTTATTTAACATTTTTTTGTTCGAATTAGGTCCTTTTAAATATATAAGTAATTTAATATTTTTGTAATCACCTCTTGAAACTCTTTATTTTGATACCCCACACGACGGGTCTAGAAAAAAAAATTGGGTGCCAAGAATATGGAAATGTGGAATTCCAACCGATTAGTTTGAAAACTATAACCATATCCCATATTAAACATTTCAAGAGAGTTACAAAACATGTTGGCCGGTAGCTCTATGGCAGCTCATAATAAAGAAAGAAAGCACTATAATGTATATCCATAGACAACAAATTAAGGTCGCGACTGGACCGGTAAGGCGACGATGACACCGACAAAATCCGATCGCCGCTCAGCAATGAGGTCAGAACCATACGTCAGAAGGGTTTTATGGTGCCTTGCCAATGTGAACACAGTCTAGTACAGATGCACTGTTCTGAATTCGAATACCATACGGTGACGTCATTCAGGCCTTTTTATCGACTGACCTATATTTTTGATAGAACCCCGTATCTATTACTAAAGCCTAAGTCAGAAGGGGTTTATGGTGCCTTGCCAATTTGAACACAGCCTAATAGTCTAGCACAGATGCACTGTTCTGAATTCGAACGTCATGCGGTGACGTCACACAGGCTTTTATTGATTGACCTATATTTTTATGAGGATCCCGTATCTATTACTAAGCCCTATTCTAGTGCCAGTCTATGCTGCCTTCTCTGTTTCAACTTAATGAGTCTCAGGCTGAAAAACAACATCTAGCCATTATCGACGAATGTGACAAAACATCTTTTTTGCGATACATTAGACATTTGTCGTCAGCAAATACTCAGAAATATGTAAACAACGAAAAAAGTCTCCTTTGAAAGAACGCTGAAGACTCGCTGACACGCAAAGCCATTTTGCACGTTATTTTAAGAGCAACCAACGACAGTAGAGATAAAACGTAATTTATAAGACATAGACACTTTCACTTTTGAATGCTACCTCATTTGAACTAAAGGCTGTATAACTCTCGATTGTTTGCCAAACATTTGAGTCCAATCGAACTTCGAACGGAGGTCAAGGACGGATGACGTAATAACAATTATCACTTCAAAAAATCCGTTACGTAAGAGCCCTTAAAATTTTTAAATTTGAGACGTTGGCAGTTTTATCTTCATCTAAAAGAATTCCGGAACGGAGGACAATTTTATTTAAGTTTTTATTTCGAGTCCATCTTACTTATTTTTCATGAATTCTGGTGTGAAAAACTTTCCGGGAAAAACGCAATTTTTTTTTTACCATGTTCCGAGAATAATCCCCACAAAGTGTCATAAATGAGTTGAGGTTTTCAGGGACATGAAAATAACAACCGCACGGTTCGCTTTGTTCAATTATAAGCTTTCTTTATAATTCCAACTTCCTAGTATCATTTTCAACCCCCGACGCAAAAACGACGGGGTGTTATCGCAGTACTCAGTAGCGTGCGTAGCTCCCGAACGGATGAACTGATTTTGATTTTGTTTGAAAGGCGACTTTGTCGAGAGTGTTTTTAGCTATGATTGATTAAAATCGGTTGACCCGTTCAAAAATTATCCGCATTCTACTCTTTGAATCTGGGTTTTTCGAAAGATATCATGTAATATTTACGTGTTTCGATAGATTGTTGATTGAAGCTTGAATTTGATTGTCTACTACTAGATATATTATATGTATTTTAAAAAGCATGAACTAAAATAAAAATAAAACCGCTAAGTAAATAAAAGAAACTTGCTTTAAACGTTGGCGGTTCCCGGACGCGATTTTTTGCTTTTTAGAGGTTTTTGTGTCGGGTTTTTTTATTTTTTTTTTATTTAGAAACTACAGATGAAACGGGACTTTAAATGCAAAAGGAGTGTGTAAGTATCGCGGCAGGTGGCGTTATGTAGTTTCTGCCTACCCCAATGTGAGAAATGCGCCAGTTTATGTATGTATGTGTTCAAATGCATATTCAAAGTACATGGTCAAGGTGGATGGAAAGAGACCTCGTGGACGTTAAACTACTCGCTGGTCCGAACAGTTAAAGACGATTACAGGACTCAGAGTGACTACTGCCCTGAGAAGAGCCGAAGGCAGAGTGGCGCGGAAGCAGCTCGTCAGTGACTCCGTCAAAGCGTTCCAAGACGGGCAAGACTTCAGCAGAACGATTCCTAAGCTGTTGTCTCCAACTAACCGTAACAGCGATCAAGGCGTGAACTGAGCCAGTGGAGCGATGATGCGCGACAGGAGGAAGCAGGTTGCCTCCACTCTGACCTTTAAACTTCGTCTTATTGGAAGATATGCTGTTCCATTGTTACATCCGTCAATACTTCTACTTGCGTCGTCCATCGATCAAGTTTTCCAAACAAAAATACAATGACCTATATAAATAAAATTAAATTACCGCAAATGCAAGACCAGCTTATAGGCACACAGTAAATTTTGTAAGCAATTTACTTAAAAACAATTATCTATCTATGTATATAAAATTAAATTGCCGCATATATGCAAGATCATCACTTGTAACATTTTTGTGTTGGTAATTGTCAGGAATTCAGGACAAGGTTTGACTATGTATAAAAAAAAATCTTGGAAAATTTACCGGAAATTAAATTTCACCTGTGCGAAGCCGGGCGAGTAGAATAAGTATCAATAAAAATATTTCCGTTTTTAAGGAAAGAAAGTGTGCCCCACGGCCACGGCAAAAGGCTTCCATCATTATCTTTATTAAATGAAGCTCCTTCGTGAAATCGTGAATATACATGTATGTAAAGCTCGTGTTGAACTGAACCGTAACAACACAACTC
This sequence comes from Orthosia cruda, assembly GCA_964057195.1. NCBI lineage: Eukaryota > Metazoa > Arthropoda > Insecta > Lepidoptera > Noctuidae > Orthosia > Orthosia cruda. The sequence continues at coordinate 25,002,917 of OZ059842.1, forward strand.
CGGCAATGGAGCAGTGATGCGCGATAGTAATGCCAACCTGCTTCCACTGAGACCAGGGCCGGCTTTGAATGTGTGGAGGCCCTGGGACAACAAAGTAGTGGAGGTCCGTAAAATGAAACACACTGAAAACCTTTCATGGTGTCAAAGTACGCTAAGTACGTAAGTTGCACGATTATAAACAACATATGACATGAGTATTTTCTTATGAAAGTTATTTTCATCATCATTTCAGCCGAAAGACGTCCACTGCTGGACATAGGCCTCCCACACGCGTCGCCTCACTGATCGGTCCTGTGCGTTTCGCATACAACGGACTCCCGCAGACTGGACAAGGTCGTCGCTCCACCTAACGGAAGGCCTTTCATGCCCTACGCTGCGTCTGCCGGTACGCGGTCGCCACTCCAGAACTTTTCAGCCCCAACGGCCATCCATTCTGCGAGCAATGTGCACTGCCCTCCCCTACCACTTACAGTTTGGCAATTCTTCGGGCTATGTCGGTAACCTTGGTTCTCTTGCGGATGTCTCATTTCTGATTCGATCCCGCAAGGAAACTCCGAGAATAGCTCTCTCCATTGCCCTTTGGGTGATTTTAAGCCTTCTGATGAGGCCTATTGTCAATGAAGTTGCGGAACCATATGTAATCAGTATTACCGACATAGCCCGAGGAATTGCCAAAATTATGTGGCAGTGGGTAGGGCACATTGCTCGCAGAACGGATGGCCGATGGGGCAGAAAAGTTCTGGAATTGCGACCACGAACCGGGAGACGTTGCGTTGGAAGGCCTCCTACCAGGTGGACTGATGACCTGGTGAAGGTTGCGGGGATCCGCTGGATGCGGGACGTACGGGACCGGTCAATGTGGCGACGCTTGGGGAGGCCTATGTCCAGCAGTGGACGTCTTTCGGCTGAAATGATGATGATGAAGTAATCAGTGGCAATACACACTGGTCATAGAATTTCGTCTTGAGACACTGTGGTAAGATGGACAAGAAGATACCGCGCAACTTCTCGAACTTCTTTTACCGTGAGTATTTTCTTATACACACGGAGCTTATAATATAAAGGAAATCAATTTTTGGGGGCCCTGATGCACTGCCCAATCCGGCCCTGACTGAGACCTTTAAACTTTGTGCCTTATTGGAGATGCTACTTGTAGTCTTGTACTATTTTAAGTAGTGTACTATTTCACACTGTGTAATTTATGTTAAGCAAGTAGGTATACTAGTATAATGGTGCTAAAATTGTGATATTTTAGAACTAGCTTCAGCCAGCGGTTTTGCCCGCGTGAATGTCGAAAATTATCCGGAGGGAACATGTTCCCAGGATAAAAAGTATCCTATGTGCTATTCCAGTCTATAATCTATCACTGTGCCACTTTTCATTCGGATCCGTCCAGCCGTTTGAGCGTGAAGAAACACACACACTCACAAACTTTCGCCTTTATAATATTAAGTGTGATAGTGTGATGCGTGGGAGGGGGTGTCATAATCATGATCGAAAAGGCTTCCGTCATTGTCTTTATTATAACAGGCTTCTTTGTAACATTGTGAATACGATGGCAATGGCGTAGGTAGTTGTATGAGCGAGTTCACAAACAACAGTATTAAAATACTGATCCGTTTTATCGGACGACCATCCTAGTAGAAAATTGTTTGGTGTGAACATTACCCGCAGTAGCGACAGATCCGTTAAAACGGATGTTCTGTGTGAACGAGCCCTTACTCCGCGATATTTTTCACTCTTAACATTAGATGTTGTTTACATAGTAATAATACCAGCCTGTTATTGTCCCACTGCAGGGCAAAGGCCTCTTCTCATACAGAGAAGACTCGAGCATTTAACACCACGATTGGCCAAGGCGAGACGGCGACATACTAGCTGAAAGTGGCGACCTTTTCCTTATTAAAAGGGGGAGGTAATTCGAGTTTTTGTAGGGTAAGAGATTTACGATTCCCGAGCGTTATTATAGAAATAAGGTAACAGCGTATTCTGGACTTTATTACCAACGCATAAAAGTGAGATCACATCATCCGTCTCATAGTACAAGTGCATCGACACCCAACTTTATAAAATTATACGTATAATTAATGTTATTGTCACTTCCCTTGCCGTCGCGTTTAGTGCCAAGAATATAAAAGCCGTATACACACAAACATGAGTCATTGCCAGAACGGAACCGACCGCAATGGACCGCGTTATGCTTGATGCAATCAATAAATGAAAACAGCGCAGTCATTTAAAAATTCTCCGTGACATGGTTTATTTTTTTATTTATAATTTTGAATATGGAACGAATTTAAATGTGTACATAAATGGTGGAGGCGCGGTTCCGATTACACTAAATACCAATATGAATCAATCAATCTGCATAGCCGTTTCCCAATTATGTTGGGGTCGGCTCCCAGTCCAACCGGATTGGTCGGCTCCCAGTCTAACCGGATTCAACTGAGTAACATTGTTTTACATGGAGCGATTACCTATCTGACTTCCACAACCCTTCAACCAACTCTTAGCAGAGTGGCCGTGGTCATGGGTGGGTCCTGTCCTAATGCCTCTTGCCATGCGTCGCCATTCTATATTAGACGCAATGTAAGAAAAGTCGGCAATCGTATCATCCTAATAAAACCCTCAAATTCAAGTCAAAATCTCATCTTGACAAACAACGTCAAAATGTAGGAGAATGGGAGGCAAAAAAACACCTGTAATTTTCCTACAGTTTGACAAGTCGAGACAAATTAATGAGACTTAAAAAAACCTTTCTGATATATTTCAGCAAAAGTACCTAGACAGATGCGTTAAGTTTTTCTTTTGAATATAAATTGGCAAAATGCCCAAGGTTACTGGCATCCTAAGTTCGCACTCTGGAATTGAAGTTCTCTATCGTTAGATAAACATGATATTCTAAAGACTAACATTGATTTTATCAGCCAAAGATTCGATTAACCTATTTGATATGATATATTCAGTTTTTATGAAGAAATGCTATTGACTAACAGACATAGCTGCTTGTTGAATTATTAATTACAAAATCCAATTCTTTTTTCCGAGTGCTGATATTATTTTCAAGGAAAGCCGTTGGCCGTTGAAAGGAAGAAATAGTGTAGAAGAATCTAGTCGTGAAAATATCCTCCGACTGCACAGCATGATTTTCTTCTTGTTTATATCTTTGCAGTCGGGTTTTTTGATTATATTAACTTTTTTTATTTACAACTTCTTAGTTCGAATGTGTTTTAAACATATAAGTGGTATATATTTTTGGAATCACCTCAAAAAAACCTTCATTTTGGTACCCCACTCGGCGGATTTCGAAGAAAAAAAATTTGCAACCTCCAAAATATGGCGCCCAATATACGCCATGTTCTTTTTTTTAATGGCACTTATCTAAGAACACTTGGGCGGCTAAGACCTATTTAACGATATATTAATTATAAAAATCCGTCAAGTGGTTTGAAAGATAGGAGGTAATAAAGAATATTAAACACAAACATATAAGATACGCGCGAAATACATAACCCTTTCCTTGCAGCCGGGTAAAAATACCACGCATTTGTCTTAAACAATACGACAAAAAGCTAAAAGGCAAAATTTAAGCTCGCCTTTGTTCATGTACTCTATTATCACACTGTATTGAATATTGTTTGTGGCAAAACAAAATGTTCTTTGTATGAAATACATTTTAGAAGACAATGAACCAAATTAATATAATAAATAAAGTTATTCTTAAAAAGGTAAACTACTACCTGTTCCAATGTGCACCTTCTATGCCAGACTTATCTTTGCCAACCTCCATGAAAATATAACTTCAGAAGTCAATCGACAAAAAACACCAAATAAAAGATAGTTTATCTTTACTGAATAAACACGTCCAAAGCAATGTTTATTGTTGTGTCAACGGTACTGATAAAAACAATAGATTTTCGTGTACAACCGAAATAGAATTCCATTCAACTTCTGTTTTATTACGACTTCACGTTATTTGACTATTTATTCGTGTGATTTTAATTTTGCTACAGAATATTGACTGACGTATGACGTCATTACAGGCTCTGGACGACGGCCGACATTCCAACAACAAAGAAAGCGTCACATTAGCAGTTGGAATAAAAAAACTTTTTGCAAAAAAATCCTACCGACTTCCAAATACAAAACTACAAAGTGAAAAATAACTTAATTTTTTAAAGTCGGTGTCTTTCGTAGGTACCATTTTTTTGCGTTATGGACACCGACTTTAAAAAATTAAGTTATTTTTCACTTTGTAGTTTTGTATTTGGAAGTCGGTAGTATTTTTTTGCAAAAAGTTTTTTTTATTTTTCACTTTTTAGTTGTACGTACCTAATAGGCAAGTTAGTAAGGGAACTATGTCGCCAGAATAGATTTCGTGAAACTTAAACATAACCGGTGAAATGAGAGATCTGCTTACCCCTTAAGAGCGAACTGGCGTGATGTTATGTTATGAAATGTTATAAACAACAAACAGACATGCGATTGCAGCAATCCCGAGAGATTTGCCGTTATTTATTGAAGAGTTCTGTTGTATATCACCGAAGTTCTTCATCAGATCTTCACCAAATTAAAATGGGACCAATTTCGGAACATACTTTTTCAAACAAAAAAAGAATTTTCAAAATCGGTCCACAATTGACGGAGTAAACGGCGAAAAATAAAAAAATAAAAATTTTGAAATCGAACATAGAACCTCCTCCTTTTTGGGAAGTCGGTTAAAAATGGGAATGCATGGGAATGCCAAACGCTATCGATATGTCACGCGCCCCTAAATTTTGGCATTTCGAACGACATTATCATAGAATGATATTTTCAGAGCCTTATCTACTGGTTGCACACAATGAGTGAGAGAAAACTTGGCAATAGAGTTTTGTTCTTTGTGTAAATGTTTCCTAAAATACGAAAGACCAAGACCGCGTCGCAAATTCATCCATTGTTATCACTAAGGCTATAGACAGACGGACTGTATTTCAACTGCAAATTTGCAGTTTATGTGCAGTTGACATACATCTGCATCGAAACTGCTAACCAACTGCGCAGTCCACTCAAATGCAGTCGGTCTTAGAGCCTAAACGAACAGCGTACAAAGCGATAGTATTACCGATTATTAATAAACTGCATTATGAACTATTAATAGTCTGTTTATAGTCTAGTCTAGACAGAGATCCATTAAGTTCATCCCATTCTATCACACTTTATCGCAAGCTGTGGCTCGCATTATGTATTTTAATTCAGTTCGATATTAGCATATCATACCATATTGAGCAGAACTTTCCTTACAACTATCTCATTACACTTTCAGGTCTTCAGCGATATGTGTTTTGGCGATGAGTATACATATCACCACACCACGCATATGTTCCCCGAAGAGGAGCACCTAAAGTGCACACAAATTCCGCCAGTTACATTTAAGGCGCAGATACCCCTCAGTAGCGGATTTTAAAATGAGAATTACGTCTAAACGGCTGTTCGTAATTTTTTGGAAAAATATATTATAATATATTATTGTTTCTTAATAATTTGATCTGAGAAAATGTTGAGTTTTATTCGCATAACAAAGTGTAATTTTTTTTAAATTTATTTCTTAACACGGACAAAAAAAGGCACCAAAACCGCGTACTTAGTAGTACGTAGTTTAATGAACTTGTCACCATCTCAAAGACAATTTAAATATCTACATTTTGATATGAAGAGAAGGTTCTGGAGTGGCGACTGCGAACCAGAAGACGTTGCGTTGGAAGGCCTCCCACCAGGTGGACCGAAAACCTGGTGAAGGTTGCGGGGATCCGTTGGATTGGAGACGCACGGGACCGATCAATGTGGCGACGTTTGGGTGAGAACTATTTCCAGCAGTGGACGTGTTTCGGCTTATATGATGACATTTAAATCTGATGCCTTTTTTTTAAAGTCCTAGAATAAAAAGGATAGTAGAAAAAACTACCGAATTTTGGGTTGCGCGGGTATGAGTGCACGTTTTGTTCCCTCAAGGTCATTGGAAACTGTCATCGTCTGTATTGCGGCGAGCCTATTAACCGGGCACAAATCTAGACCCCGAGCTGCTTCTAAGAAATTCCAGATGCAAAACTCAACAACATTTCCCAACTCCGTTCAATAATACAACTTGTGACCACCATACCAACGAGGCGGTCGATGCAGTCCAGGCAGAGGCAGGGGATGAGTATAGGCAGTCAATACTCTTCGACATTTCATGTATTAGAAATACCGATATTTCATGGAACGTTGTAGATTTGCGTGGGTTGATAGGTCGCCCCCGCTTTTCAGTACGACACTGGTTTTACAAGAGCCATAATACCACTTGTAACCACCATACCAATGAGGTGGTCGATGCAGTCCAGACAGAGGCAGGGGATGAGTATAGGCAGTCAATACTCTTGTCATTTCTTCTATTAGAAATACCGATATTTCATGGAACGTTGTAGATTTGCGTGGGATGATAAAGTCGCCCCCGCTTTTCAGTACGACACTGGTTTTACAAGAGCCACTGAATTTGACCATTTGATACTTGTTAATTTTTACAAGCAGGTTTACGATTCTTGATACTTAAATCCTTCCTCTCCCTCTCCATCTATCCACATTTATATTCATAACTCTTTTAGTAACAAAGGGCATAACAATCAATTGATCTGCCTAGCCTTTTTAACCGACTTAAAAGAAGGAGGAGGTTCTCTATTCGTCGGAATCTTTTTCCCAACAATCCAGCTGAGTATCAGTATTTCAAAGGGCATTGAAAACAATTATAGCCAGTACTATCACAGAATGCTAAACAGAACTTTTATCCTTCTCTTCCCAAATTAAAAACGCTGATTAATATTCATGAAGAATAAACGGTCCGAGTCGGGTAAATGCCGCATAAATGACGTGTACACTGGTAGGCGTCAATACATTTTTGTTGTGATATCGGACGTACCGAGTAGGGGGCGGATCTCTGTTGTTATGTGCAGTTAAAAGCACTATGAAAAGATTATATTATAAAAATGTTGTGTTTACAATTTTTGTTTACGGTAAAAAAAAAATATGAAGTTCGTACGTACGTATTTTGACATGCGTAGTGTTTCAAAATGTGTTTTTTTATTACTTTAACAAATTTAAAGGAAATACTTCGACGACTAGATGTACCTTGTTTTTGTACGTAGTTAGATTCAATACAAGTTAGTATAGTACAATTGGTTAAGTATGTACTTATTATGTTCTTAAACATGTTTTACTAATGTTCGAAAAGTGGTTATTTTGGCATTACAACAAGTAATTTTACTTATATTTAAAATATATATATATATATAGCAATATTTAAAAAACCCCCGACACATTTGTCTTGCGAAAACACACCGATTCAAACAGTAAAACGCCCATAACTTTTGAATGGCTGAACCGATTTTATTCAAACATAGTTAAGAACACAATCGACAAAATCACCTTTCAAATAAAAAAAGTAAATCGAATTCGGTTCATCCGTTTAGGCGCTATGATGCCACAGAGAGATAGATACACAGCAACACACATCAAACTTATAACACCCCACTTTTACCGGCGGGTGTTAATTAGTAAATAGAGATTTAAAATCGATAATTATCAATGCGTCTAGAATTGTTTTCTCAGGAAAATATTAGGATATTGAAAGATTCTAGAAAAAGAACAAATAATGGCAACAAATCAAAAGAACAGGCTAATGAGTGTATTGTCTTGTAGACAAATAGTCTAAAACTAAGCAGTTTCATAAATAATTACTAATAATACTTTTATTATAATGACAGAGTATCCCATCCAATCTACTTAGTATTAGGTGCTGTATTAGCAGAAAATGAGCGGATCTATATTAGAACATGGCTAAGATCTTATGCAAAATTAGCTGTACTTGATCAAGCCATAACACTTGACTGATTATGTGACATGACCTACATTTCCTGTAAACTAGCAATGAACAATGCCTTGTGAGTGACAATGCGGATGATCAATAAACTAAAACTGACATACCTTCAACCCCTGCTTTCCCCTTCAGTGCAATAACCTTGCTGGCCGGGTTCATGATGGCAGAGTCCGCACTGATTGGCCGACGGATGGGATTAGTGGGGTCGGCCATGTCGATGATCACCACTTCAGCGGTCTCACCGACCTTCTCGCGGACACAGATGAACTTGTCCGACTCCATCGTGAGCGTGTTGAAGGAAATGGAGGCTGGATTGATGCCCACATTTGTGAGCTGTAACAATACGGGTTGTGTATTAGTAATATGTAAAACGGTGTCAACACTTTGGTGGTAGTGTCGCAAAGCAGTCAGAATATAGAAGTCAGATCTACCTTAAAATCAAAGTTTATTGAACTAGATTTTTTTGTCTACAATGAATTTGTTACGTAAGGCTGGTGATTCTGTACCTTTGTCCCTAACCTTCTCTCTCCAAAAGTCTGATGAATTCTACCATTATATTTGATATCTTGGTACCCCTAATAGAAGTAAGAAAGCCTTTAGGAACCTATATTTTTTTTTTATTTGTAGTGGGTTTGCTCTTGACTCTAGTCTAGGTCAGAGGAGACAGAGTCGACGATGGGGTGAGCTTACCCAGAAGAAGCCTGTGCACTAGCTTTGAAGAGAATCAGGGTTGAAATCATAGTATTCCTAGCATTCACATGAACTTTGACATTTGCCAGCTTCTACATCCATTCTTACTGCAAATTACTATATTATTTATTTATTTAGACTTCTTGCACAAAAATACCAAGGAGGACTTAATGACTTAGGCATTCTCTACCAGTCAACCAAGGATGGTGAAGCGATAACATAGCATAACATTATTTAATAAAGTAATAATTTTATTTAATAAATAATGAATGAATTGGGTAATGAATAATAGTTTTTTTACTTACAGTAAATACAATAAATGCTACACTTATAATTGTGTTTTGTTTGATTTGCATACTTAGTCATAGTATTTAGAGTTAAGATATGCAAATGTAATCAGTAGCTTAAAATGTCTAATATTACTCATACATTATGGCTAACTGGGGATTCCTCTTTAACATTTTTTGTGAAAAAAATTTTTTTTTTTACTGAGGTTTTGTCACTAAGTTTTTTTCTGAACTTTTGATAAGTGCTACAACTAATTTTAATAACACTACATAAATTAATTCTTATAGAAAAATTGGTATTAATTTGTATTCATACAGGATTCCTATTAGGATCATTAATTCTAACTCAAGATGTATGCCTGAAAGTGAAGGTAAGACAATGTTTAATTGTTTGGTGTTTTAAATAGTGTGGTGATTCATTATTGTGCCTTCTCTGTATGAGAAGAGGGTTTTACCCTGCAGTGGGGCAGTGCAGGTTGGTATTATTATTTATTTTAATGCTTGGTGTTAATAATAAGTTCAATGCCTTTTGAATTACTTGAAGGTAATCTAGTCCTTTGGCTTACACAATAATAACAAACTGTACATATGTTTTTCAAAGTCATTATTATGAAAAAAGATGTTAAATAGTTTTTATAATCACTTGTTGTAGGTACTCAACTGTGGTGACTAATCACAGATTAAAACTAACAATGTGTGTATAATGATCAGCAAAATCCATAATGTCAAATGCTTTCTTCCAAAACACAATTCTTATTAGGTTTCCTCAGATCAGATTCTAATTGGATTAACATTTGTTATGATATGCGTGTCACTTATGTTCCTAAATAACAGAGAGTTATTTTCAGTCTGTCTAATACGAAGACAAGGCATAATGTGAATTGTCTCCTACTTTATGAAAATGTAGGTATATCGTGCCATAGTAGGATGCGTAAACTTTGATCTGAATGAACGAAATTTTGGCATTGGCTCCCAGACCATATGATCCAAAGGGAATGTGGAACAAATCAATACCGGCCGTCGCACATACTGGTATTTGCACGATCTACGCGGCCAAAAGTCCCAATATCCAAATAACAAAAACATTAACAAAAGCAAGTTCCACGAACAGAGGACGAACCAGAGAACAATACCCACCCTCAATCTACCTGCTACCGCACACCCCTCACGCGTAGCATCAGTCGGAATTTGACCGTTTCACCTAGTGTACGTATCTGTTCTCGGCGCTTTTTAAAACCTTAACTTCGAAAGTGAATTTTTATATGTTCAAGTTGATCTTACGAATTGAAAGTGATGGATTCTTATAGAGCAGGTAAGAGACTTACAAACTACGTTAATAAAGTTATGATCAACTAAGAAACTTTTTTTTTTTTTAATAATACGTAAACTCATTTCCATACCGTAATTTCTTTCAATATTTTTTCTTTGCTAGTGTTTTTGTTTGTGTATCGGGATAGATCGGGCTATGGTTATAATTTTAGGTAATTATTTGAACATCTGCCTAATAACTACTATCAAAATCATCTCCGGAAACGTCCGGATAGATCAAGTTTTGGGGGGTTAAAGATTTTTAGCAATAAAATGTAAATAATGTGATTTTTGTTATCGACTTTTTTACATAGTGTACGTTTGTTTTAGGTTCACAGGGTACGTCAGGAGTAAGGATTGTGACCCGACAATACTTGTTTGACCGTATGAAGAAAGAAAAATTGCCTAATTTAGATGCAAAATTAAACCATCTAAAAGATGAACTTTTGTCATGTGACGGTTACAATGAAGATCAAATTGCTAATTTGAAACGTGGTTTTGCCCATTTCAAATCAGAACTTAAACAACGGTGGACTAAAGCTCATAACAAAGAAGACAATTTTCTTAAATACAACCGGTCATGGCTGGAAGGTACGTTTGAAATCCCTGTTGTTGAGACCTCACAAACAAGGCCAGGTCGACCACCCAAAATGTTTGAAGAGGCAAGTGAGAGGAGCAAAAGACGAAAGACTGAGGAACTTCGTTCTGGTTTCGAAAAGGAGATCATTATTCACGCTGCGCAAGTGGAGCTGGGAAAATCTGGTAAAAGAGATGCATCAATTGTCCTTAAAGATATCACCAGTACTCCGACACGAGCAACTAAATATAAGAAAGCATTTCATCTTACGAAATCAAGTAAAGAGCAACCCTCCTTGACACCAATGCAAGCGTTGCAAATGTTTGTAGATGCAGATTTGACGCAAGGACAATACGAAATTATAAGAAAGACCAATAAGAAGTTTTTTCCGTGCTACAGTGCGTTACAAAAGGCCAAGAAGAAATGTTACCCACCTGAAGAATCGTGTACGGTAACGAGTACCAGTGCCGAAGCTCAGTTACAGCCTCTAATGGATGTTACCGTTAGGCGTTTATCGGAGTACCTAGAAGAGGTATTGATAACTTTAAAGGAGCAAGAGCGTGAATCATTAACTATAATTAGTAAATGGGGCTGCGATGGATCCCAACAATCACGGTTTAAGCAAAAACTTGAAAGTGATACCGATTCCGATGCAAATCTTTTTCAAAGCTGTTTCGTGCCTCTTCAATTAGTTTGTGGAGATAATAATGAAAAAGTTTTATGGAAAAATCCAACGCCCTCTTCGCCGCGATTTTGTCGACCAATAAGATTCCGTTTTATCAAAGAAAATAATGATGTCACTGAAGAGGAAATAAGACATGTTAAAAGCGCTATTAGCTCTTTAGTCCCAACAGTGGTCGACATAGCAGGGAAAAAGTTATTTATAAAGCACACCTTTATCATGACAATGGTAGATGGAAAGGTCTGCAATGCAGCCACAGGTACAAAGTCTACAAGTAGGTGCTACATTTGTGGAGCAACATCCAAGGATTTTAATAAATTGGAATATACAAGAGAAGTGAATTTTGCGGCTCTTGAATTTGGCATATCGGTATTACACGCCAGAATTCGTATATTTGAAAGCATCTTACATTTAGCCTACAAACTACAAGTAAAGAAATACAGGGGCAAAAAAACGCAAGAGGAAAAAGACATAGAAGAACGAAAAAAAAGGCACATACAAGAAAGGTTTCGCACTGAAACAGGTCTAATAGTAGATATGCCAAAATCCAATTTCGGAAATACAAATGATGGAAATACCAGCAGAAGGTTTTTTGAGAAGCCGAGATTAGCTTCAGAAATAACAGGTATCAGTTATGATCTAATTTACAGACTAAAAGTCATATTGGAAGCAATTTCAAGCGGGTACCAAATTGATCCTGTAAAATATGAAAGATATGCTTCAGAAACTGCTCGTGTTTATGTTAACTTATATGAATGGCATCCTATGACGCCAACAATGCACAAGGTTCTAGTCCATGGCGCGGTTATCATCGAAAAGGCATTATTACCAATCGGGCAGCTTTCCGAGGAAGCAGCTGAAGCTCGCAACAAACATTTTAGATGTTACCGCCAAGATTTTGCGAGGAAATTTTCCCGAGAAAGTTGCAACCAAGATATTTTTAATCGCCTTCTTCTTAGTTCAGATCCTTTGCTAAGTAGTAAGCGAGCAGTAAAAAAAAGGAAAGCAAACACATTTTTGCCTGAAACCTTGGCTATGTTCGTATCTGCGGAACCAAATATAATCGAAAATTCATCAGAGAGCGATGAAGAAAAAATCACAGAAACTTAGCATTTTAATTTTTTTTCCTGTAATCGACGTACCTACCTCAATTTTTGAAAATATATATTTTTTGTTGTGTAAATATGTATTTTTTTCTTATTTGCGTTGTTTAGAAACCAATTAAACATCAAAATAATTTTGGCCGCGTAGATCGTGCAAATACCAGTATGTGCGTCGTCCCGTGGGCTCGGCGCCTCCGCGGTTAGGGGGTGGCAACTGTCACTGGTAATTGCGCAATGCCATAACAACGGCCACATAACCATCCCACCATACAAAGAAATGCACCATATACATCCCCATACATCCCTCTAACGTACACTGATAAATTGCTTCCTCAAAGGAAGCGCTATCGGCAAATCCAATAAACCGATGGGCGTACTCACCTGTAAATGCTCCTGAAAACGTATTGGTAATATTTGCGCCATCGTTGCGTATCCTCACGCCCTAAATTAAACGAACCGGACAACTAGCGACCCTTTGAATTCACCAACTCTGAAAAAAATTCACAAATCAATTCACTGCTGTCTCATCCGAAAACACTTTTGACAATCAACATGGCGTTCATGATCGTAAAGAAAATGACAACGGCCGCAACGCGAGAAAATTAATTAACAAGGGTAAAGTGTAAATCCCGAATTTACTCACATTTTTTTAAATACTACATTAAGATAGAATGGGAGTTATTTAGTTTTGCTATTTCGGAGAAATATGACGAACTATCTACACCCGCGGCTGCCACATATACAAATGAATGAAATGGCAGATAATGTAAGAAAAAGAAAGCATGAACTTTGCGTTTTTCGGCTGCGTTCCTATTGAGTGTGACTCTATAAAAAACCTTCTTTCTGATTTCATTCATAAGTTCGAGTATAAATCAATAAACAAAAATCGTTTTGTCTCATTAGAATATTAAAAATATCTTTATTGATTCAGTTTCTGATCAATTTATCACCTTTCCAGAGGGCAGTGCCCTTTCCCTACTAAACCAATAAGATTGGGAAGGAAATCCATATTTATTTTTCCTCTCAATTTTGATTAGAAGTCCATTTTAGATTCAAGTTCTTTTGTCCAAGAAAGAATCAACAAATTGAAATGTTGTAATTTCCTTTTTTATTATCATTCATTCAACAGAACGCATCTGCTTATAAGTATCTGTTAGCTTGAGCGTTCCATGTAAGCAACTGCTGTGATTTGTTGTATTATTAAGCATACTTATCTATTTTTCTTTTACTCGTATTAAAACTATATCAGTCCATCTCGCCCTTTCCTCTACCATAGATGGCATAGATTTTGATTATCTCATTGATTATAACTTCTTTCCAAATAAACAAGGTGACAGGACCAGCGTTGCCAGAACGTAACTTTTGTAACATTTTACGTAACTTTTGACCGTCTCATGTAACCTTCATGTAACACGACTCTAAATGTAACTTTAACGTAACTTTTAGGACTTACTAAAACTATTAAAATATTTGCTCGCAAACAAATAATAATCGCGAAACTGAACGCATCTAAGAAAGCTTTTGATTATCGTGTTGTCGCACCTGTGACCTGAATGAGCGTCGTGTTTTGTTTGCTAAAGTTTTATTAACTCAAAAGAACAGTAAATAAACATGAAAGTTAATATCTGTGGATATAATTTTATTTATTTCATCAATAGAATTGTGAATGATTAGTTTGTTTTCGAATTGTTTGTGCTAATAATACTTGGTTAGTAAATGTTATATTTATTGTAGTTTTAATTTAATAAGTAATTATTTAGGGAATCAGTAAATCAACACCAAAGTCGTATTTGCAACTGAAATTGACTTGGTTTCGTTTACATGAACTAGAGTGGGGTGAGTACCTACCGGCCGGCGTAGCCCAGATTAGAGTTTGTTTATCGATATTTTCGCTAATGCTACCAAGTAGGTACCTAGCTACATAGTTGTTTTTCGTTGTAATTTAAATGTTCTAAACTAAACGGATTACCCGGGGTAGTTGCGGGGGAGGGCCCGCCTGCGCGAAAATCGAATAGTGAGCGCGTTCCGCTACCTACATAGAAGAAAAAAATGACTAATTGTAGTATTTTATTATTTTAGGGTCGTTTCCACATAAAATAAGGTAATGTAACTTTTCTCATGAAAACGTAACTTTTTGAGATGTCTCTTGTAATATTTGACTATCTGCCACTGGCAACACTGGACAGGACAAAACAAAAAAAAAGGTGTCAGTGTCAAATCACAACAAAGGTTGACTTTGCTGAATTGTTTTGAGTGTGGATTGCATGATTTGCATTTATTTTTCAATCAGTCTGATATTCAAAAATCAAATAAAATGGTAAATTTTGTCAGCAGTTATATTGATGGATCAAATACTAGTAATTATTTGCTTAACGTACACTTCTATAGTTTCAGTTTGGGTTCAACATGTTTCACGAAATCAGCAGGCCTTTTAACATGACCTACAAGTGTTATTCTGTCTCTATGTTGCCTGGAAATGAGAGACAAGATGTGGAAAGAGGAGGAAAAAGTAAGATCCTTCTCTTTATGCCTGTGTATTTCTAGAATCTTTAACAATAAGATATGTTGTCCAACCATCTCCTCAGTTATATTGATGTTGGAAATTACAAATGTAAGGGGCAAAGTAGGACTATTCAGAAGAGCCGAAAATTAACTGCCGTAATATCTTGTTTCTTCAGCACTCAATTCTTGGTAAAAGCAATACAGTCAAAACCATTTATAGCGAATTCACTTAAAACGGCTACTGGTTATTACGATGGATTGTCAGGGTCCTGTTACAAGCAAATATTTATGTTTATAATGACTATCAGCTATATCAACAGCATTTGAATTGCCCTTTATTGTCGTTGCAAAAAAACCTTTAACTGTAATTTGAAAGGACCCTGCAATTTTTGAGAGCTGCCTCATGACATTTTTCTTGAATGCTGTTGTTCTCGTATCACGGTTTGAATTATCCAATAGTTCTTTATTTTATCACTGAGTAATACTGAGTATGCATTCTTTCAAGCAATGACATACTTTGGATAAGATTATAGTTAATCACATTGTTTTCTTTTTCAGTTATAATGCCACCATCAGCATTGGAACAGCTGACAAGGCTGAATATTGAGTACCCTATGATATTCAAGTTGACTAATAAAAAATCAAAACGGGTCACACATTGTGGTGTGCTGGAGTTTGTTGCTGATGAAGGCAAAGTTTATTTGCCACACTGGGTAATGTATTTAATCAGTTCGTGTCGCAGTCCGAACTTTGACTGCTGGCCCCTTGGGTCTTTGGTTGGATTTTCTAAATGTATAGATTTTTTCTATTACACAACACAACAACAAACAGAGAAAAAAAAGAAGATAATTTAAAAAGTACAATCACAAATTACACTAAGCACACTCATACCGGAAGGGTTACCAAGTTAGCAAATGGGCATGAGACACAAGGCCCTAGGAAATTAGGAATTTTATAGACAATTAAGTAATGCAGTGGACATGAGATTGAATAAGTTCAGAAACAAAGACCAATTTTGCAAACCAATCAATGTAATGAATCTGCCTGTGTTGGGTTTTTTATTATTAGGTTCACGATTGACCACCATCTCACCAGATGGAGAGCATTGATGTGGTTGACGATGAAGCACGCTTGCCCAGAAGCCACCCATCCACTCTTGACTTGAAGACTCCCATGTTATAGCTATCAGGAAATACAGAATCCAGCAGAGAATTACACTCCTTAGCTGCAAGCACAATGAAAGCATTCCCAAAATGTTTAGTGCATATGGGGATTGGTCTAACCAGATGCAACTGAATACCAATTGTATATACTAGCTTCTGCCCGCGGCTTCGCCCGCGTGAAAAGTGTTTTATCATCCCAAAGGAATACAAACTATCATAGGTCATTCCCAGGCTCTCAAAGTATCTCCATGCCAAATTTCATCTAAATCGGTTCAGTAGATCCAGAGATTACCCCCTACAACCTCACAAACTTTAAGTTAAGTTAAGACAGGCTGGTGTTCGCAACTCCACGACTATGTGCATATTTTGGGTACGGCTGGAATTCGTCTTCCTCATTCGATCCATCCCAGCTCTTGAGGAACGCCAGCAGCGCCTTGGTGTTGCCGACTATCTCCTGTACAGTACCTGGATAACTGAGAAATTTGGCTCTATAACCAGTGATTACTGGGCAGCTTAGGAGCAGGTGTGGTGCTGTCTGGTTAGCCTCCATGCATGCTCTGCACAGTGGGCTGGACGTGATCGCTAAGACAAAAAGATGCTTGTTAAAACTCCCATGGCCAGTTGTTACTGATTTGACTGCATATAACTATACTAACTATAAAGAGGGAAGTGCCTCCTTGGCCTGCCTGCATTCACTATGCTCACAAACATTACCTCTTGGCTCTTTATAATTAACGCCTGCCTGAAAAAGAGGGGTGTTATAAGTTTGACGTGTGTTGCATCTGTCTGTGTATCTGTGTGTCTGTCTGTGGCATCATAGCGTCCAAACGGGTGAACCGATTTTGATTTAGTTTTTTTTTGTTTAAAAGGTGACTTGATCGAGAGTGTTCTTAGCTATGTTTGAATAAAAAGTTATTGGCATTTTACTGTTTGAATCGGGGTGTTTTCGCAAGATATCGTGTCATAATTACGTATTCAATAGATTGCCGATCGAAGCGTGTCTACTATATCTGTACTAATATTATAAAGAGGTAAAGTTTGTGACGTTGTAAGGGGTAATCTCGAGAGCAGTGGTGGCCCAGTGGTATCGGCCGCGACTTACAAGTTGTAGGTCGTGGGTTCGAGCCCAGGCAGGCGCTTTACTTTGTCTAAATTATTTCATCACCACTGCTCTCAAAACGGTGAAGGAAAACATCGTGAGGAAACCGGCATGTCCTAGAACCATAAATTCGAAGACATGTGACATCCACCAACCCGCACTGGGCCCGCGTGGTGGATTACGGCCCATACCCTCTCACAGAGAGGAGGCCTGTGTCCCAGCAGTGGGAACATTAATAGGCTGATGATGTGATGTGATGTGAAGGGGTAATCTCTGAATCTACTGAACTGATTTTGAAAATTCTTTCACCAATAAAAAGCTACGTTATTCCTGAGTGTCATAGGGTAGGGTAGGTAGTATATAAAAATTAGAGATCCTTATGCAAATTGCAATAAGGTAACCCAAGGTAGCAAAATGTTGCCTGTAAAATACATTATTTGGCGTGCGCTGAGAAAACTATTGATGATAGATAAAAATTTGTAGGTAGGATAGGCAGGGTAGCCAGAGTAGGCAGGGTAGGCCGGGTAGCCAGGGTAGTGGCAGGGTAGCCAGGGTAGGGGCAGGGGAGCCAGGGTATACCATGGTATACAGGGTATACCCTGGCTACCATGGTAGCCAGGGAAGATTGGGTAGGCAGGGTAGCCAGGGCAGGCAAGGAAAGCAGGGTAGGGGCAGGGTAGGCAAGGAAAGCAGGATAGGGGCAGGTAGGCAAGGAAAGCAGGGTAGGGGCAGGGTAGGCAAGGAAAGCAGTGTAGGCAAGGAAAGCAGGGTAGGCAAGGTAAGCAGGGTAGGCAGGCTAGGTAGATATGTAGCCAGTTGACGGGAGCGAAGCCCCGGGGGTCAGCTAGAACTAGATAAATAATGTTGCATGAAATAAAAATAGTGTTGGGGGTTTTATAAATTTTGAAATTTTACTTGTATTAGTATAGATGGAGCATCTGCTTATGTGACTTCCACAACCATTGCTGAATAATACAATACTGTTTTGGCAGACTGGATGTCAGGTTTTCAGGCTTTTGACAGCCTTTTTGGTGAAGAAATAATAATAAACCTGTTAATAACTTGTTTTATATAAAACAACATTAGTACTTGAGAAATTATTGGTTCGAAACACAAACTTCCAACTTTCCACCCCTTTAAAGTCGATTTCTGGGATAAAAACTATCCTATCCCACTGTCAGGGCCTCAAACTATCTGCATACCAAATTTCATTTAAATTGGATAAGCGGTTTAAGCATGAAAAGTAGTATTTAATTGGTATGCTGTTTCTTCTTTCAGATGATGACGAACTTGGTAGTGGAAGAAGGAGCACTTCTTCAAATAGAGAGTGTGTCGCTGCCGGTCGCCACATTCTCCAAGTTCCAGCCTTTATCTGAAGACTTCCTAGATATATCGAATCCTAAAGCAGGTATGTTATATTACCGATGTGTGCAAACTATGGTCAATCAATCTACCTAGCTTTTTCCCCTATGTTAGGGTCGGCTTCCAGTCTACCGGATTCAGCTGAGTACCAGTGTTTTACTTGGAGCTACTCAAAATCAAAATCATTTTTTTTATTTCACGTAGGCCTACATGGGCACTTATAAAACGTCGACAAAATGTGCACGGTTCGGGTTGGTCGTTTCCTATGGAGAAGAACCGGCAAGAAACTCCATGGTTACTCTTTTAAAAATGGTTTGGTTTTACAATATTTCCATGTTACAGCATTAGTACTTAGATATGGGGGGACAACGTAGGCCCGAATTATGACAATAAGTCGTAAGAAAAAAAAAGAAAAAGATTATATAAAAAAGTTAACAAATGTTAACTAGCATCTAGAAGGCCTACAATGTTCACACATTCACAAAACAATCGGTAAAAGAATCTATACAAAGGTAAAAATAAGTATAACAAGACTAAATTTAACATGTTGCACAAATTTTGTTATCAGTGCTGTAACTATTCTTAGCAAAGGGCTTTAAAGATGATTGAAAACCATTGTAAAAAGTCTAATTAAAAGAAGGAAAGAAAAATGAGATTGAGAATAGTTAGAGACATCCACATATTTGTGCCGATTACAAGTTACCAGGGAAGCTGCATGCGCAGAAGGAGCTAAGGCCAAATGTTTTTATCTTCAACGTAGTCCTTGATTTTATAATATGCTTTTTTAACAAGGATACGTTTGATGTAGTTTTTGAACCTTCCATCGGTCAGTTCTATAACTGACTTTGGCAACTTGTTATAAAAGCGTATACTGTTTATAAGAAAAGACTTGCTAGTTTTCGTTAATCTGAATTTGGGTATTACAATTTCGTGCTTACTGCGTGTATTTAAATTATGGAAGTCGCTTCTAGTTTTGAAAAGCCCCCGATTTTACTGCCTACCTGACCTCCACAACCCAGTAACTGGGTAATACTATACCCCTAGGCAAGACTGGTGTCAGGTTGTAGGTTTCCGGCTACACGTAACGACTGTCAAAGATCTTCAAATGACACCCGGGACCGACAGCCCGCGCAAGTCTCAAAATGTAAAAATGGTCACCCATTCTTGGCAAGCGTTGCTTGACCTTGAAGATCGATCGACCCGTGCGGATGATATTAATTAGCCACGAGTTCCTTATAGTTAGAGAACTATGGTACTTCGTAAAGATAGAACCCCTGAAAAATTATATTTATTTTAATCCGTTAGTAGCTTACCAAAAAATATTGACCTTGAAGATCGACCGACCCGTGCGGCTGTTATTAATTAGCCACGAGTTCCTTATAATTAGAGAACTATGGTACTTCGTAAAGATAGAACCCCTGAAAAAATATATTTATTTTAATCCGTTAGTAGCTTACCAAAAAATATTAACCTTGAAGATCGACCGAACCGTGCGGCTGTTATTAATTAGCCACGAGTTCCTTATAATTAGAGAACTATGGTACTTCGTAAAGATAGGACCCCTGAAAACGTATATTTATTTTAATCCGTTAGTAGCTTACCAAAAAATATTGACATTGAAGATCGACCGACCCGTGCGGCTGTTATTAATTAGCCACGAGTTCCTTATAATTAGAGAACTATGGTACTTCGTAAAGATAGAACCCCTGAAAAAATATATTTATTTTAATCCGTTAGTAGCTTACCAAAAAATATTAACCTTGAAGATCGACCGAACCGTGCGGCTGTTATTAATTAGCCACGAGTTCCTTATAATTAGAGAACTATGGTACTTCGTAAAGATAGAACCCCTGAAAAATTATATTTATTTTAATCTGTTAGTAGCTTACCAAAAAATATTGACCTTGAAGATCGACCGACCCGTGCGGCTGTTATTAATTAGCCACGAGTACCTTATAATTAGAGAACTATGGTACTTCGTAAAGAAAGAACCCCTGAAAAATTATATTTATTTTAATCCGTTAGTAGCTTACCAAAAAATATTGACTTTGAAGATCGACCGACCCATGCGGCTGTTATTAATTAGCCACGAGTTCCTTATAATTAGAGAACTATGGTACTTCGTAAAGATAGAACTCCTGAAAAATTCTATTTGTTTTAATCCGTTAGTAGATTACCAAAAATATTGATCTTGAAGATCGACCGACCCGTGCGGCTGTTATTAATTAGCCACGAGTTCCTTATAATTAGAGAATTATGGTACTTCGTAAAGAAAGAACCCCGTAAAAAATTCTATTTATTTTAATCCGTTATTAGCTTACCAAAAAATATTGACCTTGAAGATCGACCGACCCGTGCGGCTCAGGGTCGGACTGGCCATACGGGAGTACCGGGACTTTTCCCGGTGGGCCGGTCCCTCCTTGGGCCGGTTCGGTTCGCCAGTCAGGCCGGACCGCGGGGCGACCCAGCTCCATTTTCCCTTCATTTTTATATAGAGCCAAGCCGTGATTAGTGAGTCAGCGCTAGGCCGCACTGCAGTTAACCGCTTGCGGTCATCAATATAAGCGACCGCTCTGGCGGTATTTTTCAGCGACTGTTTTAAACTGTAGCTAGCTACAAAATGTGCGCGGTCAGGCTATGGCCTGGGCTGGTCCAGCTGGTGTACCGGACCGGCCCGGGCCACTGCATGACCGGCCCGTGGAGCACCTCGGTGCCAGCTTCATTTTCCCTTAATTTTTACATCTTTAAATACTATGGCCCCGTAGGTGGACACGCCAAGCTGGGCCTAGCTGGGTGCGCAACCGATTGAGTGTTGCTCTATGGGTGCGAAACGTGGCATGTCACAAAGGTTACAAAACAAAACATCTATCGCCAATTCAAAGTTTTTGTCAACCACTGTCTTCGTCGCATGGTCGCATTCTCGGCATTTACGCAAGCCCGCGACTATCTCCAACGTAGAGCTTCTGGAGAAATGCCACGAGAGCCCGATCGACCGCTAGATCAAGCGTCGCAAGTGGAGATAGATTGACCACAAGCTCCAAAGAGGTCTCGATCACATACCCAAACAAAGTTTGGACTGGAATCCCCAAGGAAAAAGAAAGCGTGGCCGTCCCCGTCAAACCTGGCGTCGCACCGTGTTGGCAGAAGCGACGAGCATCGGAATGACGTGGAGCGAGGTGAAGCGCGGTGAGGTGGCCTTTGTACATGTACTTTTTTATCACATGTATGTAAAATGTTGTTATTTGGTGTAAAATAAAGAATTAAGAATAAGTAAGAAGCGTGAAGCTCAATACCAATCGCGATGGTGGATATCTGTGGACGCCCTCTGCCCTTTTTTTTTTGTTAACCTTCAAAATGCGCATGGACTTTTGAGGCAAAGACTAGGGAGTCTGGGCTTTTTACCTCACTAAAACGACCCCGGCACAACCCTGGGGAGACTGAAAGAGCGTCTACCCTGAGCCTCGCTGTGCACGGCAGCACGTGATCACTGTGCCACCGTCTTTCCTTGATTCACTTGGTGGGTGGACAGAATTCCCTAGTCTCAGCGCCCGCGACCCCGGCGTCCCGCCTGCTTATTATGCAGGGAGGGTTTCGACGTTTTAGGGATCGGGGCGATTGGCTTTCCGACGCCTTATTTTCCAAGTGGGATCGGCCCTCTCACGATCGCTCTCGGCGGCCTCCTTCTGGACCATCATGGTCTCATAGAAGGAGACCATTTCTCTTCAGTTTTCTGTCTCTGTCAGCATGGCCCTCACAACTGCTGGAAATGACAGGTCGCGCCAGATCCTAGGGACTAAGAACTGCCGCTCAGAGGCTCACAATGGACACTCCTCGATCGTGTGCTGGGCAGAGTCAAGGTCGCCTCCGCAGTGGTGGCAATTTGCAATGGTGTCTCGCCCAATCCTATTCAGTTACTCACCTAAGCAACCGTGCCCGGTCAGTACCTGACTGAGCCTGTAGGAGATGCGCTCCTCTCTTTTCAACCATGCTTCGAAGTGCGGCAGGACGGCTTCGACAACGCGCTTGCGTGGAAATTGCGGCTGCAGCAGCCGCGCGCGCCCGCGCTCGAGCGCGTGTCGCCGTTCCTGCCGCCGCTGCCTTAGTACAGCGATTTCTGGCACGATATCACCATTCTGGCGGATGGGGCGATTTCGGTTGTAAACCCTCG
This sequence comes from Orthosia cruda, assembly GCA_964057195.1. Classification (NCBI taxonomy): domain Eukaryota; kingdom Metazoa; phylum Arthropoda; class Insecta; order Lepidoptera; family Noctuidae; genus Orthosia; species Orthosia cruda. Next base: position 25,025,746 of record OZ059842.1, read on the forward strand.
CTGTCATATCCGCCAGAATATCTAGCAGAAGATAGTGTGCCAGGAGTGTTGCCGCCTCAAAGAATACCGTTCCGTAACCTCGTGCGATACGATTGGCCATTTTCCACTGCAGGCTATTTAGTCCTGCAGCGTCGGATTCCTGATAGCCTGCTTTACCAAACAGGCGTCCCATAAAGGACCATCGATCGCACGACACCGCGTAGAGGCGGTGAACTTCTTCCCATGGTACTGCGAAGTTGAGTAGCAGTCTATGCAAAGCATCCACTGCCTTTTCAACGCGAGGGACTTGCAGGCGCTCGATATGCTCTTCGAAGCCCCACCGACCATCCAGGGTTAACCCATGACAGTTAATGTATAGAACCACCTGGGCTTGCGCATCTCCAACTGTCACTGACGAGCTGGGTGGTTATCTGCCCCTCTGCAGTTTATGGAACCGTAGCCTCAGTTTTATGAGGCACTATGCTCTTGCCACCCCGAGCTTGGAAAGGTGGATGGTCTCGTCGAAGGTGTCCCCGCCGGCTAACACCAGGGTGTCGTCTGCGTAAGCGTAAATAACGATATTTACTCCGACGGGTAGGTCAACACTCAGGATCATATCGTATGCAAGATAGTCATCGTCATCATCATCATTTCAGCCGCAAGACGTCCACTGCCGGACATAGGCTTCTCCCAAGCGTCACCATTGCGTGCGTCTCGCATTCAGCGGACAGATCAGATCGGTGGTCAGATGCCAGATATCTGACACCAGTCTTGATTTAGGGGTATCGTATTCCCAGTAGACAGGCAGTCCTTTCTTGTAAAATACTGGTACTCAGCTGTATATAGTTGAGACTGAAAGAAGAGCCCAACATTAGTTGGGTACAAGGCTAGGTAGATTGATTGATTTCATGTCAGTAAAGTGTGTACCTATTCAGTCAATAATAATTCAATTTAACTCAAACATAGCCTCCGATAATTATTACATTCACCCCTATTTTTTTGCCTTTGCCTAGTGTGGGCCGCAGTTTAAAAAAGTCCCGGTATTTTTTTGAGTCCCAGTCCGACGCTGGTGCGGCTGCGACTAATTAGCCACGAGTTCCTTATAATTAGAGAACTATGATGGTACTTCGTAAAGATAGAACCCCTGAAAAAATCTATTTATCCGTTAGTGGCTTACCAAAAAATATTGAACACGTATATTTACTTTTGTCACGTAAAGTAATGTCTTCCCATTCAATTATATAAGTTTTGCCCAGAATTCAGCCAGTTCAACAGCGTTCAGTGCCTCACTAAGATCTTTCAGGGTACAGATGTTGTTGCACAGAGAGCACGACAGGAGGTGAGGCACTTTTTGTCATTTGCTGCTAGTCAAAGCTGATTTACATTGCGTGCTTTATTCACCAGAACCTTTATTATAACTTAAACGGCCAATTAGTAATGGTGGCTTCAGTATATTGTCGTTTGTTCACGAGGCACCGCACGACACGATTTGCGGTCACGATTTTTAACACACGACACACTGCAGACGGTCTGTCGTCCGTTCGTTTGTTCACTAGACACGATTCTGCAACGACACTGCAGTGTACTTGTATTGTTGTATAAGCGCGTGGGTGACAAAACACGTGTGAGCCGTGCGATGCGGTATCGTGTCATCAACAAGCTCATACTTGTTTCGTACAGCCGAGCCGCTAAATCGTCACCGCAAAAAACGATATAGCGGCATCGACGACATAGCCGAAAAACCGTTTGTAAATCGTGTCGCGTGTGGAGCGGTGTCGTGTCGTGAACATAAAAGCATAAGGCGACACGTCCACAAGCGACTGTATCGCGGCGAACTTATCGTGCTGCCACTTAATTCTATACATTTTTTTTGTTTTCACATTTTAGTTGTGGACTGTATTACCTAGAAGGCAACTTCTATATTAATGTTCAATAAACAAACATACGATTGCAGCAATGAGAGTTTTGCCGTCATTTATTTATTGCATAGTTCCATTCAAACACAAAAATAATTTTCAAAATCTGTCCACAATTGACGGAGAAATCGATGAAAATACATTATAATACCGGGCAAGTGCGAGTCGGACTCACGCACGAAGGGTTCCGTACCATTTTCGCAAAAAAACTGCAAAAATACTGCGTTTGTTGTATGGGAGGCCCACTTAAATATTTATTTTATTTGTTGTTATAGCGGCAACAGAAATACATCATCTGTGAAAATTTCAACTGTCTAGCTATCATGGTTCATGAGATACAGCCTTAGTAATACGGAGTCTTAATAATAGGGTCCCGTTCGTACCGTCCGAACATTAAACCTCCACCTTTTTGGAAAGTCGGTTACAAATACGTATAAACCTAACAAAATACATCTCTATAACACATTCCTCTTCTGTTTCAGTGTTAGAGAACTGTCTGCGTAACTTCTCGTGCCTCACGAACGGTGACGTCATCGCTATCAAGTACAACTCCAAGGTGTACGAGCTGTGCGTGCTCGAGACCAAGCCGGGGAATGCTGTCATCATTATTGAGTGTGATATGAATGTAAGAAAACTTCTACTATATTTTAATATATATATAAATTGGATATAAGCCTAGCAAATAGACACTAAGAAGATATACTACAGGTAGCCAGGAAGAGATCGCGGTATGCGATAAGGCCGCCCTTTGTTTGTATTTTAGTTTTAAGTTTCCTTTTTAACCCCCGACGGAAAAAGAGGGGTGTTATAAGTTTGACGTGTGTTGCTGTGTATCTGTGTGTCTGTCTGTGGCATCATAGCGCCTCAACGGATGAACCGATTTTGATTTAGTTTTTCTTTTTGTTGGAAAGGTGATTGTGTCGAGAGTGTTCTTAGCTATGTTTGAATAGAATCGGTTCAGCAGTTCAAAAGTTATGGGCGTTTTACTGTTTGAATCGGGATGTTTTCGCAAGATTAATGTGTCGGAGGGGTTTTTTAAATTTTACTTGTCTATGATTTAACTTGGTATACATACAATAAAGCATCATCATCATCATCTTCCTGCCCTTATCCCTTGTTACTTGGGGTCGGCGCAACACGTTTTCTTCTTCCACACCGTTCTGTCTCCTGTCACGCTATTACTGACTCCCTTTTCCTTCATATCACTCCTCACACAGTCCATCCATCTTTTCTTTGGCCTTCCTCTTCCTCTCCATCCATCCACATTTATATTCATAACTCTTTTAGTAACATGCGTTTCATCCCTCCTCATCAGATGGCCATACCAGGACAAACGGTTTCCCTTCAACTTTTCTGTCACTGGCGCCACTTTCAAACTGCCTCTAATATACTCATAAAGCATATATAAATAAAAAAATTGAATTCAGAATTCGATAATGATACAATTTTGGAACAACAAAGGACGAGCTTAACTTACAATTAGGCTCTCTAACAGCAAACCACTGTACCATCTCAGTAATATTACCATCCTGTAGTGTCCCACAGTAGGGCAAAGGCCTATTCTCATAGGCACAAGCATTGATCACCACGCTTGGTTGATCAATGCGGGTTGGCGATTTCAGACTTAAGTATATTATCGATAAGCCCAGCACCCTGATTGTGTAAGTTGAAAGAATAGCGCACGGTATGCTTGCCTTGCATTCATTGCTTCATATGATCAAAAATCCGTCTACTCGACAGCGAAAAACAAGCACAGAATACTGTTGAGTTATCAAAATGAAATGGAAGGACTCCTTCCTCCTCCCTATTAGGGTGCTGAGGCCTTTGTGCGAGTTTTACTCACGCTCACTCGTGATAATGTAAACGATAGCTTATGTCAAAATACATACATAAACTCACGCCTTTTTCCCATGGGGGTAGGCAGAAACTACAGAACGCCACCTGCTACGATCCTTAGATACTTCTTTTGCTTCACTCACATTCATACATCTAGTCATACACACACGCCTGTTATGAGTACTGCGTACCTGGCCTTTTTGAAGAACATCACCTATAAGTGTATGTCTTTCTAGGGCGTCCCCTCCCGGCGTTTCCATTCACGTCTGCCTTGTAAATACATTTCGTTAGTCGCCTTTCATTCATCCTCTCAACATGGCCAAACCATCTTAACATACTCTTTTTAATTTTAGTCACTACATCTTCTTTTAGACCACAACGTTGGCTTATTACCTCATTCCTCAACCTATCATTTAAATTTACCCCACACATATTTCGCAAAGAGCGCATTTGTACTGCTTTAATCCTACTTTCATGTCTTTTTTGCCATACCCACCCTTCACTTCCATACATAAGTGTAGGCACCAGCACGCTGTTGTGAACGGCGAGTCGAGCTTCCGGAGACATCGATTGTCTGGTCACAACCGCATGTATAGCACCATTCACTTTATTCCCTGCATTCACTCTCCTTTCCACATCCTCTTTAATCTTTCCATCCCTTGTGAACATACTTCCCAGATATACAAACTCGTTCACTTGCACCACACTCTTATCATTTATTTTCACTTCACACTCCGATACATTGTCTTCTCTTTCAAACAACACCTTCGTCTTGTTCACATTTATACTCATAACTTTTAACTTAAAAGCTTCATTCATCACAGTCACCATGTCTTGCAACTGTTCTGCTGACGATGCAAGTAGAACTTGATCATCTGCATAGAGAAGGCATTTGACAGGCAACTCATTCATCCTCAATCCGCACTCATGCTCTTTCAAACCTATCAGACAACTATATAATGTATACAAAAAAGTGATTTCTCCTTACCGTCACCAGACGGCGCTTATCCAGTTTCAATACAAAATAATGTTTATGTTAACGCGATTTAGCATGAGTAAAAACTAAGGCCTCTGGTTAAGAGTAGTGGCCCAGTGGTGCCAGTCGCGAATTACAAGTTTTAGGTCGTGGGTTAGAAACCAGGCAGGTGCTTTACTTTATGTAAATTATTTCAACACCACTCTCGAAACGGTAAAGGAAAACATTGTGAGGAAACCGGCAAAGCTTAGAATCAAAAATTCGAATACATGTGACACCCACCAACTGGACTTGGCACTGCTTGGTGGATTACGGCCCATTCCCTCTCACAGAGAGGAGGCGTGCACTCACAACGGACCAAATGATTGTGTTTTATCTATCTATCTAAACGGGAGTCTTAAGTTCGGCAAAGAGGGTCCATCTAACCTATGCATAGGTGGGTCAATGGCAACTAGGGTGCTGGTTTCCTCACGATGTTTTCTTTCACCGTTGCCAGCGATGTCCAAGATAAACTTAGAAAGTACGTTATGAATTCGAAAAAATCAAATTGGTACTTGCTCTGATTTAAACTCAAGACCTGAAGCACGAGTGGCGAGGTCTAAGCCGCTTTGTCACCACGACATTGATTCCCTTCTCAATGACTATGTAAACCTATCATCTTCCTGCCCTTTTCCCATGTTACTTGGGACCGGCGCAACGAGCTTTCTTCTTCCATACCGTCCTGTCCCCCGTCACACTATCACTGACTTCCTTTTCTTTCAAATCACTCCTCACACAGTCCATCCATCGTTTCTTTGACCTTACCCTCCCTCTCCATACCCATTTTTAACCGACTTACCAAAAAGGAGGAGGTTCTATATTCGACATGTTTTTTTTTTGTGTTTGTTCACCGATATCTCCGTCAATTGTGGACCGATTTTGTAAATTCTTTTTTTGTTTGATACAGTGTGTTCCGAAAGTCACATTTTAATTTTGTGAACTCCTCAATAAATAACGGCAAATCTCTCGGGATTGCTGCAATCGCATGTCTGTTTATTGTTTATACCATTTCATATCGTAATATCACGCCATTACGCTCTTAAGGGGTACGCATATCTCTCAGTTCACTGTTTATGTTCAAGTTTCATGATATTCGGCTTATCTATTCTGACGTTATGGGTAACTTACTAAACAATTTACCTATTAGGTAGGTACAACTAAAAAGTGAAAAATAAAAAACATTTTTACAAAAAAATACTACCGACTTCCAAATAATAAAACTAAAAAGTGAAAAATAACTTTACTTTTGGAAGTCGGTGTGCATAAAGCAAAAAAATTGTTCCTACCAAAATCCTTAGTAATTTTTTGTAAAAAAGTTTTTTTATAATATTTTTTCATTATTATTATTTTTAATATTTCATCCCTCCTCATTACATGACTATGTTTAAACCCAACAGGTAGAATTCGCTCCGCCAGTAGGCTACAAGGAAGAAGAGCGTATACCTCGCGACGACAGTGGCGCCGCCAACGGCATGGACGAGGACCCTGAGAGCATGATGCCGGAGCCCAGCGGCTTCATCGCGTTCAGAGGGGAAGGTAACCGGCTCGACGGGAAGAAGAAGAAGCTGGTCAGCGAGAGCGAGTCCGAGCCTTCGGCGTCGCAGTCCAGACAGGTAAGAGCTAGGACTATACAGTATTCACAGCGGATTTTTGTGTCTCTGAAGTTGTTTACAAGACCCTGCGCAGTTGCTATTTTTAACCGACTTTCCAAAAAGAAGGAGGTTCTATGTTCGACTTCATGTTTGTTTTTTTTTTTTTTTTTGTGTATGTTCACCGATTACTCCGTCAATTGTGGACCGATTTTGAAAATTCTTTTTTTGTTTGAAAAAGTATGTTCCGAAATTGGTCCCATTTTAATTTGGTAAAGATCTGATGAAGAACTTCGGAGATATACAACAGAACTCTTCAATAAATAACGGCAAATCTCTCGGGATTGCTGCAATCGCATGTCTGGTTGTTCTTTATAACATTTCATAACATAACATCACGCCAGTTCGCTCTTAAGGGGTAAGCAGATCTCTCATTTCACCGGTTATGTTCAAGTTTCATGAAATCTATTCTGGCGAAATAGTTCCCTTACTAACTTGCCTATTAGGTACGTACAACTAAAAAGTGAAAAATAAAAAAACTTTTTGCAAAAAAATACTACCGACTTCCAAATACAAAACTACAAAGTGAAAAATAACTTAATTTTTTGAAGTCGGTGTCCATAACGCAAAAAAATGGTACCTACAAAAGACACCGACTTCAAAAAATTAAGTTATTTTTCACTTTGTAGTTTTGTATTTGGAAGTCGGTAGTATTTTTTTGCAAAAAGTTTTTTTATTGTGTCAATGTTGAAGTAGAAGATAGCATTGTATAACTGCCTCTTTCACTCGCTTACGTTTTTCGCATCGTCTTATCTCGCTTACTGTATGCAGTATACTCGATGATAAACTGGTTCTTGAGCAATGGTTCGCAGAGCCTAACTTTAGAGACACAAAGATCCGAAATGCTCAGTTCACAATATAACAAGACCTCATAATCTCTCTAGTTCATAAATTTGCAAGAGTTTGCAATAATCCGGTGACAACTGCATCAAATTATTAGTTTCTGAGAAATACGTGGACAAACATACAAACGAATCGAAGAAATACGTTTTTGGTTCAATCTATTTTCTATACCACAGATAATATAATACTAGCATATCTATACTAATATTATAAAGAGGAAAGAGTTTTTATATTTTTGTATGTAACGAATAAACTTAAAAACTTCTGGACCAATTTCAAAAATTCTTTCACCGTTGGGAAGCTACACTATCCCCGGATGACATATGCTTTTTTTTACTGTTTATCTCTGTATTACCACGGAAACGGGAACTACGCGGGTGAAACCGCGAGGTGTCCGCTAGTTACCGTATAAAGTTGTGAATATTTTAATGCGAAGAAGTTTTAATTTTGACATTACATACAGATCATTCATACACATCATTTTTATTTTTTTGTACTTATAGAAGATCTGTCGATAATAATTTTATAAACTGCTTTCTTTATAGGTCTATGTCCGAGGCATCCCAGACTACGACTACGTCATAGGAACCCTGAAGTTCATCAGGAACTCCCGGCCTGCCAGCGCCAAAGAAGACACGCCCACGGAACCCTTCACAGCGTTCAAGGGCGAGGGCTTCACGCTAAGAACTGCCAAGTCCAAGAACTGAGTATAGTACACAATTGTTAGATTTTTTACTCTTAATGTTGCCTGTAGATGGAGCAGTTTTATTTTTGTGAGCTGGCAACTTTTTTTTTTGTTTAACTGTATTTTGTAAAATGTATGTGAACATACGGAACATTACGCAGAGCTGCTGATCCAGCAGATAACGTCACTTAAATGTAAACAGAAAAAGTTTGAAAATGAGCGGCAAAATTGATCTTTTTTAGGGTTCCGTACCCAAAGGGTAAAAACGGGACCCTATTACTAAGACACCGCGGTCCGTCTGTCTGTCTGTCTGTCTGTCACCAGGCTGTATCTCAAGAACCGTGATAGCTAGAGAGTTGAAATTTTCACAGATGATGTATTTCTGTTGCCGCTATAACAACAAATACTACTACTATACTAAAAACAGAATAAAACAAATATTTAAGGGGGGCTCCCATACAAAAAACGTGATTTTTATGCCGTTTTTTGCTATAATGGTACGGAACCCTTCGTGCGCGAGTCTGACTCGCACTTGGCCGGTTTTTTTAATTTTGTGTAAATTTAAGCTATAAAAATACACACGAATATTTCAAACAGGATAATTTCAGAATCATTCACCGAAAAGTAGACGAGATAGAAGCCGGTTTTTTTTAAAATTTTATAACACTATACTATTTTATTTTAATTTTATAATACTACTATTTTTTTTAATGTGTAATTTAATAAATTAATAACTCAGCATTGCAATTTGTAATTTAGTTTAAAATAAACGGCTCGCCATCACACAGTAAGCAAAGGGCTTACTGTGTGATGGCGAGCCGTTTATTTTGTTGTGTGAGGATTTTGTTGTGTGGCTAAAAACAAATGTAAAATAGGTTAAGTATTTTGGAAATAAATAAATAAGTAAGCCACCTAGCGGGAGAAATTGGCAGTAATGTTCCCTATTACCCTGATTTTTGAAATTCTAACTAGTATTCCTTTTGTTAAATCTCATACGGTGCCTAAGGCAGCTGCGCAAAGAGTGAGGGCGTGCTAACGTTATGCGAGCATTCCGTCAATACCCGCTGACTGGCATCCACGCCCCTTTCACCCTCACCGCGTAACTACCTAGAGAACCGTCTTAGATACTCGTTAGGGCTCTAGTCATTTGATTGGTTGGCTATATTAACAATAGAAGCCAGGGTATAAGACAATTTAGGTCACCGGCAAAACTTGCATTCCGCCTCATATCAACCGAGGCTTGTAGTCAAGACCAAACCTAAGTGGTAATTTGGGGCAAAATATCGGGTCGGGAATACCTACGGGCCCACTGGGTGTGATCTTGATTATAAGCTTTCGTGTTGATCACCTTTTCAAATAAATAAAACAATCTGTTGTTGTTCTAGGGTCGATTTCACCAATGAAACTAAACGCGATTAGTTCAACTAAACTCAGTTTATGCAAATACAACGTTCTGATTGGTTGAGACCGCTGAGAAACTACCAATCGCTTCATGTTTGTGAACGGTCGTCATCAGTTGGGATTGGTCATAACTTTGCTTGCATTGTTTGTTACTTACTCTAGAAGCTTTTACGTGCACGTCTTTTTACATTGTTCTCACATATATATTTTTTTTCAACAAGAATGATGTAACCAAAAAATTGTAATTAAAACTGATGGAAAAGAGTGTCCGTGGAGTTTCTTGTAAAATCTTCTCCATTGAGACCTACTGACGCTTGCGAATTTGCAATTAGAGTCATCTTTTTATATGTTTGACAATTCAATAGTTGTTTATTTGAAAGAAACAATTTGATTTTGATTCAGAACGCTGTATTTGCATAAACTGAGTTTAGTTTTACTAATCGCGATTAGTTTTATTGGTGAAATCAGCCCTTAGTGTCTTATTCCGAACACACATCGCTGCGGTACGGCTAGAATGGCTATAATTCAACTATTATTTGTTTCATTCAACGAACGTTGTTATCAAACAAGATACGATATCGCTGCTTCATCTACAGTGCAACAAAAAAAAAAGATATTTAGAGCGTTTTATAATGTTGTGATTGTCAAAATAAATGAGTATTGAAGCTTGGCTTCCGAATGTACAGCATCTGGTCGTGAATATACCACATCGAGTTTAGACTATTTCAATGCTGATTGACGATGTGTGCCGGTTTAGTAAATCAATTTTCAGCTAGAACTGAAGTTTCCACCATGTTATAAGAAGAGATGTAAATTTAAAAAAAAATGTTTCTTTTCACAGTCTTGAAAAAAAACTTGGCACCTTCGTTTTTTTTCTACATTTGGTGTTTTTTCTTCAGAAAAAGTGAAAATAAATTTGGTTGTTTTTTTTATTAATGTCAAATTATGTTTAAATCAATAGGCACCTATTATAATGAACTTAGAAAATACTAAATTTGTTACAATCAGAATCTTCTTTTCTTTCTAATTATGAAAATCCCCGTCCGTAAATGGTAAACTTCAGTGGGTGTTGCCAATAATTTTAATACAATTTTGTACGATAAACAAAAAAAAAATCTTATTAATCAAAAAAAATTAATATCAACTCATATACGATAACCGCCTTACCATATTTTATTTTCGTACTCTTGAAAAAAATCCTACTCCAGAAAAAATACTGTTTTTTTTTTTTCATGTTTTATTTACACGTTTTTTTTTTTTCATCTCAGAAAAAAAACCGTTTTTTTTACAACTCTAATTGCAATTGTATGAAGTTTAACTTTGAATCGAACTATGAAAATCTCTTTGTTTATGTCGATGTGTTATATTAACACCCAGATGCTTCACCTTATTGTCATGTTTAGATAAATATAGAACCGATGAGTCCATTTCTGTTATGAATATCCATACTTAATATTATATTATAAATGCGAAAGTAACTCTTGTCTGTCTGTCTGTTACCTTTTCACGCTTAAACCGCTGAACCGACTTAGATGAAATTTGGTATTGAGTTAGTTTAAGACCCTGGGAAGGACATAGGATAGTTTTTATGTCGGAAATCATCCTTTAGGGGTGGACAGGGGGATAGAAGTTTGTATGGTAAAGGCGCCTCACACATCTATGGCGCGATATAAAAAATAGGCTATTCAAAGTACTAACGATATGCAAATAACTGTGTTGCTGCAGGAATCGCTTTGGATTTACTTCAGTATATCTCATGCCATGTCTATAACACGTTTGAGAGCGTCGTTCCGAAATAGTGAATATGCATGTAATTATTTTATTTGCTAAATAAAATAATTATTAGCTCTAAGATCTCCCATTCCCTCTCTCACAGAGAGGAGGCCTGTATCCCAGCAGTGGGTATTTACATTAAAATAATGATTAGCTCTAAACAAACATAGTTTTTAGGGTTCCGTACCCAAAGGTAGTACAATCGACCAAAGCTACATCTGACCACCGTAAGGACTATTTCTGCTTGCAGGGCTCGCCCGCTAAATTAACGCCGACTTATACTCATCAACCAATAGCATCGCAGCATCGGTTAACTGTTTCTCTTGTACCTGTCAGCCCCTTGTTTTTGTAATAAAAAAAGACTGCAAAAAAACAAACAAGTCATTTGTTTATAGTTGACGCAAAAAGGGCGGACGCAGCTGTGGTCATCTAGTGCACGGGATTTTGTTTTCAAAGTGGTCAGATATAGCTTGGGCCCATAGTACATAATCCCATACAAAGAAACTGTCCCGACGTACTGTACTGATTATTTGATTTATCTATCGATATCGATTGATTATTAGATGGTGATCTATCTATCGCCGTGGAACGGAACCAAATGCGACCGTTTTACAAAAAAAATCGGTATAATCAGATGAAAAACGCTAGTTACGTGGCACGGTTTCTTTGTATGGGATGAGGCATCTGTATGCTAGTATTGTATTATCTGTGCCAAAGGGTAAAAACGGGCTCCTCTTACTAAGACTCCGTTGTCCGTCTGTCACCAGGCTGTATCTCATGAACCGTGATAGCTAGACAGTTGGAATTTTCACAGATGATGTATTTCTGTTGCCGCACTAACAACAAATACTAAAAACAATAAAATAAATATTGGGCTCCCATACAATTAACAAACGTGTTTTTTTGTCGTTTTGCGATAATGGTACGAAACCCTTCGTGCGCGAGTCCGACCCGCACTTGGCCGGTTTTTTTTTATATGTTCTGCGCCGTCAAAGGCTTGAAGTTCATAATTAAAAAGAAAAGTCCAATATAGTCTCTGCCGCCAAAATTTTAGTTATTGTTATTTGAGTATATTTATCGATAAAATGGTTAAATAATAAATATTTTTTTCATGCATATTCTCTATTATAAAGAGTATCTTCGGGCCATTTTGAGAACAGACCGCGCGTGCTAACCAACTACCGGGAGACACCTGGCCCTATCCAATAAAGCTGACAATCCGACAAGTCCGACATATGTCAAAAAGTGACAACTCGACAATTTTTCTGTGTAATAAAACTTACAGGCGACAAAATTGTCATGGTGGAAAATTCACAAATATGTCGGACTCTTTTTTTTCTTAACATTTTTCTGTTTTATAAAACTTTATATGCGACAGCTGACAGGTGACAATTTGTCGTGAAAAACTTGTCAAATCTGCTTTATTAAACAGAAAATTGTCGTGACATGTTGACATATTTGTAGAATTGTCCGACAATTCTGACAGGCGCGTTACCCTCTGTCGCGAAATCATATTTTGAATTTTGAAGGTGTAAAAAAGTGTATTGAAAAAGTTTATTACAAAAAAATGGTACTTACATCGAGCAGTGAGAGTAGTGATGATGAATACTTGGAACAAATACAAACGAGGAGGCAACGACGATCATTTAAAAGCAGAATCAATTTCTCCTTCTCAATTACAGATTTCTGCTTTAAAGAAAAATTTCGGGTATGTAAATCTACCGTAGAATATTTAATTGATAAAATTGCTCATCGACTTCAACACGGTACAAGCAGAAACCAAGCACTTACACCCGATAAACAAATTTTATGCGCTTTGCATTGGATGGGTTGTGGTTCACAGTACCACGTTATTGGTGATGCACATGGGCTTAGTAAAACAACCGTACATAATTGCATAAGAAGGGTATGTGGAGCCGTGATTACTGAATTACTCGGAGAAGAGGTTCGCTGGCCTGATAATTGTAACCGAATACCAACACTTTTCATGAGGCATAATGGGATACCTAGAATATCTGGTATTGTGGATGGTTCGTTAATTCCTCTAGATGCGCCTTATCAAAATGAATCTGCGTTTGTAGACAGGAACGGAAACCATTCAATTAATATTATGGTGGTGTGCGGGCCAAACTTAGAAATTTTCTACGCATCTGCAAGATGGCCTGGCTCTGTTCACGATGCCAGAGTGATGAGATGCTCTTCTTTAGCACGGACATGGGAAAGTGGATGGAGACCATTCCCAAACGCAATAATCCTGGGAGACAGTGGATATGGTTTAAAAAAGTGGCTTATGACGCCTAATATACCAATACAAATACCAAGGACAGCATCACTGGAAAGATTCTTGCGTGCTTTTAAGTCAACGAGAAGATTGGTAGAAAATTCTTTGGGAATCATAAAAGAAAAATTCCCGTGTCTAAATCACCTTAGAGTTCAGCCAATAATTGCAAGCAATGTAATATTATCTTGCATTGTTATGCATAACATTGAAAACCGCTTAGGCTCAAATGCACCCTATTTAGAACAAGATATTAGCGGAAATGACAATGATACAGTTGTAGATAATAACAATGTGGACGAAGTATTTGATGAGGAAGCGATTGCAGTTTTACAGTCATTAATACAACTATTTGAATGAATAATTTATTTAGTCCTTTTAATAAATGCATGATCGATTATACTTAAAGATTTTCATTCATAGCACTTATTATAATATCGTTGACTTGTTCATTATCAGCACCCGACTCTGTTGTTCGAACAATTTGTTCAATTTGTTCAGTACAAACATCAATAACCCGAGCGTTTTGTAAATACAAAGGTAGTGTAAATTCTGATGGCTGTATGTTTAATTCTTTTTCAAGTTTGAGTAGCTCCAAATCTAGCTTGTATTTTTCTCTTTTTGCAATTTGAAGTTTTTCTTTAGCAATATCTACTTCTGTTTCCATTTTTTGTTTCTTAAAATCAAATAAGTCATTTGATAAATCAACTGGGGGATGTGATTTTCTTCGTATTGGATTTTGAGGTTGAGGTGGTGTTTCTGCTGTAAAAACAGGCACGGATACCTGTGTTTCATTTGATCCTGAAGATTCTGGTATTTGAAGTCCATCTATTGCTGGAGAATCCTTTCCTATGATTTTTAGTATCATTTCATCAGAATCGTCATATTTGCATTTTTTTCCTCCCCCAGAACCAGTCTGCAGACGATTATCTCTCTTTTCCTGAAAGATTTATCGTACCAGTATATATAAAAACGACAAAAAAATCATGTCTGTTGTATGGGAGCCCCCTTAAATATTTCTTATATTCTGTTTTTTAGTATTTGTTGTTATAGCGGCAACAGAAATACATCATCTGTGAAAATTTCAACTGTTTAACTATCACGGTTCATGAGATAACGCCTGGTGACAGACGGACAGACAGACAGACAGACAGACGGACAGCGGAGTCTTAGTAATAGGGTCCCGTTTTACCCTTTGGGTACGGAACCCTAAAAATCGTTTCCACATACACAATGCGAATATTTCATACATGCCTACACAATATAATACATCATATCTAATTGATAACTTCTTTATTGGTTAACGGTCTAAATAAATAAAAAAAAATTACGGATTGATGAAGGATAAACTAGTTAAAATAAACTAAACCTTACCATGGTCCTTTTGCGCCAATTTTGCCATGTAGTGTCACGAAGGTATTTCCAGTCTTTATTGAAAATACCTAATGTTCTTAAGTTTTCGGCTATTTCCTTCCATTTATTTATTTTTACATCGTGGGTCAATTGGTCACTAAACTTCCCAAAAAGTATATTTTTACTTTCGTAAATAAGGCCCAAAATGGTAAGTTTTCTGTGCATTTCCATCTTACACGCGATCATAACACAATCGAAGTTACACTAGTGATTGTTTTATTCTTGTACTTTGATAATATCTTTTTCAATTTTACCCTCATCCAGCTTCATAAAACAAAATTCTTTGCAAATATATTATGTCAAAAGTCGACATAATTGTCACGACAATCCGACAATATTGTCACCGACAATTGTCAGAAATATTGTGACTGTGGTTTTTTGATATGTCGAGTTTTATTAAACGTGAAACGTCGATTTTTGACATATTTGTCACGTTTATTATACAGCTTAAGCGCGACAATTCTACAATTTTGTCATTTTTTGACATATATGTCGGATTGTCAGCTTTATTGGATAGGGCCCTGGGGCCGTACTATAACCTGTCAAAGCCATCATGATTCCACTGTAAAAAAGGGACAGTGCTCTTCGTTCTGTACAGCTCCGTTTCTCACAGGAACCTTGATAGTTTTGACACGTCAGTGTTACGGCCCCTGAGAACTCTACGGTGCTACGGTGGAACATAAGTTAATTTTATATGTATGTACTACCTACTCGGTTAAAATAACTGTGCAACTGTGAGCGCCACCGCTGGCACGTCACTCTTACGTTCGACTCTAGGTATTGGCGCTTGGCGCACGAGGCGAATGCCAGGCGGCGCATGGGAGGCGGGAGTGGGGTCGAAGAGCAAAGTTTAAAATACTAGGGATTTTTTTGCCTGTTTTGCCCGGGCCATAATAACGAATCGATTGAAACCTTATTCATCAAAATCGGATGAAAAGTTTAGGCTTTACGAAGGAAAATACGTATATCCCTCGAAGCCGCCCTGAAGTTGGTTTACCGGATGCGCGAGGCACGAAACGGTTCTGTTTTTGTATGAGATTTCCTACTGCGCAGCTATTGTAGCCAACTTCAGGGCGGCCAATAAGTTTGGCGAGAAGTATAAGTACAAACATACATACAGACGGCTAAAATCATAACCTGTCCTTTTGGCTTCGCCTTAATAGGGTAAAAAAGGAATACACATACATAGACTGAATCATAACACTTCCTTTTATCTATGCCGCAGTTGGGTATTGTACGTAGTATCTCTAAGTAGTCTATGGTATTGTAATTAAACACTGACCTCTATTCAAAGACTTTATACTTCTTACTACTAGACTCTGGACTATGGCGCAAAAACCGGTCCGAGCAAGAGGGCTCCCTTTGGTAGTGTGTCTCTTTCTAATGAGGTGACCATGACCAAACAGAACACGGGACAAATTGATTGTAAAAACGACATTTTAAGTATTCCGATATGTTGATGCTACCTAACAGCGCTACCTAAACATACCTAATTTATAGTTATTAAAAAAAGAGTGTTTATATTTTTTTGGTATCTACATCACTAACCGTATGGTGTCGGGCGTAAAGAATTTCACCATCCCATGTTTGCCCGTGGGTGTCGTAAGAGGCGACTAAGGGAAAAGCCAGAGAATGGGCAGCAGCGTTCTCTGTGCATTTGTAACAACCATACTGCGATCGCCAACCCGCCTGCAAAGCACTCCCCATGAATAGCACAAACATTGCCCGGCAGCCTGTATCTTCGATTACGGTTGGGTCAAGGTTACGGTATGGCAAGGGGTGCTAAGAATCTCGTACGAGATCCGGCTACCCCAACAAATACCGACGACTGGACCTGGGAACGTACAACACGCGCACACTCCGTCCGGACCGACGAAAATATCACCGAACTCGAAGAGGAATTGAGCAGTTTACGATGGAGTTTTAAAGGGTTATCTGAAGTTCGAAGAGAGTCCTCCCCGACTCAATAATCCTCAAATCCCAAGTCTCTTCAAGTTTCATTCTTCAAGACCATCATATAGATTGGAACAAAAAGCTCTCTGATCCTACTCTCAAGCTCGTGAAGGAGAGGCGTTAGATGACCCTGCAGTCTTCTGACGGTGCTTTGAAATACCGGCAGCTAAATATACCTCAAAGGATCTCTATGATTTCACATATATTCCAGTTGCGTAGACAGTTGAGAAATAAAACTGCACCAATTGTATTCCACTAGGAATTAATTTGCAAATAATATTAACAGCCGCTGAATTTCACTCGAATAAAGTCCGCCAAAAAATCCGCAAACCACCATCCTACATTTTGTATTACCAGGCCCAAATATTTAAAAGTACTACTCTTACTGATATTTTTTTTAAATATAACGAATTGATTAAATATAGGAACTGTAGAAATATTTATATACTTTTCTAGAAATATTTAAATAATTGTCAAAGTCTATGAATCGTTCGTTTTGGTATAACATAAAACGAAACATATAAAATTTTCTACCATTTCTACCAAACCCAATGATTAGTTGTGCTAGCAATAGGTCAGACAAGGATACACTACCAGCGGAAACCCTCTCGCCAGGACCGCTTTTGGTTTGCAACCCTTTTAAGGAAATAGCTAACCTAGGTGTATGATGATAGATTTCATTTTAGCTAAACAAAAAATTTTGGTACACAGTCTAGTAGTAAGAAATACGTATAAGGTCTTTGCCTCTATTATACAATATGCTATGGCAACTTAGAACAAAATTACGATTCCGTTTTTTGATTTAATACAGCGCCATCTATGAACCGGTACCGGAACCAAAATTGCGGTGTTGCCATAGTTAAATATATTACGCCGATGCTGGGAGTTTCCTCAGATATAAAAAAAAACCTAAATCAAGAAATAAAATTATAATCACATGTTATTCTTGAAGTAAATATAGAAAACAACAGAAGAAATAAATTAGAACATAATGAGGTGTTTATTATCAGCACAATAATGCAGAAGGTATATTTTGGTTAAAAAAAATGCAAACCCTTTGTTTATATGGGCACACCTAATTTACAAATGGCCGCTGCAAGAGCTTGTTTGACCGTGTGCATTATTTTTTTCTTTTTACAATAAAGTTCTCATTGTTTTGCAAGTGCGATTTATATAAATATTTTATACCAAGTTACAAAATTCTTGCTACCTGGATGTACTGTAATTGGTAAAGACGGTAAGTTAATTTTGTTTGTCTTACTTCATAGCAGAAAAATATTTGCATTGAGACTGTTCTTGATAATTTACTATCATCATCATCTTCCTGCCCTTGTCCCATGATACTTGTGGTCGGCGCTACACGTTTTCTTCATCCATACCGACCTGTCCCCCGTCACGCTATCACGGACTCCCTTTTCTTTCATATCAATCCGGACACAGTTCATCCCTCTTTTCTTTGACCGTCACCTATTAGTAACATGCGTTTCATCCCTCCTTACATGACGTACGAACATTACCAGGTCAAACGGTTTCCTTTAAAATTTTCATTCACTGGTGCAATTTGTGCAAAAACTCATTTCTCTCACATCCATTTTTTTAATTCAATATAAATTTCCTGCTGTCCCAGTCTCCCAAATAGATTGACCTCCAGGTGTGTACCTGGGTGTGCTGTAGTTTAACTTAGCATAATTATTGTAGGTTGACATAATTGTAGGGTAGGTACTGTAGGTAGGGTTGACGGGAGCAGAGCCTCAGGCACAACTAGTAAAAGTGTAAGCAATCTTACTATATTTTCTTTTATGGTGAAATACAAAACAATCTTATGAAAAATTCAAAACTCACTTGGGAAATAAGTGTTTCAATTAGATTAGCTTAACACAATTTATTTTTTTAGAAATTATTTTTTATGAATGTTTTGAAAGGTTTTATTTATTTGGAAACTCAACATCTTATTACTAATTTACATGGAGTTGCGGACACCACCCCTCTTAACTTGACTTACTAATTTAAATGTGTTATATTGTTCGTCACACTGTCAATGTACAGCCCAGTGAAGTTGCGTCAAAGTTACTAGCACAGTGACAGCGAGATGATGACAATAAATTATCTCATAAGCCAATAACAGAGTTTTACAGCATTGATAAAGCTAGTTTAGGTTAAATTAGTTAGCTACACACAAGTGCAGCTATTAGTGATCATGTGGATTGAAGACTCATTGATCACATTAAATCAGAGTTAAAAGTACCTATGTAAATATGGCTATAATAATTAGCCAAAGAGAAAAACAAAACAAAATATTGCAAAATGAAACGTCATGAATATCATGCTAAGTTGAAATATAGTATATATAATCCTTTATCCCAAGATTTTATTATGATCTTTGTCTCAAGCTCTTGCTGAATAAGGTAATTGTTTCATGTTTTTTAGATGTGCCGCTACACCTGTTTCCGAATCCAGAGATCATCATACTATCTATGGCAACAAATGTGTCTGTCATAGACATTTTGAAGAAATTCACAAGTATCCAACTGGTAGACTGTCTAAATTGGCAATTCAACACAACATATATCAGGTAATACTAATAATTGTTAACTTTAAATATATTCATCAATGCATTTATCAATTGACTTCAAAAAAAGGGAGGCGGTTCTCAAGTCAGAATATTTTTTTTATTATTATTATTTATGTTCCCCGATTACTAAGATGCCTGGATCGATTTGGCAAATTCCTCTTTTGTTTGATACTTCCTGGTAGTCCCATGGTCATCAGGTCAGGATCTGATGATGGGAACTCATGGAAATTGAGGGAACTCCTGCCATATTATAGGCATACACATAGTTATTTTGGTATTTTCATTAACAATCACTCAGAAAGTATAATTTTCTGAAGTGGAACTGATGAAGAAGACCACAGATGGCCAATGGAACTTCTTGATGATAGGTATGTGACGGTTATAAGATAATATCTCGAATAGTTAACCGACTATGATGAAGCAAATACTTATAAATAAAAGGTACAATCAAACTGATCTGAAGCCGGAAGGTAGGCACTGGAACTTCGAAATAAAACAATGTATTCTAGTCGTGTTTGGGCTTATTGGAGTCGTCATGAGATTTACTTTGCCTATAAATAGTTTTCATGGTAATTTGAGGTACCAAAACCAAAATTTAAATATAAAAGTTTTCAAACCGCCTTCCAAAAAAAAAAGTTGAAAGACGAAAAACAATAGGTCACCGAATTCGAAAAAGAAAGTTATTTTTCACTTTTTAGTGATGTTTTGTTTTGGAAGGCAGTTTGTTTTTTTATTTTAAAGTTTTTTTTTTGTCGGGACAAAACAAATATCGACAATATTTTAATATTATTCTTGATCTGCAAGCACTGTACGAGCCAATAATGCTCATCACAATCACTTGTTCTTTAACTAAATATAGATATTTAATTACGTTTCAGGAAAGAACTCAACATTGAAGCTATAATAAGCAAGCTGACCCTAGCTTACACAATAAAAAATATCCACCCTACCTAAAAAAAGGGATTAAAAATAATCTGATCACCAAAAACCTTAAAATTACCACCAACGGCCAAGAATGCATTGCGAAATGGGACCACAATGTGAAGCTGTATAAAAAGTATCCAGGTTATAAAGGCGCACAGCTAGTGCTTAAGCTAATCTCACCACGTGATGCCGGAATTAATCCCGAAAATGAGGGTAAACATTGTAATCAAGTATTCAGCAATCTGTTGGAGTAACCCTTGGACTTATGGCAGGTAAGCAGTTTACTATTATTCATTGTTTGAAAGTTACAGTCTTTCATTTGCTATCTGTTTTTAATATAAGTTTCAATTGTGACAATATCAGTCAGTTTGTATACGTTTCTACACTTGGCAGGAATATTACTGATTGCAGTATGTTCTTGGCACAAACAAAGATGCTGTTGTCTATCTTCTTTACACGATCCGTAAATGCCGAATTTCATTTGTGTTAATGTATTTTTTTGTCATTTGCAGGATGTGGAATCCTTGAAAAAGAAAGTACCGCCCCAGCAGATCTACTCATGTCCTTTGATGATTTATTTGACAGCATAACTGGCAGTTTCAGCGCGATAATAGGAGAAAAAAAATACAGGACTGTGTGACCCCAACCTCACCTCACCACAATTTATGGAATAGTTCCATTCCCAGGTAGGCACTGGAACTCCAAAATAAAACCATGTATTCTAGTCGTGTTTGGGCTTATTGGAATCGTCATGAGATTTAATTTGCCTATAAATATTTTTTATGGTAATTTGAAGTACCAAAACCAAAAAGTGAAATATAAAAGGTTTCAAACCGTCTTCCAAAAAAAAACGTTGAAAAACAATAGGTACTTCGAAAAAGAAAGTTATTTTTCATTTTTTTGTGATTTTTTGTTTTGGAAGTCAGTTTGTTTTTTTTTTGTCGGAACAAATAACAAATATCGACAATATTTTAATATTATTCTTGATCTGCAAGCACAATCACTTGGTCTTCAACTAAATATAGATATTTAATTATGTTTCAGGAAAACAACTCAACATTGAAGCTATAATAAGCAAGCCGACCCTAGCTTCCACGTCAAATGATCCACCCCACCTAATAAAAGGGATTACAAATAATCTGATCACTAAAGACCTTAAAATTACCACTAAAGGCGAAGAATGCATTACGAAATGGGACCACAATGTGAAGCTGTATAAAAAGTGTCCAGGTTATAAAGGCGTAAAGCTAGAGCTAGAATAGCAGGTTATAGAGGGTTAACATTGTAATCAAATATTCAGTCAATCAGTTGGAGTAACCCTTGGACTTACGGCAGGTACGCAGTTCACTAATCATTGTTTGAAAGTTACAGCTTTTCATTTGCTATCTGTCTTTAATATCAATTTCAATCGTAACAATATCAGTCAGTTTGTATACACTACACTTGGCAGGCATAATTACTGATTGCAGTATGTTCTTAGCAAAAACAAAGATGCTGTTCTCTATCTTCTATACACGATCCGTAAATGCCGAATTTCAGTTATGTTAATATATTTTTTTGTCATTTGCAGGATGTGGAGTCCTTGAAAAAGAAAGTACCGCCGCAGCAGATCTACTCATGTCCTTCGATGATTTATTTGACAGCATAACTGGCAGATTCAGCGCGATAATAGGAGAAAAAAATTACAGGACTGTGTGACCGCAACCTCACCTAACCACAATTTATGGAACTTTAATCTACCTATACTGAAAACCATGAAATTTAGTGACACCAATAACCAAAGTATTTGCGTTGTCATTTACTATAGTCTATAATATTAGTAACATTCATTTCAATAAAGTTTTATCAAAAACCCTGATTCCTCCAGATTTTATATACATAATAGCATCATCCAGAACTTGTAAAGTTACTGTGGACTATGCATAGGTACTCTTTAGAGCTTGTATCTGTTTCCAATGCATCTTAATTGAAATTGCGTTGCAGTAGAGAATTAAAACATATAGTATGAGATACGAAGACAATAATCTGCAGGAATCAGTGTTTTGTTAAAACATATTTATATGCATCATTGATAAAAATAAAAACTTCGCTGCCGGGACTATTAGTAGTCTTTGTTTACAATATATAAAAAAAAACGTTACAATTTAATTAAATAAAGGTACTTGCAGTATTTGCATCTAACTTTCGAAAGACATCCCGGCAGTATAGTAAAAATTATATACATTAGTATATATTTATATCAACTATTCATTTAAATAACGTTTTATCAAAAACTGATTCCTGCAGATTTTTGATTATAATAACATCATCCAGAACTTGTACGCATAGAGACTAGAGTTTGGACCTGTTCCACTGCGTCTTGATTGAAGTTATAAAGATTTAATACATATGGTATGAGATCCCAAGGGAAAAATCTGCGGGAATCAGGGTTTTTGATGAAGTGTTATTAAAATGAATAATTGATAAAAATATTATACATTGCTGCTGGGTTCTATAGAGTAGTCTTTGTTTACAATACAAAATAAAATCATTACATTTAATTAATTAAAGGTAAAAGCGGCTAACCTCCGAAAGACAACCCGGCAGTACCCAATGTATTATTTTTTATCAATAATTCATTTAAATAATGTTCTATATAAAAAACTCTGATTCCTGCAGATATTTAAAAACATAATAACATCACTCAGAACTTGTACATAATAGAGACTTTAGAGTTTGGACTTGTTTCTAATGTGTCTTTATTGAAATTGTAAAGAGTTAATACATATAGTATGAGATCCCAATGGAAAACACTGCAGAAATCTGGGTTTTTGATAAAACTTTATTTAACTGAATAATTGATAAAAATGTGATACCAAAAAAAAACAAAAAGTTTTGTATTTTTGTAAACCAAAATTTTACTTTTCTTCTTTATTGTACTGATACTTAAAAAAACCTCATCATGCTCGAATTTATTTTGTATTTTTTTAAAATAAATATACTAAAATTGTATTTGTTTTTGTATTATTTTATTTCCAATAAAATTTACCAACCAGTACAACACAATCATACATATACACACGTGCATAAGTATACATATACACAGTATACACACATGCATAGACACACATACATATTACACCCATACATACACGCACATATATATGTAGTCCCGGTACCGGTTCATAGATGGCGCTGTACATGCGCTGCGTTTGAACCCCAAAAAAAAGGCTGAGTTGCCTATCTATACCCAGTATATAATAGTAATCTTTGTATATAATAGTAATCTTTGCTATTATACAAGTACGCTGGACTTCATATTATCGATGACAAAATTAAGACATTTGATTTTCGCCATTTTGGCGCTGATAACAACGTGACATAACGTGAGAGTCCATGGAACTAATATTAGAGATGGGACACAGCTTTCGGTAAATAAATAATATAAATAGTTTTATGGGCTTTATCAATCGTAAGAATAATACGTAACACAAAAAAAGCCAGGTTATTTTTATTATGATTCATTTTTAAGCAATAGAATAATTGCTGTAAAGGTTAACTGAAAAATATTTTCAGTAAGGTTGCAAGCTATAAACTAGTGGATAGCGTGCTAGTAAAGTTATAGCGCATTACTGTCAGATCAGTGAGATTTAAATAAGGGGATAGGCTAACAAATTATCTTTAAAACTAGTATATTTGAACAAGTATCTCCTCGCTCAAGTACACTAGTTAGTTAAAACTTACAATCGTTCGGATTCACTCGGTTGGCGCCAATCGGATTCATCTCATTTACACAATAATAATAATAAATGAGATGGATAATCATTTACAACGGACGTACTTCTCGCTCTCATCGCTGACATCCTGTCTCTGTAGTGTTAAGGTGCAAATAAAAGTGTCATCGCATTCCAGCAAGGTGAAGACTTTTAACAGTTTTCAACTCTGTTTCAAATGCAGATAATAAATTGTTTGACTTCAAAACATTTGTTTATAAAATTATAATTATCATGATATTATTCCAGAATTAATTCCAGGCTCAGGAACGTGGTGATTGGTACAAGAGAGAGGCCTGTGCTCAGCAGTGGGCGAAGTCGGGCTGTGGATGATCATGATGATGATTCCAGAATTTAGTATTACACATTGTTTTTGAACATATTATTACTGATTATTAGGCATTCATTTAACATTCATCATCAATACCAATACGAGATATTTAGTTCAAACATACTACGAGAAGCCAATACAGTAAGTGAGTGATACGCCTTGCCAAGTCTACTATTTTGATATTAGTGTAATTTAAAAATATCACTAATACTGATTACAATAATATAATATTTCCAGGCGAATATATTATTATTACCTAATTTTGAGAAATATCGGTATTAACCTATCTCTAAATGTGTCAATTTTAGTTCCTGATACGCTCGAGCGGGGCGCTTTGAATCAGCACAAAAATCAACTGTCATTTCATATAGTATGTTTAGTCCAGCGTACTTGTATAAAAGAGGTCAGTGTAATTAAATGAAGGTTCTTAAATCGTCTATGAGCAAGCTCCAGCGAAAGAAAATATGACAATCTGTTGCATACGTGCTGGCACGTGCTACTCTTTTACTATGCGTATTACTACTACAAAACCAACTTCAGACCGGCTAAAAAGATTGGGGATGCCCAGTTTAGCTGTTCAGATTGGGGTTTGCTGTACACAAAACACACACATATTTCTTTATATAATGTCCTTATAGTGTGTGCCAATTCCATTTTTCTTAATTTTAAATGATTTCTTGTTTTTCAACAATAATCAGTGAATAATTATTTACTAAGTAAATAATTATTATACTTGAAAATGATTTCTTGTTTTTCAACAATAATCAGTGAATAATTATTTACTAAGTAAATAATTATTATACATACTAAGTAATTATAAGTAAATAAGTATTAACCGCACTTAGTAATAATTATTTACTAAGACTAGTAATTATATACTTTGAGGCGTACGGTACGATTCAAACTCAATGGTGGCTCGAAACACATGGCCAGTCGCTGCGTAGTAGCAAATGCATATGCAGGGGTGAGAAATTGGTTACTGCGCAGCGAGGATCGCACATCAAAGCCGCCATAAAGTTTGACGCTAACTGTAAGGAATATTAATTTTATTATTTACGCTCCTGGAGACTTAAGCTTTGAAATACATATCTCTATAAGAGAAGAAACGATTTGTCGTTCATGGTCGATACTCTCTCCAGTCTATATAATTAAATAATAACATTTTTATTGGGATGACCTGTTTTGTGAAAACTGGTAAGCCAGTTGTGCAACAATAAGTACAGACGCCTTTATCGATTCTAAGGCCGCGTGTGTTACTGCAACCAGCTCGCATACAAGTTGCATTACATTGCGGGTTATCGTTGTTATCGGTTTTAATGCAATCAATCGCGGGATAGTGATTTCAGAAATGCTGTCCACTGCAGCACTGAAACATCAGGTCTAGATACAACAAAACCACCAGTTTTCTGACATTTGTTAAATTGATGCCAACGCCATGTTTATGTCTTAGGTTGCGGTTTCTCCTCTTGCTGGCGCGAGACCTTTTAAGGCGTCTGATAAATTGTTTTTTGCGTCTGCAAATACGCCGGCACGCACAAAAGAACTCTCGCCAAAGTGGCGCCAACTGGTGAATTTAATTTTTCTAAAAACCTTCAATCAACTTGCATTCCTACTTGTAGTTATAAATGCGGCCTTAGGGTTCGGCTACACGCTCAATATTGCATGCGCAAACAGTTTGTACAAAAGATTGCGCAAATACTGCATGGTGTCTTCACGATAGCGACTTGCATGCGCAAACGGTTTGTACTAAAATTGGCGCAAAAACTGTATGGCGTCCACACAATGGCGACTTGTATGCTTGATGGTGTAAACGTTTGCGCATTTATATTGTGCCGTCTTCACGTACATGCTTAATTGTGCAAATCTATTTTGTACAAACTAGCTTTTTGTGCAAGCCATTTGTGCGGTATACCTTTTTGCCGTCATAACGCACATATTTGGTTGTACATAAAAATAAATTTGTGCAAATAAGATTGAGCATGTAGCGAGAGCCTTAGTAAATACTTTAGGAAAGAAGATAACCAGTCAGTTTAGGTGCTTGTACGAAACTGTATCGAGCCACAGAATTGAAGGGTCTTAAAATCAATGAGTATTTGCAATATACGTGTTGGATAGTTGAGATGGATCAGGCAGAGCTCAAACCATTGTAGCTACAGGAAAAAATATCTGAGACTGTCCATAATTTTTTGAGGAATTGCTAACTGCAATCAAAGAATAAAGAAGTACTTACACATAAGGAAATTGGCAATTTACTTTTACAAATATATGGATGCTATAAAATCCTATTTCTAATAACATCTATAGTCTTGGACTAACTGAAGTTTGAGTATTTATTACAAAAGCCACTTATTGCACTAAAAACTTTCTGATACTGCATGTCTCAAGAATCTACCCTGTATAGGAGTTAATAACTTCTGATTTCCAATGATAGCACATCCTTATGTCCATAAAATGCACAACCTTTGTCATGAGTTTTCTTTTTTGATGCATCTACAAAATGTTACAATAGAATAAAAGTCATTCCATTGATAATGCCCACATACTTTCTTTGCTTTATAACGTGCTATTTAATCCTTTTACTCCTTTTTATCTCAAAGAACGCTTTCAGTTTCTCTGTGACACCCATTCTAGGTCCTTGAGGTCATCGGAAAATCTTAAATTAAATATTCGTATGCATTCCACTTCCTTTTTTGACAAATCTTTCACCATTCAAGGGGCTCGGTTGTGGAATGTATTACCAATTGAAATAAGATGTGCTCAAACACTGCCAACGTTTAAGAAAATGGTAAAAGAGCATTACCTGTCACTATAATTTTTATTCTTCTCCTTTCTCTGTTAGATATTTGATATGTATTAGTATATTATATAATATTGTATGTATGTATTGTATGTTATTATGTCTAAGTAATATTATTTTAGTATTTAATTTTGTACACTGACAGCCCTAAATTCTTCTCCTATCGTACAGTCCATCCAAAGGTTGTCTGTAAGAGATTGCCCTGTGCGATAAGACCGCCCATTGTACACTTGTTTTTGTGAATGTTTTCCTGTACATATTTTGTGGTGTACAATAAAGTATATAATAAATAAATAATATCATAGTTGTATTATCTAACTGCAAAATTAATTAAATAAATAAATATTATTGTTTCATATAAAATTATTTGTAAGTAATTGATATTATTTAAATAAACATTCTATTCAAAACCACTGCACGTGTTTCATTTACAAAAAAGACAATAATATTATTAAAATAGTTTATTAAAATGTATAATACAATCAATCATTTACAAGTCACAAAGAAATGTATTAAATGCCTTTAAGTTTTTGGAATTCTTTTTTTATATTATTTACTCTTATAACTTACTAATTAAAAAGAATTTTAATAGTATTAAGCTATCATAATTCTGGTATGTTGACAATACCAATACTGCTTATAAATTAAAAAACATAAACAATGCAGTAGTGAAATCATAAGACAGGTATTTAAAAGTTATATAATAGTTCATGATTATTCAGGCCTGCTCATCGAACCTTTACTACTGGCAGGCAATACAGCTATGCTTAAAATACAGGTTAATGTTTATGGTACAAGTAAGCTAGGAGTCTTTCAATAGAGACTATTAGTTTATATCTACAAACGTACATATACTTAACAGTCATAAGGAAAATTACAACTAAATTCATCATTATTATAGCACTAAATAATATTACTTTACGAATCTATTAGTCATACTCATGCATACAAGTTGTGCATTATTTTTAAATTTAGAATCTCTTCAAAAACTCTTCTGAGCAGATCCTGGCGCGCGCGTTTACTGCCAGTTTCATTTCACTAATTTCCTTATCAATTTCCTCCATGAAGTATATCACGAAATCGACCAGTTTATGTTTAAACATTTGCTCGGTGTGGAAATTTGTTATTAAGAAACTGATATGATATCCGTCCACCGGTTTCCGCCTCAGTACGATAAAGTTTTCAGCTCTCATCATCATGAAACGCATAAACTTTTTGCATAGAATCTTTTCAATCTCGTCCGCTTGCTTGATCATAATGCTCACTCTGATAGAGTTTATTGATGACTCAATCAACACTTTCTCGTTCGCATTACGAGAAATGACCACTGGATTAAGTAGGAGCTCTTTGCTTGTTCTAACCTCGACCTCCGGTTTGTTGTATCGCTCCACTACTTGGGACGAAAAATGCTCTAAACACATCGCCGCAGTAAGCGTATGGCGCACCGCTGTTAAATATGGCTTTAACGTTGCCGACATTATATCGAAATTTAATAAAATTTAGATTATCCGTACCACACCTAGAGCGTTTGATAATTTATTTGACAGTTTTGACAGGTTATTTTGATTACTCATAAAAATAATCGCGAATACGCACACATCACGAATTTGTACGTCACATTTACATGAAATGTTGCCAGAATTAGAGCTTACCAGAGAGCTTACTATGCTTAAGGTGCCTGTAAACGGGCTAGTTTTTTGGCAATTTCTCGCTGCAATTGTATAGCCGTCAAGTTGCCAACTATATCGCTCAATACAGTGCAACAATTGCTGCAATCTTGCAGTGTAGCCCGGCGATATTGCCAAGATATTTCATAGTTGCCGCATGTTTCAATGTCTAGCCGGCTAGATTGCACATGATTTACCCCGCTTTGACTTTTTACTGCAATATAGCCATATATCCTCTTTGCTCTGATATATAGGTGCATCTCTTTTCCCTCACCAGGTTCCCCCCGCCTCGTCCTGTCGCTGCCTGATTAGTGAAGTTGTTTTGTACCCGTTGTTGATTTTATTCTGTTCGTCATGGCAGAGTGGTCAAACGAAAAGATTTTCTACTTTATCAACGAAATCCATGTACGTCCTGCATTATGAGATGTAGAAGCAGAAGCTAGTACGTATAATGATCGTAATCTTAAGAAAGATGATTGGGCCGCAATTGACGCAAAGTTTCATAATAATCGCATGTATTCAATGTCTATCCGGCTAGATTGCAAATGATTTAACCCGGTTTGACTTTACTGCAATCTCACCGTTGGTATATCGTCTTTGCTCTGATGTATCGGTCGCGGATAAATTTGAAATAGAATTACTGCGGCCCTGGGACAAGTAAGGCTTCGAAAGAACACGGGTGGGTTTTAGTCAGTAAAAGTTTGACACGCAGTCCCACTTCACCCAGAGCGGGAGAAGTCATTGGATGATTGACAAGACCATTTAAAAAAAAACCTAACTCTTTTCCCTCACTTGCCTCCCCCCGCAAAGTCTGATTATTAAATTTTAAGTTAGTTTGTTTATTTGTCTTCTGTGTCTAGGTAGATTAATTTATTAATCTATAGTACATTACTATGGTACATTACTGCAGCGGCAAGCAAAAGAGGCATTGATGGACGAACGTCTAAATGTGGGCCGAGTCGAAACCGAGGAACACATACGTAAGTCCATCAATGCCTAATTGTGACCAAGGCGCTTGTATAGTACTTTTCTCAAATAATGCGCGGCAATTAAACTAAGTAGTACCTAGAGCTCATTTTGTCAAATACAATTACTTTTCACAATCAACGACGAACAATCTAGCCGCAATTATTGCTCCGCGTGTACGAGCAAAATTCCTCAGCAACCCAGTTGCACTAAATTGCTGGGCAACATGCGGGAATGTATTGCTCAATGAAATTGCAGCAAGGGTATATATTGCAAATATACTGAGCTATATTGTTAAACAAAATTGCCAGCAAGATGCAATTTTTATAGCCCGTTTACAGGCCTCTTTAGAAACCATGAACTGCTTCATAGGCCCTTTCACGCTTTGGTCTGTCCATCGCATGGCTACGACTTTCGAGTTCATGAACATCATGCACAGGCTTTTTGGAACTTTGCAAGAGGTTGAATGCATGAACACCACCGTTGTGTGCAATGGTGGCGTAGCATGGGTTGGCAGCCGAGGCGGTTTTCTATTAAGGGCGCGGCGAACTTAGCTCGCAAATGCAATTCGAGGCGAGCGAAAAATTCGTTCGGAGTATTGCTATCTCAGTTTGCACGCTCACGCGGTGCGCCGTGCGTAGCATGTGTAGTGTGTGTGTGAGCAGATAGATATCGCTACCTATTATCATCCTATCGACTCGAAAGCCGGCTGACGCGAACGGCGGCGCCCGCGTTCTTTTGTCTTATTTATGTAGGTATTCCTTTGATAAACCTCAAACATGTGTTGTTATAATAAATAATGAATGCAAGTAATATATTACAAGTGTTACTTAGGCAAAATATTAGTAAAGGACAAATATTCCAATAATGTATGCCTATTTACGCATATAACTAGATACAGATAAATAAAAGTGCTCTGAGCTAAGAATATCTATACCAATATTATATTGAGGAAAGATTTTTTTGTTTGATTGTTTGTTTGTTTGTACCGAATAGGCTCCAAAACTACTGGACCGATTTCAAAAATTCTTTCACCGTTCGGAAGCTACTCTATCCCCGGGTGACATAGGCTTTTTATCTACTACAGGAATAAAAAGTAGCCTATGACACCTGGGGATAGATCTTCCCACGGGAACGGGAACTACGCGGGTGAAACCGCGAGGCGTCCTCTAGTTAAAAATAAAAACAAGGATCTTGAATAAAAAAATATCATCATTCATCTGTTTAAAAACATAAATCGAAACTTGATAAAGTCGTGTAGGGTGACCATAATTATATTATCGACTAAACGAAAAACAAAAAATACAATAATAGTAATCAGAAAACATAGTGTCAAAGATCCACACTAAACACGCTTATTTTCTTTCTTTCTAGTGTTTCTTTATGAAAACTGATGGCCAAAGTCGTTTTTTCCTTGATCGTCGTGGCTCTGTAAATATTTTTGCAGTTTATTATGAGGTCGATTAGCCAGCCAGTTATCAAAGTCTATTAGAACCTCTCCAGGGTAAGGGTCACCGAAGTCCAGATAAAAATCCCAGAATAATTAAATAAACTAGAACGAATTTGGATTTTTAGTTTTTTGTAACAGGAATTTTACAAAAAAAGTCCAGCAAAATCTGGACCCAGGGAATAAAACCGCGCTTGTGCATGCAAGTCCAATCGCATGGTCACCCTACCCTGGGTGAGCCGAACTGGCCGAACTAACGTCACAGTAAGTATAGAGGAGCAACGTAGGTAAGTCTAAGCGGTGTCCTTGAGATCATTACCTACGCCCGCTTTGTCTCATGACATGAATAAACAAACGAAAAATACCGGCCAAGTGCAATTCGGACTCGCGCACGAAGGGTTCCGTACCATTATAGCAAAAAAACGGCATAAAAATCATGTTTTTTGTATGGGAGCCCCCCTTAAATATTTATTTTATTATATTTTTAGTATTTGTTGTATAGCGGCAACAGAAATACATCATCTGAGAAAATTTCAACTCTCTAGCTATCACGGTTCTTGTGATACAGCCTGGTGACAGACAGACAGACAGACAGACGGACCGCGGAGTCTTAGTAATAGGGTCCCGTTTTTACCCTTTGGGTACGGAACCCTAAAAACAAAGCTTCCTAAGTTGATGGATAGGTAGGTAGGTAAATACTAATATATACAAAACTAGCTGTCCACCGCGGCTTCGCTCCCGTCAATCTACCTACCTACCTACCTACCCTGCCCTACCCTACCCTATCTATATACCTACTCTATACTACATACATGATCGTACGCAACGCACGCAACGGAAGCTCTCAAAAAGGAATATTTTGCCCGTTTTTACAACATTTTTCATTTATGCGCCGCTCCTACTGGTTGTAGCGTTATGTTATAACCTATAGCCTTCCTCAATAAATGGACTATCCAACACAAAAATATTTTTTCAACTCCGACCAGTAGTTCCTGAGATTAGTGCGTTCAAACAAACAAACAAACTCTTCAGCTTGATAATATTAGTATAGATAAACTAAGGTACCTATTAATTTACCTTATAGTATTATGTCATTGGGAAATAGGTACTTCCTGTGAGAAACATCCCAACGTTCGGAGACCATGTCGGCAACCGAACCATATGGTAAATAATAACAAAGTCCGTAAACAACGCAAAGTTTGTAAAAAAGTATATTACTCAATACCAAAGTTCAAATCACAAGGCAAATCTAAATCCAAGTTCATAGCATAAGTCAATAGTGTCAAAAATATTAAAATAATACAATTTAGAAAATAAATAAACGCGCACATAAGGCATAGTGAAGTAATCGTCTAATAATGACAACAAACAATCCACAGAACAGTAGAACAAAAAACAGTAAAACACACCCGAAGCACACCCGAAGTGCCCCGAACAAACCCCACGCCGGCGCCGTACGAACGATACACAACCGTGAGCAGTGCGACCACGCACACATTGACATTTGCTTGACGCGACAGCAATACTAGCTATTGGAAATGTGTGATTAATTTGATGTGTTCCGTAATACCAAAAATTATGAATGAAAACTTAAAGTTTAAAAAAAAAAAAAGATTATTTGTAATTTGATAAAATGAGCTATGTTCCTGGTACGATATTAATAAAGATATTGTTTTTTATAATACAGAAATATCAAAAAGAAAACATGTCATTTACGCGGTAAAAATATACAAAATGGAATTCGCTAAAACTTCATTTTAGGTGAGTATTTAGAAAAAAGAAGACGTAGGAACCTAGATAAATACTGTCTTAATCCGAATATCAACATAATATTGTGGTAATATGCTAAAATTACAAAAGATTTTGGTATTACGTTTGTATGGACAATTCATGGTTCGCCGCGCTCTTAAGCAGCCCCAAAATAAAACAACTAAAAGTGACTTAAAAACAAATTTCGAGCGAAGCAAGCCTGATTTTTTTAGCATGCTGCCTCGGATACGTTATTCCATTAAAAATATTTCCTTTTCAGGGTTCTGTACCCACATGATAAAAACGGGACCCTATTACTAAGACTCCACGATCCGTCTGTCTGTCACCAGGCTGTATCTCATGAACTGTGATAGCAATACAGTTAAAAATTTCTGTTGCCGCAACAAATATTAAAAACATAATAAAATAAATATTTAAGTAGGGCTCCCATACAACAAACGTATTTTTTTTTTATTCGTGCGTGAGTCCGACTCGGACTTAGCCAGTTTTTTGTTAATTGTGGGGTCGCAAAAACTATATGGCCAGGGGTGCCAAATCTTTAAATACGCCACTGTACATCAACCAACAGTGAGTCAGTGATTGTCGTTGGACGTTCGACTGTATGGATTTATTCGGGTCAGGTCGTGTAGCCCTAGTTGCTTTATCAGATTTCTTATAATTATCTACACTATATAAGCGAAATACAATTATCGTAATAAGATGCGTTCATAAATCAACTTAGGATGTATTAAAAAACCAACAGTGCATTTTACGTTCAATTGAATAATCGCTAGAATGTTATGTAATGATATTCAAATAAACAGTTACGTTATACACTCACAAAACAATTGAAAAAAGTGTTCCGCGCAGCAGCGGCAGTCTGTACACACTTTTCATTCATCTGATATTTCACTACAAGTCGAAAGGGATGGCTTGATAAAACCAACAAGAAAAACCGGTCAGGTGCGAGTCGGACTCGCGCACGAAGGGTTCCGTACCATTATCGCAAAAAACGGCAAAAAATCATGTTTGTTGTATGGCAGCCCCACTTAAATATCTATTTTATTCTGTAGGGATGCCATAGCGACAGTATGTAAGATGATACTTCATAATGTAAGGCGCACAAGTGACGTGGTCACTCGTACGCGATAATTCCTGTGTGTAGATGTGTCATCTAAGTAAAGTGAATACATGTGAATTTGGTAACCTATTGTTTTATTGAGACACTACTCCTAAAATTCTGTTTTTAGTATTTGTTGTTATAGCGACAACAGAAATACATAATCTGTGAAAATTTCAACTGTCTAGCTATCACGGTTCATGAGATACAGCCTGGTGACAGACAGACAGACGGACCGCGGAGTCTTAGTAATAGGGTCCCGTTTTTACACTTTGGGTACGGAACCCTAAAAAAGAAACAGCTAGTGTTTGTCACTTGCGTGTGAATGTAAACAAACATTATTCAGACCACCAATGTTGTTATCTTTTTCTAACCTCCAAATATCAGAATATTAGGAAAAAAAAAAAGTTAATTGAGGTGTATTGCGTACTTACATATGGTATGAGATCCCTTCTGTTTTATGTTACTTTGGTATCATAATTGGTACAATTTCTAAATACACACGATGGCATTTTTTTTATTTTGTTTTTGTTTCAACAAAGCCTATCGCTATTCGCCATGCGTGCCATAAACTAAAGACTAAAGGTCACAATTGTGACCTAGTCTTCACAATGCGCGCGCTCATAACATATATAATTGAATATCATTGCATTTATGTTAAACATTTTATGTTATGTATGATTTTGGTGCCACCACCTGAGGCTGCATCCCGACAATTTTATCAACTCGCCTTGGATTTTTCATTGTATAAGTAATTTTATTAAATTCAATATAAAATATAACACATACTCTTGTAACGGTTACCTAAAATAAGTTTACCGAATGTTTCTTGTATGTTCTCATGTAAGTGGCTTTTTTTTGTCTTTATGAGAATAAATGATTTAAACCTAAGTGCAAAATTAAATGCACCTCCTTGCACTCTCTCCCGGCGCTTTTGCCCATCGTGCTAGTCGCATGAGCAACGCACCTAGAGTACACAATGCAACTCAAGGAATATAGTACTCGATGCAACTGTACCGAGGCACGTTGTCACGCCGATCTCATATAAAGAACCTTAATTAAGCCCGGGGTGGATCGCCCCCCGCCCCCCACCTTATGCCGCCACTGGTTGTATGGCCTGCCACGCCACATAAATATTAAACCTGAAGGAATAGAGCAGCAGAAGCAGACAAATAAAAATGTTTTAGAAAATTCCAAACAAATGAACACGGACATTTAAAAGTACTATACATAATAATGGCATCGGAAATAAGATTCATTAGTTGCTATAGTTTTGTGTGTTTCCTGAATGAATAAATTATAATTCTTGTGATCTGCCAAGGTTTTCACTAACCATAAACCTAATAGCAATTTAATTTTCCTTTGTAATTTTTTTTACAACTGGCAATTGAAAACAATGATGGCGACCGATTGTAAAGTGATGGAAGTGTAACGTTAACGGCATGAGTTTTATTAACAATTCCGTAGTTAAAGTTGTACTAAATACATTTTTAACATTAATAGTGAACATATGACCAATTAGTGTAATAGTTATAACTATTTGAAACCATGGCACGAGAGTTTGACCACCTTTTCAAACTGCTGATTATCGGTGACAGTGGTGAGTGGGCGAGGCCTGTGATGTTATAACTACACAACCGATTTTCGGGTCTGTGCAGCTTAGTCAACGTTGTAATGTTGATATGTTTTAGGTGTGGGTAAAAGCTGTCTCCTCCTGCGATTCGCCGACAACACATTCTCCGGTAGTTACATTACTACGATAGGGGTCGATTTCAAAATAAGAACTTTAGAAATAAACGGTGAGCGAGTGAAGCTTCAGATATGGGATACGGCGGGCCAGGAGAGGTTCAGGACTATAACCAGCACGTACTACAGAGGAACGCACGGCGTCATCGTGGTGTACGATGTCACGAATGGAGAGTCCTTCGCCAATGTCAAGAGGTGGCTGCACGAGATCGAACAGAATTGCGATGTTGTTAATAAAGTCTTAGGTGAGTGGGAAAACAACTTAGAACACATCTTACTACCAGAAAAAAATAACTTCCTAATTGCCCATACCTGTGCCATCATTACGGCTTTTAAGTTAGTTATTAGACAAAGTAATAAAGGTCTAATCATATTAATTTCAAGCCATGATGTCTAATAAATTGATGAAACATTACATTAGTGCTATTTCTCAACTGTACTGTACATTTGGGCTGTGCCATTGTCCAGATGTTTAACAACAACAAAAAGAATCCTCTGTCACAGTCTAATTATTACGGCCAGACAGTTAATTTCTTTTAAGTAATAA
The DNA here is from genome assembly GCA_964057195.1 of Orthosia cruda. Classification (NCBI taxonomy): domain Eukaryota; kingdom Metazoa; phylum Arthropoda; class Insecta; order Lepidoptera; family Noctuidae; genus Orthosia; species Orthosia cruda. The sequence continues at coordinate 25,062,105 of OZ059842.1, forward strand.
TTATATAACAAACAGCTTTCTAAAGGCACTGTAAAGCTGGCCAAGTTATAAAAAAATATGTTTATAATTCAATTGTTTTTTTTCTAATAAGGTTCATTTGATTTTTGTTTAATCATAAAATTAATAATTTTATGCCTACATGATTTTTCATTACACAATGTTTTCTCTTTCTTTATCACACTTTCATAAATTAGAATTAAATCAAAAACATAAATAATCATTTGAAATATTTCTGATGTAAAAACTAGTACACTGCAGGGAAAAGGTTATAAACTTAGATAGAACAATTCTTGCTAAGTAAATAAAATTAAGGAAATAATTAAACCTAAATTTATAAACCAAAGGTAGCTGACTTGAGTGAAGTTTGTACCATCTAGAGACAATATTTTGTTTTTATAAACCACCCCAATATTAAAGAAAATAAAAATCAAAATTTGAAATATAGATAACATTTATTGCACTATAAACAAAGAGCAAACTTATTCCATCCCTGTGTTGCTATTTTAAGTTCAGAGTCAGAGTTTGTATCTCAGCATCAGTGACTAATCTATTATGAACACAATGTAAATTTAAGATCACTACTAATACTTATAGCCACGATTCGCACTATTAATGGAACTAAAAGGAACTCTGTTACTTCCTGTGTGATTTAGGATGTGTGTATTTGTTATCTCAAAAAATACTGTATCAATTTGGATATGGTGTTTTGTAATGTTAATATTATAGTGTTATGAATATTAGTAATTTTTTACAATTTACTGTTGTTTCATCACCTCGTTGTTCTAGTGGTTGCAAGCGCAACTGCTTAGCATGAGGTCCTAGGTTCGATTCCTGGGACAGGCAAAGTGCTTTTGGGTTTTCCCATCTAGAATTTCTTAATAGCTGCTCGGAGTCAGGATTTGTGCCCGGTTGATGGCATTAAGCTCGCCGCCTATTACACGGTACTTAAAAATTACTGGCAAAATGTGGGTGCGCCTCTGCCTCCCTTTGGGGAACACAGTCGTGATAGGATAGATCAACCACTTTTCCACACTTAGACTCACATTTGGTCTGTTATGCATGCAGGCCTCCTCTCTGTGAGAGGGAATGGGCCATAAACCACCACGCGAGCCTAGTGCATATTGGTAGATGTCACAAATCTTCGAATTTTTGGTTCTTAGACATGCCGGTTACATCACAATGTTTTCCTTCACCTTTTTAAGTGCAGTGGTGATGAAATAATTTACACAAAGTAAAGCGCCTGCCTGGGTTCGAATCGAACCCACGACCTACAACTTGTAAGTCGTGGCCGTTAGCACTGGGTTACCACTGCTGCACCACAGTTGTGATGTTAAATTTTCAAAATATTTTGATGTTTTATTAACTCATTGAATGACTTTCCAGTTGGTAACAAGAATGATTGTCCATCAAGAAAAGTAGTAGTGACAGAAGACGCACAGAGGTTCGCCAACCAGATGAACATACCACTTTTTGAGACAAGTGCAAAGGAGAACATAAATGTGGAGGAAATGTTCCTCACTATCACTAAAATGGTAACTATGCTTTCACTATTTTTAAACTAGTATTAATATTTATTATATTAAGCTTTATATCAAGGAATGGATGTGTTGATGCAAGATGCACTGGATCGATTGATGTGTTGATACTTGGGGTAGGCCTATGTCCAGGAAGTGGACCTCTTTCAGCTGATATGATGATGACAATATCAAGAAATGAATCAGTGCCAGCATACGTAAAAAATGGTTTTATGTAAGTTTATTACATTTTTTTTTTTTTTTTTCACCTTATTATTCCATTTGCAATCGGTCGTCGGACCATAAGCGAATTCGTTCCATGACAAATAGCGTTGTGGTGGAGCAGCCGGTGCTGCGCCTCCCAGTTATAGAAGGTGGTTCCTCTTCAGCCTTTTTACCACCGCAGTCGGTTTTAACAGTTTAGTAACTAGTGGGTTTGGATGCGAGGATAGGCGTGCCTTGTGTTGTCTTCAGTAACGCTCGATTTCAGAGTTTACTGATGGTATTTGTAGATAGTCGTGGATTTCGTCATTCCTTGCAAACCAAGGTGCATTTGCTATTGGTCTTAGGATACCATTTTGCATTCTTTGCAGGCAGAGTATGTTGGTTTTGCTGGCAACGCCCCACAATTGGATCCCGTAGGTCCATATGGGCTTGAGAACTGAGTTATAAATGAGGACTTTGTTGTCTATAGAGAGCATAGAATTTCTTCCCATGAGCCAATACAGGTTGCGGAACTTGTGGTTTATCTCATCCCTCTTATATTTAATGTGATGCTTCCATGTTAGACGCCTATCCAAGTGGAAGCCAAGATACTTTACACAATCTGTGTGTGGTAGGGTGTCAGGACCAAGTCTAACAGGTGGGGTGTTTCCGTGCCTGAGCGTGAAGGTGATATGATTAGACTTGGATGCACTCGCACGTATTCGCCACTTACAGAGCCATATATGAGTTTCGTCTAATTGTTTTTGAAGTCTTTTGCTGGCCATTTCTAAGTTGTCATCAACTGATAGATAGGCTATGTCGTCGGCATATGTTGCTATTGTTATGCCATCTAATGTGGGTAGATCTGATGTAAAGATATTGTACAACACTGGGCCAAGAACAGATCCCTGTGGTACACCAGCTTTTGCTTTAATCAATCTTGATCTTGCTTCGCCCTGTTTCACTTGGAAGCAACGGTCGGATAAATACGACTGGATGAGCAGGAACATTGAGTGTGGAAGCTTTTCCTTCACTTTAGCCAGCTGTCCTTTGTGCCAGACACGGTCAAAGGCTTGCTGAACATCAAGGAATGCCGCTGAGCAGTACTTTTTGCGTTCGAAGGCCTGTCTTCCTGTTTGGTAAACTCGGTGAACCTTTTCTATTGTAGAGTGAGATTTCCGAAAGCCAAACTGATGAGACGGAACAACATCATTGGCATCCATGCACGGTTTTAGACGGCTGAGGAATATCCTCTCCCACAGTTTCGAAAGTACAGGCGTTAGGCTTATCGGCCGATATGACGAGGCCTCGTGTTCAGGTTTGCTTAATTTATGGATCATAACAACTTCGGAGATTTTCCACAGGTCAGGAAAGTGAGATGTTCGAAAGATTGCGTTGAACAAACCAGCTAGAAAAGAAACGCATTTTCTGGGAAGATTTTTAAGTATGCAAGGTGTGATCAGGTCAAATCCCGGCGCTTTTCTTGAGTTCAGCAGTCTAATTTACTTTGCTATTTCTTTAGGTGTTGTGGGTATAATAGGCATACACATTTGTAAGTCTTCTTCCAATATTGCGTCAATTTCATGCTCATCAGTAACACTCTCGTTGGGTTTGAATACAGAGGACAGATGCGTTGCGAATACCTCGGCCTTTTCCATGTCAGTTCTTGCCCAAGAACCCTCTGATCTGATTGGAGGATAAGATTGTTGAGGCTTATCTAAGTTTTTAGTGGCCTTCCAGAGCGAGTTCCCGCCAACCCCCGTAGGTGACATCATCTGTAGGTTAGCTGTCAACGTTGTGTTCGTAGACTCTTTGACTATAGCCTTTAGCTCCTTTGCTGCCTTGTTGTAATTGAGTTTATCAAGATGATGACGGGATTGATGCCATATTCTTCTAAGTCTGCGCTTTTCTAAGATTTTTTGCATTATGTCTGGTGGATGAGAGTAGTTGGTGTGACCTTTGAGCCGGGAGGGTGTGTTGATCCAGGCAGCCACTTGAATGGCGTTAGTGAGATATCTACAGGCGTTATCTACATCATTTTGGTTCTTCAGTGGAATAGTTGCGGTAAAGTTTTCATTGAGGTAGGTCTTGAAGCCGTCCCAGTCAGTATGGTTATTCGTCAGAGATTCAGTAATATCCCGAGTAAGCTCACTAGTGATAATTGTGAGGATCACCGGTGATTTTGAGACTTGATTCGATAGTAGTATTTAAGCTGAGTAGTATAGTTTCGATAGTAGTATTTATACCCTTATTGATGAAGAAATCCAAGAGATCCGGCAGTTTCCTTGGGTCGCTAGGCCAGTAGGTAGCCTCACCTGCAGATATCGGTTTTAAGTGATTTTCATCGACACAACGTTTCAATTCGCGCCCACGAGTGTTGGTACACTGGCATCCCCAAAATTAATGTTTGGCATTCCAGTCACCACCTGCAATAAACCTATGGCCAAGAGTAGTTGAAGTAAGTTTTGAATATATGTCCGAAGTTATTTTGTGTCTTGGTGGGCAGTAAATTGAGGATAGAATAATTAGGCATGCTCGGTCCTCCAATCTAACAGAAGTAGCTTGTATATGCGCTGTAGAATATGATTCTATCAGTGAAAGTCTCAGGTTCGTTCTAGCGCTGAGCCAGCATGCGCACTTCCATCAGAATGGGGACACCCCCCCCTTTAAACTACTGAGATTTTCTATAGTGGCCACCTTCACCAACTTTACGTTATATAAGACGGCACACTATACCAGGCAACCCCTTACGAGGCGTCTGGGACCATCTGCGGTAGGTCACGCCTCCAGAGTACTCGCCCCTGGTACTCAAGAGAAAATGTGAGTCGCATCGTGATTACTCACTACCATTTATCCAGAATGGTACCGGAGCTGTAAAGCCGCTCACAACACGCACCCCAGCACGCCAGCACTAGCGCAAGCACCGGCACCAGCGCACCTTGTTGGTGCTAGCGGATTCAATCCCCGCTAGGGACGCCAGAGAAGCTGGCTACCATTTCTCCAAAATGGTCCCGGAGCTGTCAAGCACGCTCACCTCTCGAATACGAATCAACGCATCTACCCAATGCCTACAGCTGGGTTGCCGGAAGACTAATCCAACGGGTAGTCCTCTACTTTCTATCCAGGAAAGTGCCGGAGATGCAGCTCGCTCACAGGAGCTCACTTGCTTGAGGGTTACTCACGAACCCCGCGTCTGACCACCAGGTGGCCCTTTGCCTTAGGCCGGTAACTTCGGACACTGGTTGCGCGCGAGGAATGGCGCTCGACCCACATGTAGCCGAGCAGACAACATGCCACTCCTCTGCAACCACCACATAGACCACCGCCAAGAGTCCAAACCCAATGTCAGGTTTCACCTTTGCGCTTGCAATGGTGGAGGGCCTACCTGACCCCGCGTACCCTTATCCAAACAGCCGGACCCGTAGTTCCAGCTGCGAGCCCCATCTGTTCGGGTCGTACAGATAGGGACAATGGTAAATGTTATATCCTTTGATACGGAACGAGCTTCTGGACGTCCCGTGCGACTCTGAAATTAATACAGCGTCTAATTTGTTGGCCTTCATTAAAGTCTCCAACTCTTGGATATTGGGAGCCAAGTTTATTACATAAAACATTATTATATGTATGACATTCATTTACTAAATAAAATAGTGTAAAAGAGGATAAAACGAATTGAATATTGGGTAGGAGAATGCCAGGAAAACCAGGATATTGTGGTCAAAAATTAAAGTAAATTTGACCTTTGATTTACACCACAGTAGCAATCCATACTAAAACAATATATCACGGGAATTTACCGCAATGATTTCAATTGTTTATTTACCTATTTCACCCGACGTTTCGGCCGTGTTGCAACAACCGTGGTCCCGAGTAAACAAACGAAATCATCGCGTTAAATTGCCGTGATATATTGTTTTTCAATTATGAAACGCGAAAGTTTTAAAGTTAATAATCCATACTAATATTATAAATACTAATGTAACTCGGTCTGTTTGTTACGTTTTCAAACGCATCAGTTCAGAACGGCTACACTATTTGGGTAATTCTTTTTTTATGAGGTAAGGTATATATAAGGTTAGTTTTGAAAGGAAAATATATTTAAAAAATTATTTACAAACTAACCTCATTTAATTTTTTTCATTAGTACACCTGTGCGAAGCCGAGGCGAGCAGCTAGTTTATGAAATTTGTAAGACGGGCTTCACAGTTTGCTAATACCCTCTTGGTTTATTCATATTTCAGAATGATACAATTCCTAAGCTCATTATTGAAATTATGAGTCACATTTGAAAGGACTGTACTGCTTCCTGAACTGTTTAACCAATTTAGGTAAAGTAATAACCTAATTGGAAATTACACATACATAAAGATGTCAGCAGTCAGCACGTAACTTGGCAAGAGTCGTCAGATGCGCACAATTTTTTTTAGGTCTCTTTGGTTACCAAGCGGGACGCAGGGACGTTTAGCACCGTTCCGAGCACGCGATTGGTTGGTCAGTTGACACAAGGATCGACTGACCAATCGCGTCGTGTCCACGTTCCGTTCGCTTTATATGGTGGTTGGTCAGTCCGCGGTCTATGCGCGAATTTACCACCACTACGCCAAAACCTTGCCAAGTTACATGCCGGGGACTATAAATAAACTTAGGCCTTTTTCCCATGGGGGTAGGCAGTAACTACAAAATGCCTCCTGCGACGATCCTTACATACTCTTTTTGCTTCATTAAAGTTCATTCATCTAAACATGCAGGCACACCGGTTATGAGTACTTTCTGCAGAACATCATCAATAAGATCAGTATATGCCTTCTATGTGTGTCTTTCATGCATTTCCACTCAATAATAATCTGATTGGAGATTGTTTAGTCCTCAGATCAAATAAAAAGTTAAGATCGAATGTTGCAAACAACAAGGTGACCCCGGTTAAAGCTACGCCTTGCCGTATACATACATAATTACAGTCGAGCTTTTTAATTGGTCTGAGAGCTCGACTTAAAAGCTTAGGCGTTCGTTGTACGTGTGTGCGTATAATTGTGTATGTATACGCTAAGGCGTAGTTTTAACCGGCGTCACCTTGTTGTTTGCAACGTTCCATCTTGACTTTTTATTTGATCTGAGGTTTAGTCATAAACTTTCTTTTTGACTTTTACTTCCTATGTAGATTGTGTATCCTACTTTTTACTGCATATTGTTATGTTGTTGAAAACAAATAAAAATTGTGTGTAATTTCCAACTGAATCATTATAATCATCATCTTCTTGGCCTTGTCCTGTGTAACTTGGAGTTGGCGGCGCCACAAGTTTTCTTCTTCCAATCCGTTCTGTTAACCGTCACGCTATCACTGACTCCTGTTGAGATAGACAAACAGAAACTGTTCCTAAACTTTGATAAGTGGATGTAGCTGAGTACCAGTATTTTACATGTAGCAATTGCCTATCTGAACTCTACAACTCACCAACAGCCGGGTAAAATCCCGACTGCTGAAGGAGGGTAATGTGTTTAAAGGCGAAACAGGCGTGTCAGGTTCGGACACAGTTGAGGAGCACAAGTTCTCAGAACAATTGCCGGTATCCCGTCGGGTCCACTAGCTTTGTATACGTCAAGATTGCGCAGCACCCTACGGACGTACTTTTGATGAATGCGAATGTCCGAAATGGCGTGAGGATTCCGCAAAAAGTGAGGGCAAACAAAGTGCACCTTAGCAACATAGGCCAGGCTCTCAAACTATGTATCTCCATACCGAATTTCATCTAAATCGGTTCAGCGGTTTTAGCGTAAAAAGATAACAGACAGACAGAGTTACTTTCGCATTTATAATATTAGTATGGATTCTTCAATTTTGACATACACGCACACCGAAAATTAAAAATACTTATAAATCAATTCTTAAATTCCAGGTTCTAAGATCAAAGCTCGAAATGAAGGAGAGGCAAAACGTTACAAAAGACACGGTACACCTAAAGAATAATATCAAGACCAAAAAGAAATGTTGCTAGTGGTATACGCATCGCCTTGTGCCACGGACAATGTTCTCAATGCTCAAATATGGAGAGATTCGTTCTACGACCTAGCAGGTTATGATCACTGGTTATATAGAACATGCTTATGATTTGTAACAAGGTGGCCGTTTACTGAATACACTGATTGATAATAATATTAAAGAGTATGGAAGACTGTAGACTTTTGCACTTGCACCCCATTGCCAGCTGTTTTGGTCTATTAAATCGGTCTATGGCATCTATCAGACTACCTGCCAATGTGTGAAAGCCAGGGCTTTGATTGACTGTTTCATACCTATGTAAAAGTCTAATTGTCTTCTGTTCCCTTTAAATGAAAATGATGCACTTTTTACGATATATCTTATTAATAGGTGGTGCTAATTTAATATCGAAACTACTTTAGTTCTGCAAACAAAAATCTGTAATGAAAATGCTTCTGAGAAACATGCAGTCTTTATGAGTACATTTATGTTAATTTGTGTGCAGTGCAATTTGTTATTCGAATAATAAGCAGATTATTGTCAAAGCGCTAGATAGTTGTTATAACAGTGTTCACCCAAACAGAAAAAGAAATGTATTTTAAATCGAAACTGACCAAGATATTAATAATAAGTGATTAAATAAATTGTGTAGTTTGCCCATGTACAATCAGTTTGATTTAACTGTGCACCTCCATGGAATGCGACCACACTTCCCCTCCCCCCGGGGGCCCGCGTTCCCCTCGTGCGCCAAAACCAAGAGTGGAACAACAGTGACGTCACAGCATCAACTGCACAGTTAAGTCAGAAAGGTTGTATTTAATTTGTAAACCTTGCTAGGTTGAACTATCTCAAGAGCATGTACATATTATGGATTTATTTACTCCAAAAATTATTAGAATATAACGAATGCCTAGTTAATGAATGAGTGTAATCTAAATATCAAAATTTATGTGATGGTTCGCCGAATGAATGCACAAGGAAGTATACCATTCATGTTATTTTTATTTAAAGGTAATTAATCATTGAATAGTTAGGAACTTTTAGTGGGCCAATGAATGACGGCCATGATTCACACAAACAGCTTTGGTTAAACTGTTATTAAAAGTCTAGAAAAGACTGCAAAGGTATTAAAGATTCGTATCCAAAACTACATTTGACGCATGGCGTGTTGCTTATCAAGATGAACGGCAACGAGGAACTTTAACGTTGTCTCGCCGCGTCATGTTGCGCGCCAGCTGGCAACGTCGCCGAATATTATGCGCGTCAATAATCCTGCTTAATGGATACGAGGCTTTAAAGTGAGAAACTTCTAGAAAAGACTACACACTGCAAAGGTATTAAAAACATTTTTTTTTGTAGTTTTGTAGCTATTTGAGCAGTGTCTATGGCATTGCGTGATTCCATTTTTGTGGCCCAACGCGGCCAAATGTTTGGCGTTGATCATAATACTCACGCGTCAAAGTTTGTTGGATCAAATGTTGGTGTCAACATTTTGAAAGTGATTTTGCAATACATCAACCAACTAACCAACGTTGGTGGATCATGATTTTATAAAAGACCAAGGGTAGTTTGTGGCTAGATTTTGATATAGAAGTTCTTGGCAAACTTAGCTCGCAAAATGGCCGAAAACACTATTATGATATTTGAAAACACAAAAGTATTATTTCTTATGAAAGATTTCACCGTGCAAGCGCATATACTGATGAAGCTGATGACTCTTTTTTATAATTATAGAAGTTGAATCCAGCGTATTATTCAGTGAGATATTTTTAATTTTGATATTGGCATATTTACAGTATTTTGTATTGAAATTCCAAATTAATTTATTTATTTTGTGCTAGGAGATATTAGATGCAATTAAAATAATCTCCGGGTAACACAAATGTTAGTTCATATTAATAGGTTGGTACAATTGACGTTCTATTTTGCCATGCACGCTGAGAAAAGTGTAGTGTATTCAAGAATTCTTGTCGTTTGTACTGTGTACACTGCCACGGTGCTGAACAAAAAAAAATGTCTGCGTTAAGATTCGTGCATAGGTCCGATAAAATTCTTGTCATGCGGAAGTTGCCAGAAAGTAACATTTTCAAAAACTCAGTGCCTCAAAAGCCCCAGCCTGGCTGTTTAGTTTGTCAATTGCATGACTAACACTATTAATATAAATCAAGTTTTGCTTTGTACAATTTGTGTTAAATATAAGATTTGGCTGAAAATACAGATTAACAACACTTAAGCAAGTCTCTTGGCAGTTGCGATAAAACGTGCGAGCAGGACGGAGAATGTTTCGCTCTAGCTCGCACGTTGTACGCCCGCAGCTGCTAAGGACGCAGGCTTATGAAAAAGCAAGTTATCCCTAAACTATCTATACATATCAGGATTTTGGAAGTAACAACAAGGGAATGGATTGATAATAAGTTACAATAATTACGTTTAAAATTTAGTACACGATGTGTAAGACAATAGTTAGAGCCTAAACACAGGAACAATATTCAAAGTCCAATATAAAAGTAGAAAAAGAAATTCTAAGTTCAAAAAATGTCCGTTAGAGTGTTAGGGTGCGTTCATTTGCAGAATGCGTTCATTCGAATATAGAATGGCGCGCGTTCGGCAAGCATTCAAAAGTAATAAGTATGTGCTCACCCGTATACGTCCATAGTTCTGTTGTATTCTCAATGTAAAGGACATAGTACGAAGTATTTTTGCAATGGCGTTACCTAGTTTATGGATAGCTTTCAGTAACTACAGTTTTGTATACATTAAACTGCTAAATAATGGCTCGTTCTACGGACCATTACTCAAGTATTAATTAAAACTCTTCACATGTTTTTTAGGTAATACTTGAGGTTGAGTTAGACTCTTAATACGACCCTATGTTTCTCTGTCTACTGTTTAAAATTTCAAATAATTGATAGAAAACTGTGTGCATGAAGATAGTTTACGAAAATTACTATAGTGTTCTCTCTTACGTTTCGAATAAAACGAAAAAAATAAAAATGTACCATAAAACCATATATTTTTAAAATACGCTGAAAATGTACCGCTTACTAAAAATGCGTCGGATTGTGTCTGTATTTTTAAAATAAACAATAAGTAACGTCTTCCCTGTATTTTATGTCAAGACCTGTGTTTATAATTATCTAGTTTTTCCTTCTGAACACTGTTTTCGACACATTTTTATAAGCCTATGTATCGCAAAACATAGTTTTAGCTTTGGACTGAACATTTATTTTACTGCAGTATATCTTATGGCATTTTTACGTTAAGATTTAACAGTATGATACCCCCTCCTTTGTGCGATACATTCTTATGTAATATTTGTGGTTAGAAGCAGAAGTAGTGTAACCGACAATCGTAAAGCATATTGACAACTGCAGTCCTTGTGAAAAATTACAAAAAAATCTTGGAAGTCAATAAAAGTTGCAAGATTTCGTATTGTGTAATTTGGGCTACTTTAGCTCAAAAAAGATGCCGAAAGTCTTGCTCGATTTTATTGTATTGATAAATTCGATCGACAAAATCAAACAAGTCTGTTGTGGCCTTTGGTCGGAATCCAAAAAAATATTTTAAAAGTGTGAAAAACCAAAATAAACTGTTTGCTGACAATCATTCCGTACACAAGGTTTGTACAATCGTTTATAGCGGTTCTATTTAATTATGCGTGATTGTAACACGCCATTACTCATCACCCGACTACGGCAAAGCTATCGTTTCAAAGGAAAATTCTTAGTCCAAAAATATAAATTAATACAATACTAAAAAAAATATACCAACCAACAGGAAATTCTTGATTCGAGTTCATTTCAATCCGTTGCCACCAACTGGAATATCGACTTTAACGTTGTATATTTCTTATTTTTGAAGTGACCAGTGTTAAAAAGGCCCTAAAAAAAGAATGAGCTGCAATGGAATTTGAACTTTGTCATGTGTGGCTTAGAGTTTACTGTTCTAAAATTTGATTATTATATCAAATTCTAAATTTAAATGTATACATAATTATTTCAGCTTTTATGAATACCAGTAGCGCTATCTATCGGTAGTTCGGAATATCAATCGCGGTTTTCTCGTAGTCGGGTTTTAGATTTATTTTAAACTTTATGTTACTTCTACTCGTTTATTATTTATGGAAAGTATTGTTCATGAGTCATCAATTTGTTTTAATACATAGTTGTAAATATATCCCCTATTTTCATCATAATAATAACTTGTTTTATTGTCCTCAATGGTGAAGCCAAATTATGTACGTAACGGGAAGGAAATGCAAAAATGGGTAGTCATGGGGACTACCTACAGAAGTGAAAATTAAAAAAATTGCATCAGTGAATACAGATATTCCGTTACACTATACGTCACATTAGCAAATTCATGACGCTGTCACATTAGCATGTCGCTAAGGGAATAAGGTTTGCCTCTACCAAAAATCGCCTAATGCGGCTAAAGAAGTTTTCAGTTCAAAAAGAAAAGTCCGCGCTGCATGTTTTTGTGATAACATTTATTCATAGACTCCACCAAATCGTAGAGAATTGTTGTCTATGTCTCTGTGTTGTCTGCACAACTTCAGGTTGAGGGTACTAGAAATGTCTCATATTTGTAAACAGCAAAACGAGCGGCAATTTGTATGGTAAAACCGGAAAGCGCCCTCTGTCGGTGACGCGAACGAGTTAAGTTGTATAAATGAGCTAAGCAGCCATAGACCCGGTATCCACCAAAGCGGAGACGAGATGTGCTGCGAAGCTGACAGGTTATTTCCACCAAAGCGGAAAGGAGATGTGAGCTGTGCGTAGCGCTGACGCTTTCGGGTGTACGAGGCGCGGGGAGAGGCGCCGCCCAGCCGCCCGACTACATCTTGGCTCTGCCGCGCCGCTTGCTCGCTCGTAGCACAACATTTTATAGAAAATTTGACATCCTCTCCTTTCGGCTTGATCCGTTTCCACCGAAGCCAAGCGGAGAGAAGAGGTGGAAATAACAAAATCTGTTTGCTTAATCGAAGCACAGATCGGAATACAGATGGCGATATAGAGTGGCGACCGCGTTCCGGAAGACGCAGCGTTGGAAGGCCTCCCTCTAGGTGGAGCGACGACTAGTCAAGGCTGCGGGCGTCCGGTGGATGCAAAACGCACAGAACCGATCAGTGTGGCTTGGGGGAGGCCTATGTCCAGCAGTGGATGTCTTTCGGCTGAAATGATGATGATGATTCGAAGCACATATCCTCTCGTCTCATCTCCTCTCCGCTTTGGTGGATACCGGTCATACCGGGCCTAATCGCTGATGAGATGACCGCTTTCTTTATCGACGACGCATGTCACTTTCAGACAGCTTACCTTCCTAAAATAGAACATGCTTCCATTGTATTTCTTTATTACTTTCTGCTACAGCCAGCTCCCTTATTGTGTAATTCCAAAGAATGGCGCACGCACGCTTTGCTTCTTGTGTTCAAAAATCACTCGATTGCGTGACACACGCAATGAATATTGTTGAGTTGTGAAAATGAAAGGGATCGTACGTGTTTCTATCACCAGACTATATTTATTTACCCCAGATTACGATGGCCTGGCAATTGTGACAATAGGGCGGCAGTGTGGCAATGAGCATTTCCGATTGTGTAGGTGGCACCGGAAGGTACCTATCTATCCAATTTTTTAACAGCATACTTTCGGGGTCGTTTGCGTTGAATAAAAAATGTATCGTTCCATTACTGCTGAGGATCGCGAGGATATACAACTTGATTCAATGTCTCAAAGTGCGGTCTACTGCAATGTTGGTCGCTGTTGCCGTTAACTAAGCAAATATTCAGCCTCCAGGCTGATTTCTAAATACTTGTAAGGAGTAAAACCTAATAAAACTGTCCGACCATGCTCTGACAAGAGCTAATCTAGAATGAGGTAGAAATCAATACAAAAGTATCAATATAAACCAGGTGCAATACTGGCCAGTTGTAAAGTTTTACTTCTAATCTGCCTTCTTTGACATAGTGTAGGATACTCTTGTTTTATGTCGATTATTCAAGGGAGCTTGCTATTGAAAAAGCTTAAAAGTTTATTCTAGTGTTATCAAGTATTTGTGTTGAACAAAAGTTGCAGTGCATTTTGGAAGAATGTGTCAGTACTACAAGCAGCCGGTTGGCGTAAGTAGCACTAGGTGAGAATAGTTTACCTTCCTTTGGGTCCTATGCCTCTGACCCTCTCTGAAGCAACACAAACAAAGTAACATAGTCGGAGGCAGCACTACCAGTACTTATTAACTTCCTAGCTAGTTTCAATTCAAATCTTGTCCCCTACTGGAAATAATAATCCATAATACGGGTCAGTGTCTGCATAGACTATAAACCGTTTTTGTGGGTTACTTTTGATTGTAGATCATTTTCTTTTTTTGGGTTGGGAAACATCCAATGACTTCTCCCGCTCTGGGTGAAGCGTAAGGGCGTGTCAAACTTTTACTGGCTTAAACCCTTCGTGTTCCTTCAGTTGCTTGTGCCAAGGCCGCGGTAACTCTTTTTCAAATTTATTCGAGACCCAGACAGGCATCGGCCCTAGCGGACCCCGTCAGTTTTTACTGACATATTTTTGAGGCGCGCGTGGAACACTACGCGCCGTCGACTCGGGCCAGCACCTGTAGAAAACGAATCAATGTATGGGAAAGATATATCTGAATGTTAAGTCACGTGGCCAGACCATACAAATAGAAGGCGTTAACGATTGCAGAAAAAGATTCGATAGGAAACGTTTGCAACTTGGCTAGGGTGGCAGGTCCTTATTGGACGGCGAGCTATCCATTACTTGCCGTCCGCAAGCCCGCGTCTACGGTGGCCGGGAATTGGCTTGCGACTACCAACGCCCAGGGCGTCTCTTGCGGTGGCTAGGGGCGTGAGAGCGTCTCCCTCACGCGTTCCGCCTCCTCCTTCGCGAGCATTACTGCTTCCCATGCCCTCTCGCTTCGTACCAGGGCCGGACGGGAGAATTCGCCACCGCTAATCGCCTCCACGAGGACACGGCGGTGCTTTGCCCAAGCGGGGCAGACCTCCACCGTGTCCTTTCATTCGAGCGATTCACACAATGGTGACACCCGGGCTTTTCCTCCCGCCTTATACTGAACAGGAACCTCCCGAAACAGCCGTGTCCGGTTTGTTTGTAGCTCGAGCAAGTTGAATTTCAAACTTATATTAACTGTAAGTCCAGGTTTCCTCACGATGTTTTCCTTCACCGTTGTCATCGACATCTAGAATAAACAAAGAAATAACAATAATTTGAAAAAGTCACATCCTTATAAATTAATTATACCTTTTGTCAAGTACATTCCTATTGCCAAAGAGCGCTTTTGTCTCTGGCTAAACTTAGCTAATAAGCCGGTGGTCTGTTCAAGTAATATTTTGACAACGACAAGCACCCGAGAGAAAAAAAAACATTTCAGTCTGTGGTGCGTTCCTAGACCAAGTTCGACGAGAAAAGTGATTTTCTTGTATTTGTATCCACAATGTCTGCCTGGGCTACTTTAAATCGTGTTGTGTTCAAGCGAACATCCACCTTCTTCCTGGCAGGAGCGCTGGGTACTTTCTTCTTTGAAAGAACCTTCGATGTCGTCTCTGTAGGAATCTTCGAGAGCATAAACAAGGGAGTGAGTAATGTTATGTAATTTACTTCTAAGGGCTATTTATGATTTTTCTTCATATCGATGATCAAATCGGTGCATTGTAACATATCTAACACTTCAAGAATTCTCTTGGGTTAGAAGGAATGAGTATAAAAATTGTATTTTAATATAACCTCACTAATCGATTTTAAAGATTTAGGTTTTCTTTCAAGCAGTGTAGTTTACTTCATTAGGTTTATTTCTTAAAAGTAAGCCTGTAAATTGTATTAGGGGATAACTAAGCCAGTACTTGGCTTATCAACAACAAGTTTTTGTCTGCTGGTACAATTTGTCCCAGCTAAGTCATCTAACTGTAAGGGCTTTGACATCCCATTACCAGAACACATATTTTGTTTCCATTCAGTTGTATAACTCCTGAGGTGCTAAATGGTGCGATGAAGAAGAACCCTTAGTGTAGGCAAAGGAAAAAAGAAATGTCCTATCTTGGGCCTAAATACTATAGCAGTCTCAAATTTAGTTTTCTGGTGTGCCCTCAATCCTTGTATTTGAGACCCAACTTTTCAGCCAATAACATCTTTGATGTCCACAATCATATTCAAACTTTCACAATTCTTTTAAAATGTGCACTAATTCTGTAGTAAATATCCAAGAATATTTAATGAAGGGGGCTTTACAGCATACACAGTCTTTAGCTCAAAAATCAAGTTACTGAAGATAGTGCATCCTATCTCGCAGATTATTTGTAATCTATGAATTTGCTGTGATTATTGATTGTTCTTGCGAAATATCAGTATTTTCAGAATCCCACATGCAATCCATGCTAGGAGGTGGATTAGATTTGAGAATCAGTCACTTGAGTACTACCCATGTACTAGCGCCTACAGCAGGATTTCATACCTGATCCCACGTTATATATAATTATGCTCCTTGTGGGATACCAGTATTTCGAGATGTCCATGCACTGAGATCAGTTGTCCTTGCCTGGAGTAGTGCTGGCTAGTGTAGGCTCCATAGTTTGAGCCCCAATGACTAGGGTTTAAGCTTCTAGATGAGCCCGTTGTGCTCCACTATAGTACAAAGACCTCCCTGCTTTCCCAATTTTCTCTAGTCACTAAATACTTTTTCTTCTCTTTCCAGAAACTGTGGAAGGACATCAAGCACAAATACGAGCAGTGAATAATGAAAACTACAGAGATATTAAGATGATTTAATTTATTAGTCAAATTGTTAATAATTATTCTTGATTAAACTATGTCAAGTTAAAAATGTTTATTATTTACATCAGTCATACAAGATATACTGACTAGATAACACTAAATAAATATTTCAATAAACATAACATCACACATGTTTTCTCCGAATGGTTGGGTAGAGGTGCACCTCTAGCACATACACATTTCAGCAGGTTTAAGCCCCGTGTATTAGGGGTCGGGTCTTTTGCCATCACCCGGGCGCAAATCGAGACCCCAGGCTGTTATTTCCATATGGAAAACCCAATAGGTTCAAATCAAATTTTGGTTCCGAAGTAGCCATAGTACAGTCAAATGGGGTGAATAGCAACAAAACTTTGAAAGGTATTTTCACATTATAAAAAAATTGTTTACAGCATTTTAGTAGGTATTCCAATATATTAAATAATTACTTAAAAAAATGATGCTTTGTTTGTTCCCATTCAGCCCTGTGGTCCATTTCACCCCATTTGATGGTACTTCTTATAGGGTTGCTTACACACCACATCCTAACTCTACTAATATGTCATAATTCAGAACATTTTAAACTTGGAACTCAAATCATGGATCAGATGTAGTGCGTAACACTACTTATTTTAATAAATTGCCTTCAATTTTAATTCCACATCCTTACATAGTATAAAACAGTCTCTTTCCGCTGTCTGTCCCTATGTATGCTTAGATCTTTAAACCTACGCAATGGATTTTGATGCGGTTTTTTTTAAATAGATAGAGTGATTCAAGAGGGAGGTTTATACGTATAATACACGGGCAGAAGCTAGTATTTTATATAAACCACGAAAATTAACTGTTCTTGACCTTTCTTTTTATCCACAAATACCTGACATTCAAATGGCAAATATACATAAAATAATATTAACTCTTCTGCTTCTTCTAATGCATACTTATTACAAATTTGCCAAATCAAATCTATTAACTTGGATAAAAGTAATATTGTCAATAAAAGTAGTTGCTTACCTACATTTTAAACGCACAGCCTCACTCAATATTTATAACGAATACAATAGAATGTGCAATAGTTTGTTCATTTAATAATTGACAATCATTAGAGACAAAATAAAAATATTATGGCGGCCAGCGCTTGACGATCTTATTCGAACGGCTCTTTAACGTTTTGCCAACGGTCGATTGGCCCATGAACCGTCGGTCAACATAATCTTTAATCCATTAACTTAAACTTTTCATCCAAAGAAGTCTTCGCCGACAAAACTTTACGTCAGTGAATGTTTAACGAACAATGTTTTGACCAATACCTTTTCACCCAACGAACGATTGGCCAACAGACACTGAGACAGGTGAAAGTACCTAAATTAAAGGTTGTAAAAATAACGTTTCAGACTCTATTCGAGACTCTGAAACGTTTTGCCAACAGTCGATTGGCCCATGAACCGTTGGTCAACATAATCTTTAATCCATAAACTTTTCATCCAAAGAACTCTTCGCCCACGAACGTTTCGCCAACATAACCTAAGCCGATCGGAGCCGATCGTCTCGAGGTCATAACCCTTTTTCGTGACGTGACTATTTCTACCAGGCAACTAGAAGTTGCTAGCCGCGCTAAGGAACTTTGTAACAAAAATAATTCACATTACAACACTTGTTGATATTTGTCTAGCTTTAGCTACATTATGTTCAAAATATAGGAAGTATTGCACAAATTCATCGTTTGTATTAGAGACAAGTCACAAAATATACAATCACACACTATACTACTCGGTCCAAATAATTGTGCCAATATCGAGAGTCGATAGTCACAGTGACGTCACAGCGCCAGGTGCACAGTTATTTTGCCTGATTAGTACATAACAATCATTTATTCAAATCATTGGTTATCACTTCTGAGATTTATTCAATTTTTCTGAAAGATATACAGTACGCGACGGTATGGTGCTAGAAAAAAGCACTAATTTCGTCGTGAACTTCGGTTGAACCAGCGTTTTCAGCCTGTAAGGGCGAAAATACAAATGCTTGTAACTTGCATAAAATGTGTGGAAGTGTCTTGCATGCCATTCAGCCTATCACCAATCAGAATGTATCATAATAATGGTAGTTACAGGCATGTGTATTGATGCCCTTATGACTGTAAAGTATCTTAAGCTGAGTCTATCACCACTTTCCTAGTCCTATAGCTAAATCAGTCTCCACTTAGTCACATTGGCATTTTTAACTCTCGATTCACATTTCTACGACTTGCCGCATCTATGCCTAGAGTACTCCGGGTCATCAGTGAGTGTATCAGCTGATGATGAAGAGGGCAACGACCTCGGTTGTACCGGGAGAGGCGAGTCGAAGTGGGGTTCTTCAGCTAACGCCCATATGATGTCGACCAAGAGCGGTTGGGCCAAGTTCTTGATGGCATCCTGTCTCGCGACCTGTGAAATGTAACCCTGTGTAGATATAGATGGTTATTATTTTTCTACTGGATCTGAAGCACCTCGTTAAAGTCCACGTTTACACTTGCAACCAGCTCGCATACAAGTTGCGTTACATTGCGGGCTACCGAGGTATAATGTAGTCAGTGACTCGATCGTCTCGATCTCGAAGAACCTGTACTGGGCTCGCGTATATATGGCCTCTCACAGAGAGAGGAGATCTGTTTCCCAGCAGAGGGAACATAATAGGCTGATTATGTTTGCGAGTTGCTTGCATGTGTAAACGGGGCTTAGGGAATTTAATTTCAGCTTTTACGCAAAGTATGTAGTGTTTTTTTTTAATTAATTCTATTTCGACTGCAACATATTATCAATTTTGCTGCGGTGTGAAACCTTCGGCTTCGAACCGACGGTTCGGTCGGACTCAACTCGCATGGAGAGGCCCTCCCTAGTCCTAGAGAGGACTCCTAGCCCGTTCCGTCATCGGACTACAAGACGTACGGCGATGCGTCATCGGTATGCGTTATCGTCATGGTGGACATCCCACCCATAGGCACCAAACGTTTTGGGAATACTTTTATTATGCGTACCGCTCACCATCATCTTCCTGCCCTTTTCCCATGTCACTTGGGGTCGGCGCAGCACGTTTTCCTCTTTCATACCGTCCTGTCCTCCGTCACGCCATCACTGACTCCCTTTTCTTTCATATCACTCCTTACACAGTCCATCCATCTTTTCTTTGGCCGTCCTCTTCCTCTCCATCCATCCACATTTAAATTCATAACTTTTTTAGTAAAATGAGTTTCATCCCTCCTCATCACATGACCACACCAGGACCAACGGTTTCCTTTCAACTTTCCTGTCACTGGCGCCACTTTCGAACTTTCTCTAATATACCTACTCATTTCTCACTTTATCCATTCTCGTCACTCCACACATCTATCTCAACATTCTCATCTCTGCTACATGCAATCTCTTTTCATCCATCTTTTTCACAGCCCCACATTCTGTTCCATACAGTACGACAGGTCTAATCACGGACTTGTAAATTTTACCTTTTACTTGAGGGGCATCAGTGGGTCGCAATTTGTTCCAGTGACCTGTCGCCATTTCATCCATCCCTAGTTGATCCGGTGCGGACAAGTAACCCTTAGCGTACCGGAAGTCGGAGCAGATCGGTAACTGTTTTGGTGCTGCTCAATTTCAAGCAAACACTCTCCAGTCTGTGCCACCAGACCTCCAATCTGCTCTGGAACTCTATGCCACTCTCAACAACCAGCACAATGTCATCGGCAAACAGGATACACCATGGTACCTTTTCCTGTATGTCCGACGTCAGAGCATCTATTATCGTCAGAAAGAAGTAGGGACTGAGAGTCGACCCTTGGTGCAATCCGACTACCACACTGAAGGTGCCAGTAGTGCCCACTGTCGACCGGACTTGGTTACTGCATCGACTGTACATCGCTCGATCAACTGTACATACTTCCCAGAGACACCTTTCTTATTAAGGGCCCACCACAAAACCTCACAGGGCACCCAGTCGTACGCCTTCTTGAGGTCAATGAACACCATGTGCAAGATTTTATGTGCACCTCTGTATTTCTAGCACAACTGGCGGATTGCGAAAATGGCATCCGTTGTACCCCGGGCATAAAACCGAATTGGATCTGCGATATTTCATTCTATTCTCACAGCCGCCTTTCAATAACTTTCTCCCAAGCTTTCATACTATGTGACATTAGCTTTATTCCTCTATAGTTGTTGCATTCCAGCACATCACCTTTGTTTTTAAAGATGGGCACCAGCGAACTATTGCACCATTCATCAGGTATGGCTTATTCCCGCAACAACTTATTGAAGAATAAAGCTAACCACGTCCATCCATCGATGCACAATATCTTTCACACTTCAACTGGGGGGTGACCATAAGCTCTTAGAGTAGGGTTACTTTGAGTGTGTGTAAGGGACATATGTATACAAGTCATATACACCTGTCCCTTACACACACTCAAAATAACCTTACTCTAAGAGCTTGTGGTCACTCCCCTGGTATTCCATCAGGACCAACTGCCTTGTACACCGCTATGGAGTGGAATTCCCTGCCCGAGTCTGTATTGTCTGATTGCTACAACCTTGGCATCTTTAAGTCAAGAGTAAATAGGGTTTCTTCTAGGCAAGCGTGCTGCAACGTCGGTCACATCACCGCTTAGATCTCGCCACCAGGCGAGATAGTGGTCAAGCGCGAGCTTATCTATACTAATATTATAAAGCTGAAGAGTTTGTTTGAACGCGCTAATCTCAGGAACTACTGGTTGGAATTGAAAAATTATTTTTGTGTTGGATAGTCCATTTATCGAGGAAGGCTATATAACATCACGCTATGGCCAATAGGAGCGGAGCATAAATGAAAAATGTTGCAAAAATATTCCTTTTTGAGAGCTTCCGTTGCGTGCGCTGCGTAAACGGTTAAAGTTACGCAAAATTCATGTAGGAAAGGTAGGGTAGGGGGTAGGTAGGTAGCCAGTCGGAGGGAGCGAAGCCGCGTGGGACAGCTAGTTAATAATAAAAATTAAAAATAAGTTTAACTTACAAGGCCGAAGTGATGCACGATCATCTTGAGCGCATACTCCTTGATGTCGGTCGCGCGCATGCGGTCGGCCGCTTGTAGGATCGCGAGAACATTCTCCGGAGAGACGTTACTCTGCAAGTTGTGCTTGCAGAATACTTGGAGCCGGTTGTTTGTAAAACCTGTGGGGATTGAGAGCAGTGCTATTAATTCAAACTGAGATGGTATAAACCGTTGTGTGCACTCAATCGCACGTCAGTGGTCGACTTTATTGCAATGGCGCGAACACTTGAAAGAGTTGATTTTTAACCGATTTACCAAAAAGGAGGAGGCTCTATGTTCGACATTAGGTATCTTTTTTTGTTTGTTTTCACCGATATCTCCTTCAATTGTGGACCGATTTTGAAAATTCTTTTTTTGTTTGAAAGAGTATGTTCCAAAATTGGTCCCATTTTAATTTGGTGAAGATTTGATGAAGAACTTCGGAAATATACAACAGAACTCTTCAATAAATAACGGCAAATCTCTCGGGATTGCTGCAATCGCATGTCTGTTTATTGTTTATACCATTTCATAATATAACATCACGCCAGTACGCTCTATAGGGGGCACGCAGATGTGTTCAGTTCACCTTGGTACACTCTCATTTCACCGGTTATGTACAGTTTCATGATGTTCGGGTAATCTGTTCTGGCATTATAGGTACCTAACTAAACTACTTGCCTATTAGGTAGGTACAACTTAAAAGTGAAAAATAAAAAACTTTTTTACAAAAAAATACCATCGACTTCCAAATAAGAAAACTATGAAAAATTACTTTATTTTTGGAAGTCGGTGTCCATAACGCAAAAAAATGGTACCTACCAAAGACACCGACTTCCAAAAATAAAGTTATTTTTCACTTTGTAGTTTTCTTATTTGGAAGTCGGTTGTATTTGTAAAAAAGTTTTTATTGGATAAATCTTTGATTGAATTGCCTCGAAAAATTTAAAGAGGACATATATTCCCTCGTTCCTACATTGTTATTCATCCTTAGAGAAATATAAGGAAGGGCGTATCTAATTACACCATGATTGTGTCCCGTTGGACACAATCATGGTGGTAGTGGTCGCAATCGTTGCTGCCGAGCATGTGGTCGTGGTTGTGGGTCTTTCCAATGTGTATGTAGCAGCCCGTAGTCCCGTCTTGTGCCCGATAAATGACAAAAATGTCTTTGCCAAATGTATACCCGCGTCTAACTAAAAAACTTCTCTGTCTAAGTAGAAATAACCTAAAAATAATCATAGGGACAAACCCTCCTTAACAAACATATTTTCAATATAGGCGCCACAGACAGTCCACTTTGCAGGGGCTGTTTTAACGCCGAATAATCAGCCGCCCACGTAATCCTGGAATGCGAAGCCGTGGCATCTCAAAGTGAAGAAGTCCGTGAAGCCTGTGAAGCCCCCAGGAGGCTTCTGTGCTTTTGGACGGAGCTAGGCTGGCTGTGTTAGCCAGTACCTCCACGCACAACGGTCCGAATGAAAGTCTAAGTGCGGAAACGGGAGTCCCTACGACTACTAGGCTCGCCCTTGACTTAAACCTCCTCCTCATCTCACGTCGTGTTCCTCGTTATTGTCGTGATTCCCCCGACGGGAGAATCCGGGAGGTCAACATTTCTCTTATAATATTCCTCCATCTGCATGTGTTTGGCGTCGTGAAGTGTATCGTGCACGTAGGTGTTGAGCGTTGACCGAATTTGGTCAGAACACCTGATCGGGCTACGACCCCGCGGCATCCTCCCATCTCAACTGCTCAAGGTTTATTTTTTTCGGGCAATGTGGCCAAAGAATTCCAGGACTCTCAATCAGGTGGTCAAAGTCTGAATGTGATGTTCGGTTGACGAAGGATATCCTAGTTTGTGCGGAATGCAGTCCACGGGATTTGGAGGCCAACACCATATCTTGACGCTTTCGAGATATGGTGTTGGCGAAGGATCGACTTAAACATTACTGGAGAAATTTAGGTATATCTTAGTTTCGCCAGTTATCCTTCGTTGTTAAGGTATGCATGTGTATAGAACTGACCGTAATATATCGGTGCTTGGAACAGATACAGCGAGTCTTCAGTGGGCATGTTCGTGTCACCGTAGTAGATGTATCGCAGCAGGGAGTCGAACGCTTCCTCCGATGGCACGGTGTCGCAGATTTGTATCTGAGGGCCAAACAAAGTTTTATATTAAAACATAATTTTAATAAATAACAAGCTTTTATATAGTACAACACTTACATTGACGATGTTGTCGAGCGGCGAGAAGGAGCGGAACATG
This sequence comes from Orthosia cruda, assembly GCA_964057195.1. Taxonomy (NCBI): domain Eukaryota; kingdom Metazoa; phylum Arthropoda; class Insecta; order Lepidoptera; family Noctuidae; genus Orthosia; species Orthosia cruda. The sequence continues at coordinate 25,085,883 of OZ059842.1, forward strand.
GCCTCGAAGTAGGCCGCGCGCGCCGCCAGCACGGAGCGGTGCGCAGTAGTACAATAGTACAACACTTACATTGACGATGTTGTCGAGCGGCGAGAAGGAGCGGAACATGGCCTCGAAGTAGGCCGCGCGCGCCGCCAGCACGGAGCGGTGCGCAGTAGTACAATAGTACAACACTTACATTGACGATGTTGTCGAGCGGCGAGAAGGAGCGGAACATGGCCTCGAAGTAGGCCGCGCGCGCCGCCAGCACGGAGCGGTGCGCAGTAGTACAATAGTACAACACTTACATTGACGATGTTGTCGAGCGGCGAGAAGGAGCGGAACATGGCCTCGAAGTAGGCCGCGCGCGCCGCCAGCACGGAGCGGTGCGCAGTAGTACAATAGTACAACACTTACATTGACGATGTTGTCGAGCGGCGAGAAGGAGCGGAACATGGCCTCGAAGTAGGCCGCGCGCGCCGCCAGCACGGAGCGGTGCGCAGTAGTACAATAGTACAACACTTACATTGACGATGTTGTCGAGCGGCGAGAAGGAGCGGAACATGGCCTCGAAGTAGGCCGCGCGCGCCGCCAGCACGGAGCGGTGCGCAGTAGTACAATAGTACAACACTTACATTGACGATGTTGTCGAGCGGCGAGAAGGAGCGGAACATGGCCTCGAAGTAGGCCGCGCGCGCCGCCAGCACGGAGCGGTGCGCAGTAGTACAATAGTACAACACTTACATTGACGATGTTGTCGAGCGGCGAGAAGGAGCGGAACATGGCCTCGAAGTAGGCCGCGCGCGCCGCCAGCACGGAGCGGTGCGCAGTAGTACAATAGTACAACACTTACATTGACGATGTTGTCGAGCGGCGAGAAGGAGCGGAACATGGCCTCGAAGTAGGCCGCGCGCGCCGCCAGCACGGAGCGGTGCGCAGTAGTACAATAGTACAACACTTACATTGACGATGTTGTCGAGCGGCGAGAAGGAGCGGAACATGGCCTCGAAGTAGGCCGCGCGCGCCGCCAGCACGGAGCGGTGCGCAGTAGTACAATAGTACAACACTTACATTGACGATGTTGTCGAGCGGCGAGAAGGAGCGGAACATGGCCTCGAAGTAGGCCGCGCGCGCCGCCAGCACGGAGCGGTGCGCAGTAGTACAATAGTACAACACTTACATTGACGATGTTGTCGAGCGGCGAGAAGGAGCGGAACATGGCCTCGAAGTAGGCCGCGCGCGCCGCCAGCACGGAGCGGTGCGCAGTAGTACAATAGTACAACACTTACATTGACGATGTTGTCGAGCGGCGAGAAGGAGCGGAACATGGCCTCGAAGTAGGCCGCGCGCGCCGCCAGCACGGAGCGGTGCGCGGGGCGGGACGCGGCGCCCACTCGCAGGCGCACGTCCGACAGCTCCGCGCCGCCGCCAAGTAGGACACACATGTCCTGCTCCAGAGTTGTTCCTTAGAAAAGAACACACATTTCAAATCCAATCGATCCAAGAGCTCTTTAGACTAGATACAGGCCAGGGCGAGGTTATGGAGTTGATGTTGACCGACAGCAGATTACCGCATCACCAAAACATGGCATTACTTGTTTATGCAGAAACTTTCACGTCGTCTCATGTCGGACCATGGACAAAAAGTGCTGTGCGTAAACAAAGACCAGGCAATTTTTGAGATTTTAGTTCACGGCGATCATTAATATATATTGTGAATAAACGAGGGCCCAAAATGCTACCCTGTGGAACACCAACATCCAAAATGTCACCAACATCTTGCAATCGTGCAATCCCCCACCTTAGCAGCTTGTGTCCTGTTGGTCTTCCTGAAACATTTAAGTGCACAGTGCCACATCCCTGACACTTACTTTTTCCAATTTAGAGATGAAAATCGGGACCACGACGGTGTCAAATGCCTTGGTTAGGCCCACAAATAGGCCTCAGCACTTTTCCGTATAATAATAGGAAAAAATCTTGTGAGGTTATAAAATTTCGATATATTGTGGACAATAATTTACTTACAATAAACTCCATTTAAATTCGATAGTTTACAATCTGTCCATGCCTTATTGAGAAGAAAGATTTTACAATCACACGCGCTTTATTATAAACTTAGAGTATTTATAATAATCCAGTGACAGCCACACGGATTTTGAAAGAAAAAAACATGTTGTATATATATTAGCCACAATTATTGTCGAGTTATTCGAACAAAAATCTTCCAGTAAGTATAGATATTGTAACTTCTTACCAATAATCTCTTCATCATACTCCTGCTGTACAACCGCGTTGGTTTGCTTAGGAGGCGGCTGTTGCCGTCGTCGAATCACTTCCACCATCAGACTCTGTTCCATCTCCTCGAACTCCTTCGACATCACTATCGGAGTGAAGTTGTAGTCTTTCACCACGAATCTGCAAGTAACGACTGAGTCTTAGAATACAGGAACATACCCGTACACAAAAAGAGAGCTTGTGAACCGAGTTGCAGGAAGCCAAAAGAGGTCATACTATCTCTGGACAGCAAGTTAACAAACACTTGTACACAATAAGCATAACGGACAGACTTCTGTGCAGAGCATGCATGGAAGCGGAGGATTCCGTCACACACGCGCTCCTCAAGTGCATAGGCGTCACACAAATGCGGCACATGCGCTGCAACAGGTTGCTGTAGCAGAGGTTCGCACAGTACGTAAAATTCACCTCAAGCTAGAGTCGTCAAGCAATACACGTGAGGTAGATGTGTTGTACGGCGTGCAACGCTTGCAAAACTTTGTCTTAGCAGTGTTTCGCACAGTATGTTACTTTAATATTCCTTTTTAAACACGTGAGGTTGGCGTGTTGTGCGGCGTGCAACACGTTGCCGTAGCAGATGTTAGCAAAATATGTTACACTCACCTCAAGCAATACTCCTTGATACACGTGAGGTTGGCGTGATGCGCGGCGTGCAACGCTTGCAACACGTTGCCGTAGCAAAGGTTCGCTCGCAGGAAGCGCGCGCACAGGCCGCGCAGGCGAGGTATGTTGAGGCGCAGCGCCAGGCGGAGTACTGCCATCACCAGTAGTACTGTGGCCGGGGATGCTGGGTCTTCATCTGTGGGGATAAGTAGAAATAAAATAAAATATTGATAAAACAAAATAAGTATTGTATTCCTTTTAGCAAACACTTTCATTTGATACTCATATCAAAGGGGTGCATATGAATTTGGTCAACGATCTTTGGGAGTCCGCCATATTAGTTCAATCGGTTTGGGATAACTGTTTTAAAACTCGGTTGTAAGATATGATCATGCTTCTTTATGGTTGAGCACGTAACCTTTCTCCGTGGGGTCTATTCTGTCGGTGTATATGTAATTGAGCACTATGTTGAATGACTCGGGCGTCGCTTCAGGCAGCAACACGCACAGTTGAGGCGGTGTCTTGGATGAGCATACTTGTCTATAGTTGAGCAAATTACCTTTCTCCGTGGGGTCTATTCTGTCTGTGTATATGTAGTTGAGCACCATGTTGAATGACTCGGGCGTCGCTTCAGGCAGCAACACGCACAGTTGAGGCGGTGTCTTGGATGAGCATACTTGTCTATAGTTGAGCAAATTACCTTTCTCCGTGGGGTCTATTCTGTCTGTGTATATGTAGTTGAGCACCATGTTGAATGACTCGGGCGTCGCTTCAGGCAGCAACACGCACAGTTGAGGCGGTGTCTTGGATGAGCATATTTGTCTATAGTTGAGCAAATTACCTTTCTCCGTGGGGTCTATTATGTCGGTGTATATGTAGTTGAGTACCATGTTAAATGACTCGGGCGTCACTTCAGGCAGCAACACGCACAGTTGAGGCGGTGTCATGGATGAGCATACTTGTCTATAGTTGAGCAAATTACCTTTCTCTGTGGGGTCTATTATGTCGGTTTATATGTAGTTGGGCACCATGTTGAATGACTTCAGGCAGCAACACGCACAGTTGAGGCGGTGTCTTGGATGAGCAAACTTGTCTATAGTTGAGCAAATTACCTTTCTCCGTGGGGTCTATTCTGTCGGTGTATATGTAGTTGAGCACAATGTTGAATGACTCGGGCGTCGCTTCAGGCAGCAATACGCACAGTTGAGGCGGTGTCTTGGATGAGCATATTTGTCTATAGTTGAGCAAATTACCTTTCTCCGTGGGGTCTATTATGTCGGTGTATATGTAGTTGAGTACCATGTTGAATGACTCGGGCGTCACTTCAGGCAGCAACACGCACAGTTGAGGCGGTGTCTTGGATGAGCATACTTGTCTATAGTTGAGCAAATTACCTTTCTCCGTGGGGTCTATTCTGTCGGTGTATATATAGTTGAGCACAATGTTGAATGACTCGGGCGTCGCTTCAGGCAGCAATACGCACAGTTGAGGCTGTGTCTTGGACGAGCATACTTGTCTATAGCTGAGCAAATTACCTTTCTCCGTGGGGTCTATTCTGTCTGTGTATATGTAGTTGAGCACCATGTTGAATGACTCGGGCGTCGCTTCAGGCAGCAACACGCACAGTTGAGGCGGTGTCTTGTATGAGAATACTTCTGAAGCCTCCTCCTCGCCAGCGGCTATGCGTTTCGTTAGTTCATCTCGAGCTTCCCTATGAAAAAAGAAAATAAATGTGAGACACCTTTCTGTCATGTTGGGGTCGGCTTGCAACCTTACCGACCGCACAACCACGTATAGGTAGTGTATACTGGCATCGTTTGACGCCAGTCTTCAAAGACTGTCAAAAATCTAGAAATGAAAATGACATCCACTACACTCCGTCCAGCCTGTTATTTTACTTTTGACAGCTCAAAAAATTAATGATTTAGTGATGAACAAATGCGGTACCAATTCGCGGTAACAATTTAACAAGATGTAGGAGCATTCTAAGTACAAAAATAAACCAGGCAAGTTAAACGGTTTCTTTCTCTTCCTCCGAAAACAATTCAAATATAATTTGAATGCTTATAAATTTACAATGCAAGAGGGAAAAAATAGTGTGTGGTAAGTAATTAAGACTCATAAGGAAATTATTTCATAACAGTAAAATGATTTAAAAATGATTGTGATTATGTGTTGTGTTGTGGGGTGTGGTCGTTTTTGGGTGTGTGTGTGTATAAAAACAAAAAAGTAAAAAACAACGTGTATTTGAAAGTTATAAGCGTCGAAAGTTCCATATTTCAACACTAATTTCAATGGCGGAAATCAAGCGAAAATTCAATTTGGGCGGAAATAAATACAATAAAAAGAAGGAAAATTGCAAAACAGTCACCATGTAGGGATAGATTAGCAGTTAATAAATGCAAATAATTTTATTTTAAACAAATACATTTAGTAGTTTTATAGCATTTTTTGCTCGGTTTTACAATTTCATTGCACCAAAATTTGGACAATAAAAATTTAAACAATAAAGTGGAATGCCTCAGAAAGGACATGGCCAGAATTTGTATAGAGCTGTGCCCTAACAAAAAATATTCATGTACAATCGGCCAAAGCTATATCTGATCACCGTAAGGACTATTTCTGCTTGCAGGGTTCGCCCGCTAAATTAACGCCGACTTATACTCATCAACCAATAGCATCGCAGCATCGGGTGACTGTTTCTCTAGTACCTGTCAGCCCCTTGTTTTTGTAATAAAAAAGACGGCAAGAAAACAAACAAGTCATTTGGCTATGGTTGACGCAAAAAGGGCGGACGCAACTGTGGTCATCTTGTGCACGGGATTTTATTTTCAAAGTGATCAGATCTAGCTTTGGCCCATAGTACATTGACATAAAGTACGTCGTATTAAAGCTTAGAGGTATGGCTTTACAATAGTTTAAGTTTTATGATCAGAGAAGAAGCAAGAGACACTCTAAATAGGATAAGATCAACGCAAGACTCCACCACAGACTATACTGCGCCAGTGCAGTGCGCGCGCGTAGAAACGTCAAAATTACTAGGACGTTCGGATACACACTCTGGTATATATTGTCGATGCATTCAGCATTATGACATGACGCTCGGCAGCTCGAAAATGGTGTCTGCGATAATCGTAAAACCTTAACTTTTACCTTAGCAATACGTTCTTGCAGTCGTAGTGCGTACCGTACCCGTGCGACCTTCAGGCGTACTTCAGAAACAGTGTTTGTGTTATGCGTGTATCGAAACGTAAGTGCATTGCATAGAAACCGCACAAAAACAATCAAAATCAACACACATATTTTTTGGATTTTATTGTCGCCTGTTCTAGAAAAATGTAATAGTTGATATAATTTTTTATATTTTTGCAAGTAATTTTCAAATTTTAATAATTACTGTACATAATCTGGCCATGTCCTTTAAAACAGCGCCATCTATTGCAATTATTTTTTAATGATCCGTTAAAATATTCTTTGTAATGTGATTTAAGAGCCCAATATTCCATAATTTTGTGCTTAGGAGAGTTGATTAAACAAGCACATACAATTTTCATGATCAGTTCTAGAAAATGTAAATTTTACACACAATATTGAATTGTGTGAACAAATCGATGCATATCGCGCCATCTAGTGACATTTATTTGAACCAAATTTTCTTTCGTAGTATCGGGACCCCGTGACTGAAATAAAGTAACGCTAGCTGAATCGCATGAATACGGCAAACTAGAACTTCCTTGATTCGCCTTCCAGTTAAAAAGTAGTTAGTATACTTACTTGATCTTAGCTCGTAGGAACTGCGACCTGGCGGCTAGTATGGCCTGGTGGGCTAAAATAGACGTCTTCTCAGGCCCCACTAAGATTTGTACGTCGCAGAATTGATGAGACTTCAGAATTCGACCGAAGTCATCGTGGAGTGTGCAGCGAGGGTAGTTCGATAACTGTTGACAGTAAAAAAATACGTAATCAAAATCGGTTCATATATTTGGGAGCTATGGTGCCTTGTAACCTTGTTGAACTTGTAACCTTTTTGCGTCGGTACTTAAAGATTATGTATTATTATATTTATATGTTCAGATAGTAAATATATATTTACCTGGAACCGGAACAGCTCACCGCTCCTGACATTGTTGTCGACGTTGCCTCCGAAGATATACAACGCGTCGCCCACGACCGCGCCCGCGTGGAACAGGCGACCTGACAGCTTTCTATTTGTATGTTCAGATAGTAATTATATTCACCTTGAACCGGAAAATCTCTCCGGTCCTGACGTTGTTGTCGACGGTGCCGCCGAAGATATACAACGCGTCGCCGACCAGCATGCACGCGTGGAACAGGCGACCTGACAGGTGTCTATTTATATGTTCGGATAGTAAGTATATTCACCTGGAACCGGAACAGCTCCCCGCTCCTGACGTTGTTGTCGACAGTGCCTCCAAAGATATACAACGCGTCACCCACCACCGCGCCCGCGTGGAACAACCGGCCCGACGGAATCTGAGACTCGTTGGCCGGCTGGACTACCGACCTGGAAACAATAGGGTTTTGAGACTTTAAATTTTGAGTATGAATGTGGGCATATAGCCTATAAGTAACATTACCTCTCTACCATATTATAATTTTGTTTATTGTATGTATGTATTTTTATCTTCTATACTTATATATAGTTAAGGTTTATGTGTAATTTATATATAACTAGCTGACCCGGCAAACTTTGTTTTGCCATAAAAACACCAAACATGTATCTACCCTACCTACCTACTACCCTATCTATCCTTCCGAACCCTACCATATCTAACCTACCCTACCCTACCTATGTAGATAAGATACCAAATTTTATTTTCATAAATACCTTCTAACAATAACAAACACAACAAAAAAATAATTAGCGAAATCGGTCCAGCCGTTCACGCGCGATGCCTTGACCAAGGGAAATAGGGATTTCATTGTTATATATATAGATTAGTTAAGTTATTATAGTCTATTTTGGGTTTCCTTATTTCTTTCTACACACTGTGTCTTCAAATTAGCAGTACCTTTTTGCTCTTCTATCAGTATTCTTTCTTTTCTCTTTAAAGTGTTTTGTGTGTGCATACATAAATACATAACATGACATGTGTCATCTCCAACGCGCACTGGGCTCGCAGGCTCGCATAGTGACTTTTACAGCTCACTCTTTGACCCATTATAAGCTGATTATGATATGCTATTATCGGACCATGTCATGTCTGACGGGTTCTCCCGTTCATCTACAAGGTTACACAATGCTTGCCCAGGTCAGTTCGTGAATGAGTGACCGTCTATTATACAGGTTGGGTTTTCAAGTGGGCGTGGCTGGCCAAATACAAAACTATGAGGCCTCAATAACGAAAAACACTCAAAGGAGTCACGAGGCCGATTTTGATGAAAACTAAAACTTTTTCGCTATTCGTCATAGTTTCGGCTTTGGCCATCCACGACCACTTGAAACATTCTCCCTGTATACTTACTCAAACTCCTTCATGCTTCGAAAATCATTTCAGCTTTTGGTCCCGGCTGTAAGTTGTAGATCTTTGAACAATCGTTACGGGATATCAAAACCCTGGTTACCATGATGTCTAAAAACCATCAAGGTTCCGGTGAGCCGTGAGAGAGATAGAGATGGAGCCATACAGGACCTATAGCACTATACCTTTTCACAACGGAATTGTGGCACCAGCACATCGTGGTACGGGCCTCGAAAAGGCAGTTGCTTCAAGTAAAATACTGTACTACTATTTCCAGTCAGTAGTACTCGGCTTCATCCGGTTCGAAAGGAAGACGACCTCAAAATATTTGGGAATAGTAGGCAGTTTGATTTATAGTAGGTAGTGATGCAACATACTTTTGCTTCTGCTTCCACAACTTTTAAAACGCAAATTTAACGTGCATTTTATGACGGGGAGACGCGCGGACGGGCAAGTTTACTTGCAATTTATGAAAAGCACCGAAGTAGGTTACTAAATACAAAAACGGCCAAACTAAGCTGTATAAAACTGTAGCGGCTACTAACCTAACCTACTAACTAATGACTTGAAGTCACAAAAACCCGCATCGCGCAAGCAAAGTTTTCGGCAAAGTTAAACTAGTGGTGGGTCGTTGTCGTATTTTTGACGGACGAAACGCAACCGTTTTCCCGACGACGAAAACGGTTGCAGAAAACGGTCATCGTTGCAACTGATTTGAAGACGTCTTGGAGAACGAAACTTGGAGGACGGAACGGAAGGACGCGCTCACCGGCTCGAATTTAGCATATTTAGCAAAATAAAACTATTAATTGTTCATGCCAGGCGATTTTGCACTTTAAGTCAACACAGCTAAAATCTTTGTGAACAAACGTGGATCGATACAAAATTTTATCGACGAGTCGACGACGTGTGTGTGTAGTTGAATCAATTCACTTTCGACTGTATTTTCTGAGGCGTAAAATACAAAATCGCACCAATTTATTCGAAGACTGATTTGTGCACCGAAGACGTCCGACTGGAGGATATATATTCGCGAGCTGGCTGACCAAAACTAGATGTATCCTCCGACTGCACAGCATGATTTTATTCTTGTTTACGTCTTTTTAGTTCGCTTCTTAAGCAATCGGGTTTTAATTTTTTAATTAACTTTCTTTATTACATCTACGTTACGAGCGTTTACTACTCCGTATTACCTACGGAGTACGGACGGCTGATTCGTTCGGGGCCCGAATTAAAAATGAATGAAAACACAATTTGATAGTGGTACTTGTGATGTGTTTTACCGGCCTAAAAAAAATAACTCAACACTTGTTACTTTCACTCCGAACTTTCGGAGTATTGTCGGAAGAGGCCCGTAACTTCGCAGACGAAGATAAGGTGTATACCCCTGCTTCTGTTAAGACACTTCCGTTGCATTACTAATTTAGAGCTAGGGGCTAAAAAAAAATGAGGTTGTATTGTCTCACCATATCTGCGTATCCAGGTCATACTTGTGCAGGTCGTTGGGCAGCGTGTTGTCGGCGGCGCCCCCGAACACGTGCAGGTGCGCGCGGTGCGCCACCATGACGTGTCCGTAGCGCCGCGCGGGCGCTCCGCCCGCCGAGCGCAGCAGGTGCTCCGTGCACACGCGGCTCCAGCTGGAAACAACCAGTAGTGGTATTGGGCACTCCATTTTACGCACTTAAGGTTGCCCTAGTTGATAATACTTTCATACGAACGTAGTCTGGAGATTACTTCTCTCTTAAAATTATATCAATTTGTCTCATCATTATCTAGCCCTGTATGGAAATAAAAAGCGGAAAAAAAAACCGGCCAAGTGCGAGTCGGACTCGCGCACGAAGGGTTCCGTACCATTATCGCAAAAAACGGCAAAAAAACACGTTCGTTGTATGGAGCCCCACTTAAATATTAATTTTATTCTGTTTTTACTTGTTGTTATAGCGGCAATAGAAATACATCATCTGTGAAAATTTCAACTGTCTAGCTATCACGGTACATGAGATACAGCCTGGTGACAGACAGACAGACAGACGGACCGCGGAGTCTTAGTAATAGGGTCCCGTTTTTACCCTTTGGGTACTGAACCCTAAATATATATTTGAAAGTTATGAGCGTCGAAGGTTCCATATTTCAATAATTTTAATGCATGTTTGGGCGCAAATAAATACCATAAAGGAGCGTCCTCACTGAGAGCACTCACGTGTAATGAGCATTCGACGTCGAACATGAAGAAGAAAAATTGCAAAACGGTCACCATACAGGGATAGATTAGTAGTTCAACAATGCAAATAATTTGATTTTGAACAGATACACTAAGTCGTTTTTTCATGAAATCTAGACTCCCAAAGGTCTGTTTATAAAATTTCGCGCGCTCATTTTCCTCCTAAATTATCATCCATATCGCTACATATCGCTCCAGTGTGTATTCGTACGCGAACTAGATTCTTACTGCTCATCACAGCATCTATCTCTTTCGCACGTGTTGCCATGTGCCGTCGACTAGGGCAACCCTCAAGACTCCCCATTCGGTCCGTTGTGGTCAGGTTTCTGGCTAACATAGCCAGCCTAGCTCTGCCAAAAACCACAGAATCTTCCTAGGGACATCACAGGCTTCGCGGAGCGACCTCACTTTTTCTCATTCTTCATTTGTATACATTGTCAAGAGTGACTTAAAGGTCTTAGTAGCTAGGTATTAATTAAAAAAAAAATCAGTAATAACACAGGCTGCATTGAAAATAAGAAATGCATGTGCGATGACAACGCTTATAATGCATAAGAAGCGAACAATTTAACCCCTAAAGTTGTTATTAAATAAGATAAGACATTTTGTTTCAGTTAATTATTTTTGCCGATGGAAAATCTCATCGGACACATGGTTAGTCGAAAATTACTGATTAACTTACGTATGAGTCTCGAAATCGAACTGGAAGAGCGCGTTAGTGATCTTGGCGCCGCTCTGGCCACTGAACACGAACATCTTGCCTCTCGCCACGGCCACGGGGAAGTTGCAACACGTCGGGGGACACTGGCCCTTCTGTTCTATTCGCTCCCATTGGTGGTTTTCTCCCTGTGACGCAAAGGTTACAAGTCTTAAGTCTTAATTAAAGGTTTTAAGAAACTAAGATTTGTTTGAAGCAAGTTTATTTATGACTAGCTTGTGCCCGCGGCTTCGCCCGCGTAAAAAGTGTTTTATCATCCCAAGGGAATATTATATCGGGATTAAAAGGCTGTATAATGCAAAAATCTGGCATTCACAACTTAAGGTGCATTAGCTCTACCTATTCCGATCACTGTTTATATGGTAGTAGTTTTTGCTTGTTTCTTTATTTTAGTTTATCAGTAAGAAAATAAATGTCAAAACTAAAATTTTCGGTTGAATTTTGTAGATAGTTTATCTACAATAAGAAAGTATATACGTCTATATGTATACATATCTCTGTGTGCAAGACGATTTGATCAGCAACAACACGTTGACGTTTTAAACAATAAGTTGACGTGTTGACAATAGTCAATATATAATAGAGCAGTTTACTGAAAATTTGTTTTATGTCCGTCAAGTAGATTAATATAAAATATTGGACACGTATACATAAAGTGAGTATAATGCGTTGTAATATCGTATGACGTCACGCCGCTAGTACACTTTATACTGCCTTAGTGACGTCACAAGCCCCCCACTCGTGAACTTTGGTGCGCTTTAACTTTGTCAATTTTTATTGATTTGGTAAAGAAAAAAATACGTGTCCAATATTATTTGATAATCTCACTGGCGGACAGAATTGAGAAACATCTACCCAAGAAACATCCCTATTTTATAACTAAAATAATAACAATACATATAATTAACATGGAACAGTGAACACCCTCGCATACATTCTCTCACAGAACACCAGGCATGCACGTGTTAGAATTGGAAGTACGTGTGACGTTATTAAATCATGAATTTTCACATTCTGTATGTCACAATGGTTCGCTACACAATACAAACTGTCATATTTATTAAGCACCTACCGACAAAAGCCGAAGTACCTACCGAAACCCCCCCCCTCCCCTTGAGTACCTATTGTATGTGTGTACAGGAAATAACTCCAAATTTTTAATTTATTAGTATTAGAAGTCCTTTGAGACAATTAGTACAAGACTGTAAGTTAGTATCAATACTGTTTCGAATATTAATTAAGAATGGCTAAATAGGCGATATTAAATTCCTTAATTGTCTTGATACGTTTTAAAATGGTTTCATTACATAAGAATTGATTATTGACCTAATTGTGAGATTATTTATAGCAATGTGGAAAATTGTGGGGATACGGCGCCATTTTCTCACATTTTTCGTATAGACAGGTCGACTCGTTACTATAAAATAGTGTAATTCGTAAGTTCATTTACTTTGTTGTGGACTACAAGCCAGTACAGGCCAGATATTAAATTATGAGTGTGATAGTGATATTGTTTTCTTGAGTTGTTATATTTTGTAAAAGATCGACTACACAAGCTTCACTTAATTATTTGATATTATAACTTGATTCTTGCTAATGGTTCTGTTGAAACTATATCTGTATCATATTATGACCCTTATTCCTAATAATATGTTAAATTGATTTAAGGGCTAGTCATGTTCTTTGCCTTGCCCTTGTTGTTTTGATTAAGATTCATCATATAATGGTAATCATAGAATTAGATCTTTATTATGATAAACGATATTAATAAGATTGTAAAATATATCTACAGAAGAGCTTCCGTGGAGATTCTTGCCCTTCATCTCCACGAGAACTAGTTTAGCGAAAGGTGGTAAGCTCTCTGAGCCTTCTCAATATAAATTAATTGACAAGCATAATCGAAATAAATACCTAGTCTTGTCTTTCTGTTTTTTTCTTGTCTTTTCACAAATAAAAAGGAACACAAATACAAAGGAATCTGATACACAGTAAATAAGCAACAACCATCTTGACATTCCAAGCTTGCTATCCTGGTTGATTTCGATACTTTTAAATGGAGTTCCTTCATTATTCTAACAAGTGCATTAATTTATTCCATTCATCCGCAAACACATCACATTCGGGGTTGTATAATATATATACATACCAACAAATTAATAGTCCACATATCGTTAAGTCTTGCGTTGCCGTCGTACCCGGCGAATATCCAGAGCTTGTCATCGTAGACTGCGGCGCCGTGTGCTGAGCGAGGCACGGGCTCTCTGCAAAACGAACAAAACTGTTACATACATACATACTTTGCACACAAGAGGCTCATTGGCAATGAGGCACTAGTTGATTCAAAGCTCCAGAGCCTAGAACATCGTCGTCGAGTTGCCAGCTTGTCGGTTTTTTATCGGTTGCATTTCGGGGAGTGTGTGATGGAATTGCATGATCTAATTCCGCCTAGCCCGTTTCATCATCGGACTACAAGACGTACGGCGATGCACCATCGGTAAATGGTGGACATCCCACCCATACGCACTAAACGTTTTGGAAATACTTTCATTATGCGTACAGCTAAGGAGTGGAATTCCCTGCCGCAGTCTGTATTTCCCGATAGCTATAATCTCGGGGTCTTTAAGTCAAGAGTGAATAGAAGGGATACGCAGAGTAAGCCTTTAGTACACCAAGTTCCAAGTTGCTAATCAATTAAGATTTGTTTTTAGGGTTCCGTACCCGAAGCGTCTAAACGGTGATAATGTTTATTATTACGTATATTTTACCTTAAAATAACAATATATTGATAAATTCGTACGGAACTCTAAATTTGCGAAGTCCGACATGAACAATTTTTTTTTTATTTGAGTTGGGTTTGCTCTTGACTCTAGTCTAGGTCAGAGGTGACAGAGACAGAGTCGATGATGGAGTAAGCTTACAGCAGTGAAGCCTGATCACTCTAACTTTGAAGAGATTCGGGTTAAATGCATTCGGAAACACAGACGCAGGTAGTGAGTTCCATTCATTCGCTGTGCGCATTATGCACTTGGTCGGTTTTTAGGATTCCGTACCCAAACGGTCCAAAAGGAACCCTATTGCTGTCACTCACGTGTCCGTCTGTCCGTCGTCTGTTACATACTTTTTACAGCCAAACGGTTCTAGCTACAGTCTTTAAAATTTCACAGTATAAGCATCTTGTTGTACCAAAGCCATACAAATTGTCAAAAAATACTCTTAAATGTTTTTAAGGGGGCTCCCAATACATCCAAAGCGGGTCTTGAATTTTTTTTTGTTCTTACCAATCGAGTTGGGTATCGTAGTTTAGATATCGTTGAGTAGACAAATACAGTATTTTTTATTGTATAAAAATTTTGAAACAAGGAATGAGAAGCCACCAAAGTCAGATACTAAAAAATATAATATTTTATGATATATTTTTTAACTTCCCATTGACCTATGAATTGAAATTTGATGATACGAGTAATGTTTTTTATTACTTATATTTTATTAACAAATACCAATTCATACTACCTAATATTATAAATGTGAATGTGATTTTGTTTGTTACGCTTTCACGCAAAAACTACTAAACCGATCATCATGAAACTATATACACATATTCTTGGAGGTATTAGAAGTAACATAGGATTATTTATAAAGTTTTTTTTTTTTTTTTTCGAAATTTTTCACTTTTTTCGCGATATTCACGCGGACGAAGTCGCGGGTACAAGCTAGTATATTGATAAATCAGATTTCTGCAAGAAATTCTCCCTTTTTTCGATTTACAACCAACTTAATTTTACGGTTTGGTACGGAACCCTAAATATGCGAAGTCCGACACGCACTTGGCCGGTTTTTTTTAATTTTTTGCTATTTTTTTTCCTCGTTTGTTTGCCTGAGTTATTGTAAGTTCTTAGTGCCAAATAAATGTATTTTCTTTCGTTCATTAGATAATGATGGGTACAATGACCCCCTTTTAGGTTTTGCGTATAATCTGTTACACGTTGTATTTATATTTTTACACTCACTGTCCGGTAAACTTCCACTGCACCCACTGTGCGCTGGGGAACTTGTACTCGAACAGATCGTTCTTGTTGGTCAGGTTCGAGTTCGCCAAGATATCGCCTGTGTACCCGCCGAACACGAACATTGATGAGCGATGCACCTGCAACGAGAACGAGAAAGTATGAAAATAACCTGCCTAGCTTTTTATGAACTGTGTTGGTAAAGGCTTCTAGCATCCCTCCCGGTGGGTTCCCGCTTTGTCGAGGCGAGGGGGCTCAATAGCCGTGGCTTGGTCACCCACGGTGAAGCTAAGAGGAACCCGAGGAGGGGCCACTCGTCAGGACTCTTGCCGATAAGCCGACGACGTAGGTTGCGGTGCCGCTTGGCAACACAGGCGACATCGTAATTGAGGCGGTACGCGATGTCGTATGGGAGGCATCGCGGCTGAGGGTAGGAGGCCGCGGCGGGAGAGAAGTACCGGTACTGCAGTGTGCCGCTCTCGCTACCTTCCGGCGGCCTGGACGGGGCCGGAGGGGAGGAGGAGTGTCGGTATAGCGTTGGCCGCTATCCCTATCCACTGCGGCCGGAAAATGGTAGGTGGCGGGGCCACTGACCTGACCCGTCACACCGTCTGTGTTGGGAGTACTCCTCAGAGCAGGGTACGGTGACGGTCAGCCGCAGCGGTTTGGTGGTGAGTGCTTAGGCGTGCCAGTGTTACCGCCACAAGCGGCACAGGAGGACACCGTGGAGTTTTAGTGGGTTGGAGTCCCACATAACTGCACTATCTCCCCGTGGTAGTGCAGTATGCATGAGCATTTCAGAAACCAAAAAAAATGGGTTCCTGCATGGACGTACCCACAGTGAGGATAAGTGTTTCGACACTGAAATTCGCGGCAAGATGGTTCTAACCGCCGCGCTTACATACTGCCGCGGCCCCGGCCGGTGCGATCGAAGTGTTTTGACCAGAAAGAGTAAGCGACGCTTTATTACACGGCGCTTAAGACCTTCTTTCCGCTTATTTCCAGTGTTGTCGGAGCCTCTCTGCTCGGTAGTGAAGTTTAATCATTTATGGTGCCGCCCTGAACTCACCACAGCAGAATGATGGTACCTCGGCGCGGGCGGGATTCCCATGCAGCCAGTCTTCGTCCAAGACTTCTCCCGTATGTCAAATCTGATCAGATCGTTTAGCATGGACTTGCCATTGTCACCCCCAAATACATATATCGCATCTTTGTAGGCCACAGCTGTGTGTTTGCTCCTCCTGAAAATAATTTGAAGTTGAATGTATGTATAAAGTTGAATTTACACCAAGGACGCATACTGCGACGGCACAAAAGACTCTAGACGATTATGTGTAGGGCCACGGGGTCCCAGTGCTAACAAAGAAAATTTGGTTCCAATTAATGTCACTAGATGTCGTGATATGCATCGATTTGTTATTGAATTGTGTATGTAAAATAAACATTTTCCAGATTTGATCATAAAATTGTTATGTTCTTGTTTAATTAACTCTCATAAGCAGGATATTAAGCTCTTAATTCAAATTATGAAGATGATATGAACGGATTATTTAAAATTAATTCCATTATGTAGTTGGCGCCGTTTGAGGCATGCCACTCGATTTTTCAACTTAACGTAACACATTTGGGTACAATAAAACTGTAGAAACGTGCAAATAATACTATAAAACAAATCGTCACTGTATTTATGTCACGAACGAGAAATCCCTTTTACTTGCAAGTCGCTGCTAACACCATATAGCCGTGGAATGGAACCAAACGCGATAAAAGTACTTATAAAAATAATCAGCCTAATCGTGGCCTAATCAGAGGAAAACCGCTAGTTACGTCGGCACGATTTCTTTGTATGTGACTAGAGGACGCCTCGCGGTTTCACCCGCGTAGTTCCCGTTCCCGTGGGAATACAGGGATAAAAAGGAGCCTATGTCACCCGAGGATAGAGTAGCTTCCCAACGGTGAAATAATTTTTGAAATCGGTCCAGTAGTTTTGGAGCCTATTCGGTACAAACAAACAAACAATCAAACAAACAAAAAAATCTTTCCTCTTTATAATATTGGTATGGTATAGATGAGGCATCTGTATGCTAGTATTATATTATCTGTGGCTGCGGTATGCAGTGCCGTACCACAGATAATATAATACAAAGAAACCGTGCTACGTAACTAGGGTGTATTCCCGTTATCCCCGTAGGAACGTTTTTATCTGATTATACCGATTATATTTTGTAAATCGATCGCGTTCGGTTCCGTTCCACGGCGATAGATAGATCACCATCTAATAAACAATCGATATCGATAGATAAATCAAATAATCAGTAAAGTACGTCGGGACAGTTTCCCCACGCCGCAGCGTTGTACGTTGCGCAGGCTTATTAGGTATCTTTTGCAAGAGCAAAACGATAGCGATCAAACGCTTTATGTCATAAATGTCGGCATTACCTGCAGTGTAGGTATGGTAGGTCCTACACAATCGTTTGCTAATCGCTCGCTGTTTGTCAAATGCCCTTATTTAAAAAAAATCCGCCGACAGGTCCAAAAAGAATTAAGAAGAAGAGCAATTATTTCGGAAAAATTTCTATCGTTTTGCTCTTGCAAAAGATACGTAATAAGCCTGCGGATCAAGAGTCTCAAGAGACCAAAGCTTTAGCTGTTTATGTTTTGCCATATTATATGCCATATAATGATACAGTTATACAGAAAACAAAAAAAAAAAATAACCGACTGCCCAAAAAAGGAGAAGGTTCTCTATTTTTTTATATGTATAAAAAGGGGGGCATAACTATATTGGGCATAACTCCGTCATTTAAAGACATTTACATAATTATTTTTTTTTGTTTGAAAGGGGATACTCTCGAAGTGGTCCCCTTTTCACCAAATCAGAATCTGATGATGGGTTCCCATGGAAATTGAGGGAACTTCTCAAATATTATCACTCAGACAGTATCATTTGGTGAAGTGGAAATCGTGAAGAAGACCACATGGAATGGACCACGGCCACTGGAACTCCTTAATAAGTATGTCATGGGCATAAGATAATCTTGAACAGTTAAGTGACTATGATGAAGCAAATACATATAAATAAATGGTACTGATGAAAATGGTATCATCAAACTGATCTGATGATGAAACCGGAAGGTAGGCACTGGAACTCCGTTATATAACAATGTATCCTAGTCGTTTTTGGGCTTATTGGCATTGAAATGAGATGTACTGTGGCTATAAATGATTTTCATGGTGATATGAGGTACCAACAAACCTAAACAAAACCAAAATTAACAAACTATTACTAAAAAATATATTTTAAATATGCTTTTTAGCTTACAAGTTTTATGCACTTTATGTAAATTATTTCATTACCACTGCTTTCAAAACGATGAAGGAAAACATTGTGAGGAAACTGGCATGTCCTAGAACCAAAAATTCGAAGACATGAACACATGTCTTCGAATTTTTGAATAACAATTCACCAACCCGCACTGGGTCCGTGTGGAGGATTATGGGCCATTCCCTATCACAGAGAGGAGGCCTGCAAGCACGACGGACCAAATGGGATTCTAAATGCAGAAAAGGGATTCTATCTATCCTTTGTTTGTTATGTTTTACCTTGACAGCTCAACAGATTTGGGTGAAACTTAGCACATGAATTGGCCAGAACCTGGATTAGGATACTTTTCGTGTCTTTGTCGAAATAAATACTTTGATTTAAGTTTAACTTACCTAGCACCAACAAACTCGTAGCATTCAGACATTCGTTTCCACTTATGAACTGTCTCAAAGGGTCCGAACTCCATCCTGAGGCTGATGTCTAACTCGTTTGGATTGCGGAGCTGCTCCGTTATCATCTTCCCCAGGTTTCCCTGATTCATTTGAAATAGGTTCTGAAAAAAAAACAATTTACAGTAATTTGGACAAAAAACAGTTAAGCATCATCGTCGATTAACATAACAAAAACTCACAAAAAATATATAAATTGAAAAAAATATCATGTTATGCAGACTCAATTATAGGTAACCACAGTTTACACATTATTGAATTGAGTAAATGAAATACTCGTAACTGAATGTACATAAAAAGTAATACATATTTAGTTAAATTAAAATCAAAATAACATTGAAATACAGATTAAATTCAATTAATATTTAGATTCAGGTTATGTCAAATTAGCTCTAAATATAGACAATATCAAATTAGATCAATACAATAAAAATACAGGTTATCTCAAATTAAATGAAATCAATTTTAAAATACAGGAGTCAAATAAAATTAAAATACAGATTATTTCAAAGCAAATAAAATTTAAATTAAATTAAAATATAAATAATGTCAAATTAAAATAAATCAACTTAAAATATCCAATGTCAAATAAATCTATACCAATATTATAAAGAGAAAAGATTTTTTTGTTTGTTTGTACCAAATAGGCTCCGAAACTAATGGACCGATTTCAAAAATTGATTACCCATTAGAAAGCTACATTATTCCTGAGAGGCTGTTTTTTAATCCCGAAAACGGGTCCTGTGGGGTTGTCCACGGGAGCGAAGACGCGGGGAACAGCTATTATAAAATAAAATTACAAAATAGATAAAATTAATTTAAATGGATAAAATTAAAACCAACAAAGTTTTCACCATGTAGGAAAAATGGAGAAGCAAAATGAAAATTAGGTAACCATCGGACCATGTTTCCATAGCGAGCTATTATTAGCTAAGATCGTTCTTTAAGTCTGCTATGATTGTTGTATTGCAGAGAGAGAGATGAGATGATGAGTCTTAGTTCCCTTGTTTTTCATTTAATTGTTATAAAAGTAGTCATAATATGCAGGTTTATGAGTGAGATTTACAGCCATTGTACTTAAAAGAAAGGACTTTGAAGTACTATATGTAAGAATATATTGAAAACTGCTGCATTGCGGAAGTATATGGATGATCTTACCATTTATCTACCAATAGAATAAATTAATTAGTTAGTTATTTAAACAAATTAGGTAATTATAATTAATTTATATTATGCATACTTGTTGTGAATATTGTTTGTAGCTTTAGACTTGTGTTATATGAGACAATATAAGACTATAGCCACAGATAAAATAATCTATAGCACATTCTTTTAAGAAGTACTTATTAAATATTTGATCCAGTTTTTATTTATTTATTTTAGTAGAATTGTAGCAAGTGACTTTCAATAGATTCTGCCTACAAGGAAAAAAATAATGAAAATAGAAAAAGGGTGTGTATCTTATTATATATTTTGCGTCAATTGAAATAAACATAGAAATTTCCTAAATCAAAAATTTCTTTGCATTGTTATGAATTTAGATAAACTGCTATTTTAAGATATAGTTGGTTAGGAAATGAATAAAATTCTTGGAGAGAACTCTTGCCCATAATTAAATTATAATAAGCAGTAAAACTTAATAAAATAGGTTCACAATTGTCCTTTATTTATAATACAAGCAAGTAGGTGTCTTACCTGATTCACTTTTTCCAGCAAAATTCAACCAGGCTTCCGACTTTTTATCAGGCTACACTGAAAATAGATATTAACTTGACCTATGAAGGAAAAATTAATTCCTTATTCAATAAAACATTGGTTTGTTATTTACTAGTAAATAAAATCCAGGAGCAACTAGCACAAATGATTTTTTTTTATAGTTGACAAGTATGAGAACCTGATCCAATAAACCTTTGGAATGCTAATAAAAACCAGAACCGATCCGGAACTGCGTTAAAATAGGAAGAATTCCCAAAATAAACTAGCCGACCTGCCGAAAATAGGTCGCCGAAACATAACATGAAGTCATTGACTTTTACACACCATTAAAAGCCAATCTTTATAGTGTAGCTAAAGATTCAATGTATGTTACGGTGCTATTATTACCGTGGACTGTTTTAACCCCGAGAATGAAATCGGAAAATAAACACAACTTTTTAAAAACTTCGATAATCAATAAACTATGTTGACATGTTGATGACATTTGACAGAAATGGCAGGGAATAACTGAATGAAATGAAGTGAATGAAAATTTTATGAATCAGTTTTTGACATTGAGCTAGGAAAAACATGGAGGCGCCCTATTATTCTATACATACATTAGCTTATACAAATATGAGTGAAATACGATACAGAATGTGAAACATCATTTTGTCTCATTTCTTCTAATGTAGTAATCGTATTTAACAAAAGAGACAACAATATTTCAGTTGTTGCTCATTATGGCAACATTTTGTTATTACGTAGTGACAGCTGTCAGTACGTGCCATATTCGCCATATTATTTGCCGAAATTTGTGGTTGTGTTCGTGGTAGTCCTGCTGTCAAATGGTTGTTTACTTTTTGTATTATTAATGTGTGTGTGTTTCGTGATTAACACAACCATAGCATCGGCAGACATTTTAAGTGCCATTTTAAGGTTTAGGTAGGCACGTTTTTTTTGTAGGTATTTCGGGTCCATAGTATTTATTAGGTCTATGGTTTTTGATTGTACTGTGATTCGATTTTTTTGTCAATTTTATGATCTGGCTACTGATGCTTTTAAGTCTAATGTTTAGATGTTTGATACTTTTATCACAACGCAGTGACTGTCGAATCGATTTGATGAAATTAACAAAAAATAATCATAATATTACAATGATGAATGAAGGATGTAACATAAAATAAGAGATGATTGCTGAACACAGACCATATCCCTAAAATAAATTTTAAGCCGGCTCCACATGCCGCTAACTGCAAACGCACCAAACGTGTGGAAGCATCGCATTGCAAGTGATTATTGCAACCTTCCATTTGTGAACGGCATTCACGAGTCACAATCTCCACAGGTAGTTGAAACCACACAACTCCCAACTACTGCAATTCCTGAAAGCCAGATTTCACAGTGGTGACAATCAGAAAAGCGCCATGTCAATGAAGCTTGACGAGTCCCGGAGAAGGGATTCAACTGTGTTGATATCAATAATCATTTCAACTCCCCTCTTTATCAAGCAGCAGACATTTGGCGCAAAATGTCCTGGACTGGAATGACAAGCTTTCAATCAAACCTCTAACGATTTTATCAAACACGTACGTTGGTTTCAATCAAACCGTTTGTTTGTCTCAAGCATAGACTAATATATGTCTCGGGAGCCCTTAGAACTTAAATTTGAAGTTTGAGTTGGTGAAACGCAAAAGAGCGAACCTATCAAAATAAAAAAGCTGTTTTTCTACCATCTTTTACTAATTTCTAATATATTATCATCGTTACAAGTTTTAAAATGTTTTTTTAGCACTGTCCGTTAAATAAATTTTTTGCTTCGCTAAAGATTAAAAACTACATTCATTCACTCAAAGTTATAAATTAAATAAACTTCATTCAGTAACCGAACTTCACCGAGTTTGTTTATAATTTACTGATTTCTTTTGGAAAAAGAAAGTAATTAACTAAATAGAAAATAATGTCGTCACCGGTAAGTATTGGATTGATACCGAGCATAAGAATGGTTGCTCATTGTGTACTCGTGATTAGAAAATGTATTTAAATGTTATTATTCTTTTATGTGCAGACAGAAGAAAGCGTACGGCGTAACAGCGAAAGCGAAGCGGGAGAAGTGGAGACGCCTGAACATGACCCTCACTTCGATCCAATCGTGTCGCTGCCCCTTGTGGATATCCCTACAAACGAGGAAGAAGAGGAGGAACTCGTCAAAATACGCGCCAGGCTCTACAGATACGACACAGCAGACCATGAGTGGAAGGTAAGACAATGGAAAACAGTTGATTACAATTTTTCATGCTCATAAAAAAGTTGTAGGTACTACCTAAAGATACTTTTTAAGACAACATAAAGGAAGTTGATAAGATGCAAGTGTTGTGCCTATTGCAGGTTAGGCCTGAGTCATAGATATTTTTGGCCTATTGAATAGATAACGATTTTTTTTTGTAATGTTTAAGAAATAATAAGTTGTTCTTTTTTGTTACAAGAGACTTTTTGAAATTATTTAAATTTATTTATGGTCATGTTTTTAACTTTTTAATTAAAAAAATTATAGGAAAGAGGTACTGGTGATATTAAACTGCTGCGGCACAAGATTAACAACACAGTACGAGTGGTAATGAGACGTGACAAGACATTAAAAGTATGTGCCAACCACTTCATTACACCAGATATCCGTATGAATATTCACTGTGGCTCTGACAAAGCATTCAATTGGTCCGTCTTTGCCGATTTTGCTGATGAACAAATGAAACAAGAGCTACTGGCTATTAAGTTTGGAAATCCTCAGAGTAAGTTGAAGTCTAAATAGATTTACATTTCTTTCTGTAATCTTTGCTCTACATCACAATGTGGAATTCAGAATAAATCTGTTGTAATATTTGTATGTGATTTAGTATCCTATTCTTAATGATTATTTAATGGCTTATTGGTGATGCCTTGTATCAAGTCACTAATTTAATAAAATTTTCCATCATAGATGCTGAACTATGGAAGACAAAATTTGCAGAGGCGCAAGAAATAGTCCGAACAAAATGCAGTATCTACACACAGGATCTATCTTCAGATGATGAAAGCAGCATCACCCGGAGTGAAGACACTGACTCTCCAGAACCTAAGTGTAATGACAAAATCTCGGATAAAGATGCCAAAAATATTACAAAGGATGAAAAAGAATCTGATGGTGTAGTCTTAAAATTGAAGGAACTGAAAGTAGAAAACACAGAATAATTACTTTTAATATTAAAGTTATTAGAGGCCAACATGTAACTTCTCTATATTGTCAGATAATAATATTTTAAATATAATGATGCATTTACAACATATCTATATTTTTCTTTTAATGGCTAGTGATATTAATGGTATGTTTGGTTTATATTATTTCAATTTTATATTGGATTAATATAAGTGGGTATGTGGCAACTTTTTATAAACAGGGTTCAGACTAGGTTGCCTACAGTTTTGATCATTGATAAAATGGATATTTTTAAGAATGGTATTTTTCTGTTTACGCTAACCTAAATGTGCTTCCTCACTTGGAGTATCCACCTGTAAGAGTCGAGCATTAGATCAGTGAGGGAGGAGAACCGAGCATTACAGTGCGCAACCTGTAAAGTTACAGATTCGAGCGTTACATTTATGAGGGAAGGGAACCGAGCATTTATATTATGTATTATGCAGATACATTTTGAGAATATAGATTCTGAAATGTTACATTATAGGCAGATGCTCGTCAAGTCAGGGAGGCAGTAATGTAATGTAATGCTCAAGTCGAATCTGAAATGTTACATTAAGGAGAACACTCCAGGTGAGGGAGCACCTTTACGCGACTTCTAAATGTAATGTCTAAGGCCCACTTGATTGAAAAAATTAACTCGTGAGTTACTTGCTAACACAAGGTTAAATAATTATGTCATACATAAATGTCATAAATAACACGGGGTTAACTACTAATTCGAGGATGGCGCAAGCAGGCCTAAATATTTTTACACTGTTGAAGCAGTTCAAAAACTATCAGTGCTCTAAAATTTAGACATAATAGGGATGTGTCAGGGTAGAAAAATGATAATTCTATTTAGTCCATCAGTGAGATTATCAAATATTATTGGACCCGTAATTTTTAAGTTCATTCTTTAACAAATTAATAAAAATTGACGTCACTTTGTCAGTATACATTGTAGCACACCGTGACGTCACACGATTTTACGTAGCAAAAGGAAAATACGTGTCCAATATTTTTAGGTTAACTGACTTACTGTTTATTAACTAAATAGATATTTTTGTCAACTACCCTATTTTTAGGCATCAACTAGTTTTTGTGAAAACGTGCAGTAGTCCTTTAATTAAACTTATTTTTATAAAGCTTCGATTTAATTATGTATTTCGTGTATAAATTACTGTTGGCAATACTTTTAACAAATAAAAATGTATTTTTAGGCATCGGCAATGAATGTTCGTTTTAGGATTTGATATTACATGGAAACTACTAAGTGTTTCATAATAATAGTTAATTTAAGGTATAATTTCGAATGGAGCAATACTGCATTTACAGTAGTCACAGTGGATCTTTATGTCTCTGAAGTTGGCTCTGCGTACCATTGCGCACGAAACAGTTTGTCATCGAGTATGCTGCATACAGTAAGCGAAATAGTGCTACACACGTAAGCGAGTGAAAGAGGCAATTATACAATGCTATCTTCTATTTCAACATTGGCACAAACATAGCAACTGCGCAGGGTCTTGCAGCCAACTTCAGACATCAAACAACAATCAATTTCGGCATCTGCTTTGTCAAATTAACGATTAACAATTACTTAATAATTTAGTTTTATTAATCGCGTTTACGATTATTTAATAATCCACCATTAAATTAATGAATTAAGCTAATCGATTTAAACATGTATTGATTAATACTATACAGGCGGAAAGTTGAGGAGGGGCCCTCCTCAAATTTCCATTCTGTATACAGTGTAGAGAGGATGTGAGTATCCTAAATGTTGATGCTACCAAGTTTTAAAGAAATTTTAGATTGATAGATGTTTAAACATTTGAAGCAATTGATTTTTAATTTCATTCGGTTGTGAAAGTAACTGTAAATTACTGGGTAACGCAATTGTGGTACAGGTTACATGTTTTTTTTTGTAGTATTGCTTTATTCGAGATCTTGAATAAGTTTTACATGTTGTCATTATCGTATTACATATCAATTTTATTGTCTTTACTGATGAAAATTTTCGGTTTTTGTGTCGAGAGTATAGCTTGCTGTTTGTTAGTGTGTAAGGCTGAAAACAAAAAACCTTATTTATAAAAAAATCTAACCATTATGATTAGATTACCAGATTCTAAATTCAAATACTCCATAGACAATTTGAATTAAGAATCTGGTAATCGGTGTTTAAATTAATCAATTAGTTATGGTAGGTTTTATTTGTAAATATGACCCAATAGTAAAAGTTCTCATGCTATTAGAATTAATATTTGTTTCGGGATATTTACCATGTATATTTTGTTTTTGGTTGAGAGCTCGATATTTCGGCACCGTTACAAGCGCCATGATCATGAGAACTCATGGAACTAGTTTTGGTATGTAGATAGTGAAAGATTGCAGAGTTTATCTATGATTTCTTAGGATCTACATACTTTAGTAGTTTAGCTATTATTTTTGTCATACCTAGGCATATTTTTAATTCAGAAAGTAGCTATTTTGGCGGATCAAAAAAGGTATGAAAATTAATTTAACCCATGAAATCAACTCGAAAATATAAAAAAAAGACGACTAGCAAAAGGAGGAAGTAAAGATCTTAGTCGTAGCATTTGGTGTTTGGCGTTCTGTAGTTTCTGAAAAAGAAAGGCAGAAAAAGGCATGAATGACTATGTCTGTATGTTGCCCCACCCTACATTTTGTTTGTGGTATTTGGCAGATCCATCCTAGAGATGAAATTTGCGCTTGTAGGTTGAGCAGCTGTTTGCTGGTATAAAGTAATGTCTCACTATTGCTATGAGCCCAACTTTTTGTGGTTTTCGTTTACCAGAACGATTTTCAGGGGATACCCGGATATTTGATTGCCTTATTTCCATCTTTACTTTTAACTGCTGTTTTGAAGTAGGTATAATGAATAACTTTTATGTAAAATACAGCCATTCCCAATCTTTTTGGCCGGTCTGATGTTGGTTACAGATGACTGCGCAGTAGTAAAACAGCAGCGCGTCATGCTCTGAGCATCGGAAAGCCTACGTTTAGCCCGGCCAAAAAGATTGAGGAATACTGTTTGTATAGATACCTACGTAAATTTGTATTTTGCAAGATTAGTAAGTAGATATATGAATGTGAATCAACTGAAATGTTGAAAGGAATTGATATGCTTTAAGTGTTAAAGAAAATGTCTAAAGATATATATATGGTGAACGCGCACCTAACCGCGCCGCAGGTGCCGCACGCGCCGCAGTCATATTTTATAAATCTTTATATGAAATCGTATGCAGCCTCGCGCACCTATCCGCGCTGTACTACTCGCATTTCAGCAAAATGCTGATACGAATTCCACCAGCGCGTGCGGATGACGTCATCAGATTTGGCGCGTTCGATGCTTGCGGCGAGTGCGATGCGGACGCCGCGGAGATGTCATCCGTATCCGTATAGAAAATATTGTTCAAAATGTACAGAAATGGATACGATGCGTGCGGCTCCTGCGGCGCGGATAGGCGCGCGTTCACCTTTAAAGTAGAAATTATTTCAATTGATGTTCACGTTGTTGTAATTTTTTATACTCTTGGCACATTTTAAAATTATCTTTTCATGTTTGTATGTTTCGAAATCGACATAGGTAATACACGCCATTTTTATACGGCACATACAGCCTTATAATATATAAATAGAATACCTACTTGTACCCTCAGATCAAATAAAATGTCAAGATGGAACGTTGCAAACAACAAGGTGAAGCCGGTTAAAACAACGCCTTGCCGTATAAATACACAATTACACGCACACACGTACAACGAAACTACCCCTTCGCTTATCAGTCGGGCTTTATTATTTGATCTGTGAGCTGGCATGACAAGCTAAGGCGTAAATTCGTTGTATAATATTCACAGCGGATCTTTGTGTCTCTGAAGTTGGCTCTGTCAACTATTGCGCAAGAAACAGTTTAACTAAATAAAGTACCTAAGCGAGATAGGATGATGAGACAAACGTAAGCGAGTGAAAGAGACAGTTATAGAATGCTATCTTCACTTTCAATATTGACACAAAAATAGCTACTGAGCAGGCTCTTGCAGCCAATTCAGAGACACAAATATCCGTTGTGAGTAAGTGTAATTTTGTATTTGTACGGCAAGGCGTAGATTGAACCGGCGTCACTTTGTTGTTTGCAACTTGCAACGTTCCATCTTGACTATTTGATCTGAGATTGTACCATAATATGATTAATTTAACACTGAATAGAAAATTCCATGGCAATCTATTATCAGATTCTTAATTAAAATTTTCCATGGAGAATTTGAATTAAGAATCTGCTTATCAGTATTTAAGCTAATCATATGGTTAAAGTTTTATAAATAGGGCACATAAGAGTTTAGAGAAAGTCCAACTTCGCAGACCATCGACAGTTTTTAAAACTCGTTGGACCCGGTTGGGTAGGTAATAATTATATTTTTACGTGTGTGGAAGCCATTTTGTCACAGCAATATAATATGCATTTTACATTCCAATATATTGTTTTGTAATAAAATATTGCAAAAACTTGATTGTGACGTAACTGGCAATTTCAATTTATATTTTAGTATTACACATTTCAAAATCTGAATACATGTATTGCATGAATGTTTGGTATTTATTATTTATTGATAAAGATAACTTGTTTCTTTGTGGTCCCGTCGCTGCGTCGTCTAGCGAACGCCGTTGCAGATTTGGGGACTTTTCATGCTAATTCCCAGTAAAATGAAAAAGTAATAAAGAATAGTCCCTCATTTAGTTTTCAAGCAGCGTTGCTTTTATCTTTATAGAGAGAAGTTTACAGAGTTCGTTAATGTAGCTTAGTACATTATTACCTCAATGATGTAGCTACATATTATACGGTCAACTTAACTGAGGACCCTAAATAAAATGTCAATGTCAGTCTGACATTGTATTTTTAAGAAACAAAAAAAAACTTCTCGTGTCAAATGATGTCGTCGCTCCAAATCTATGCAACTTTTCAGTTCCGATACAGGGCTTCGTCGCAGAATGTCCCTTTCGCAAAATATCCCCTAGTCGAAAAATGTCCCTTTCGCAAAACGTCCTGTTCGCAAACGGTCCTTTTCGCAAAATGTCCCCTAGTCGCTAAATGTCTTTCGCAGAATTTCCATTTTGTGTTATGTTCTACAAAATTAAAATCGGCTAAACCTATTTATGGTTGTTTTAGCGAACGTGAGTAGGTACCAACGCAAACCAGTTAGTGATAATAATTATAGATATTACAAACTATTCACGCACTTGTTAAAGCCATTAACATCTGTAGGTAAAAGAAACAAATTGTACGTAATTGTGTTGTGAGTGTGATTGTGGGTAGATGATTATTATCTATGTCATGTTTCGTCTATGCAGCGCGCTGTTGGGCCGCTCAGCTCGCTCATTAGAAAACCGGCAGCATTATTGCGTAATGAATTCGCCAAGGCAAAGGGCAAAGAGTATGAACAATCGACATTTTCTCGTTCCGCACAGTGGAATCGTACCATGACCGCCATGTCGTCGCCATCGTTTACGTGGAGTGGGTTAGCACCCCGCAATCGTAGGACCCGTTTACAATGGGCTCGCGAACACAGAAATTGGGAGGAAGAAGACTGGCGTTGTGTTTGCTTTTCCGATTAATCTCGTTTTGGTAAGAGGCCGGATAAAAGACGTACTCGAATTTGGAGGACTTCTGGACGTCGCCCGTCGACGATTTAATTGACGACATTGCCTGCCTGTCTAGCCTTTTCCCAATTATGTTGGGGTCGGCTCAGGGCCGTCTTAAACTATGCCGGGGCCCTTGGGCACACAAGAATTTGGGGCCCTTTTGAAAAGTGAAGAAAGCAAATTATACTAACATTTTTCTAGTATGATCTTCTATATAATATAATATGGTATAAATTATATTAGTATGCTGCTGGTTTTTTGGTAACTATTACGATAGTGGTTTCTTTCGGGCTTTCTGTTGAGCAAAATCTTCTATTATATCCTTATAGCAGAGTCAAGTTTTTGAATGATTTGTTGTGATGATGTCACTTTCTATGCACATAATAAACAAATTACTTAGTCGGTCTTGTAACATTGTTGTTCGCAATTCATTTTTAGGTTTCCGTACCCAAAAGTAAAAACGGGACCCTATAATATAGACTCCACTGTCCGTCTGCCTGTCTGTCACCGGGCTGTATCTCATGAACCTATAGCTAGACAGTTGAAATTTTCACAGATGATGTATTTCTATTGCCGCTATAATAACAAATACTAAAAAACAATTAAATTAATATTTAAGGGGGGCTCTCATACAACAAACGTGATTTTTTGCGATAATGGTACGGAACCCTTCGAGTCCGACTCGCACTTGGCCGGTTTTTTATTCTCTTAGGTTGCGAAAATGAACGCTCTCCACTACAATGGGTAACCATTAGGCAAAGGAATATTCTTAAAACAACTTCATCGAATTAGAAGAAACTTATCCAAAGATAAGTTTTTTCTAATTTAGATGACTTTATTAGGTTGAGATAAAAAATACGCTGATTGCTTTGCTATATTTTTTAAATATTTGCTTAGATGAATACATTCTGTTTTGAGCTCACATGCATTAATATCATCATGATAAAATTCAGAAAATTCTTTGCATTTTTTGGTCAAGTCGCCAGATTTCAAGCCAAGTTTAGGCTTGAATATGACTTTTTGTCATAGATCGATTCTAACTAAGCTAAATAAGTCAAAATCAAATCAAATGTTATGGAAATTTTATAATTCTAAAAGAAAAAAAGGCAAAGTTTGTCTTGATTTTGCCTTAATAAGCTTAAATAAAAACGTTATAATTTTGACTTGAATTTTAATACAAAAGTAAGTTTTATTTTCGTGCCCGACAAAAATGTTTTGAGAATTTAATGTGAGATAAATTATCGGTCCTTCGGGGCCCCCTGAGGATGGGGGCCCTGGGCATGGGCCCCGTGTGCCCATAGGGTAAAGACGGCACTGGGTCGGCTTCTAGTCTTACCGGATTCAGCAGAGTACAGAGATAGGCAGTCGGTCCTGTGTTTTACATGAAGCGACTGCCTATCTGACCTCACAACCCAGTACCTGGGTAACACGATAACTCTTGGCAAGACTGGTGTCAGATCTCAGGCTTCTGACTACCCGTAAAGACTCAAAGATCTTCAAATGACAGCCGGGGCCAACAGCTTCACGTGCTTTCCGAGGCACGGAGGAAACTCGGTATGTTGAAATAGTCACCCATCCACGGACCGACCTAATCAAGCGTTGATTGACGAGGATTGATTGATCAATTTAATTGACGACATTAACTTTAGGTTATGGCCCACAATTTGCAAAAATTGCAATTTTTCTTAATTTTTACAAAATATAGGCATAAGTTGTTAACCTAAAAAAAAGGAAGTAAGAAGAGCCAGCCTGGAAGACAAGATTTGGTAAATAATAATTGGATAATTTTTTATAGTTAAAAATGTAGGTACTTGGACACTTTTGAGGTGTATTTATTTATTTATTTAAGGCACATCAACAACACAAACTTGTATGTAAGTGAGTATATATGTTTGTAAACGCACCCACGATACAGGAAGAAATTCCTAGTGTGGGGCAAAGTTTAAAAAAAAGCTTTTACGTATTAAATTTCATGAGGTCTATACTGGTATTCATGTCAATAACAGACGTGCACAACATACACAAAAATAATCTCACATAATACAATAAAAAATCTAATTTACACAGAGGATGAATGAATAATAGGCATAATTAAAATATAGTATAGATTGGTGTCAAAATTATAAATTTAAAACAAAAAATGAAAAAATAATAATAATTAATATCAATTAAAAATAAAACAATAGGCAAAAAAAATAGTATTAACTTAAAAAATAAAATAAATCATAGTTTGCAAATATGTTTTGCTTTCTTTTCCACCAACTTCCGTTTGAGCCGAGTGGTATATATCAAAGATAATATAATACTATCATAGTATGGGTAGATATAACGATTAAAAAGAAACCCGATGATACTTGATGATTGCCCGACACGGGGATTGAACCCTGATTCTTACTCAGCAGTCGCGCTTGCCACCACTAGACCAGTCAGGCAGTTTAACACTCGGTTTCCCAGCTCTCAATTATCAAGGTGTTAACGTAATCGACGAATAATCGCCGGGTAATTCTACTTTCAGTTTCTCAACACCAAGTGTGACAAGCGGTTGACAATTTGTCACATTTGAGAAAAACCGCGAATTAACCACATGTTACAGCAGTTTTGGGTTTCTGAGAACCTTTTTCAATGTTAATCTCTTGTCACCGAGCCTAATTTATAATGATTGGAAACGAGGTTGGAAATGGTCAATTATTCGCAGATTAAAATTAATATTGTGATTTTAAAGGCTTATCTATACTAATATTATAAAGAGGTAAAGTTTGTGAGTTTGTGACGTTGTAAGGGGTAATCTCTGGATCTACTGAACCGATTTTGAAAATTCTTGCACCGGTAGAAAGCTACATTATTCCTGAGTGTCATAGGCTATAAAATATTTTCAAAAAAAATAGAGATCCTTAAGAAAATTGCAATAATGTAACCCAAGGTAGCAAAATGTTGTCTGTAAAATACATTATTTGGCGTGCGCTGAGAAAACTATTGATGATAGATACAAATTAGTAGGTAGGGTAGGTAGGATAGGCAGGTTAGGCAGAGTAGGCAGGGTGGGCAGAGTAGGCAGGGTAGGCAGGGTAAGCAGAATAGGCAGGGTAAGCAGAGTAGGCAGGGTAGGCATGGTAAGCAGAGTAGGCAGGGTAGGCAGGATAGGCAGGGTAGGCAGGATAGGCAGGGTAGGCAGGCAAGGCAGGGTAGGCAGGATACGTAGGGTAGGCAGGGTAGGCAGGGTAGGCATGGTAAGCAGAGTAGGCAGGGTAGGCAGGGTAGGCAGGATAGGCAGGGTAGGCAGGAAAGTCAGGGTAGGCAGGGTAGTCAGGGTAGGGGCAGGGTAGGCAGGGTAGGTAGGGTAGGCAGGGTAGGCTGGGTAGGCAGGGTAACCAGGGGTAGGCAGGATAGACAGGGTAGGAAGGATAGGCAGGGTAGGCAGGGTTGGCAGGGTAGCCAGGGTAGGCAGGGAAGGCAGGGTAGGGGCAGGCATGGTAGGCAGGGTAGGCATGGTAGGCAGGATAGGCAAGGTAGGCAGGGTAGCCAGGGTAGGTAGGCAATTGACGGGAGCGAAGCCCCGAGGGTCAGCTAGTAATACGATAAAAAGATAATAGGGGTCGGCGAAAACTATGTCGCGTGCCAAGCCATTGGGTTCTAAAACAGCTGGCACCCGGGCGGTGACAAGAGCCCGACATATGATGTCATTAATGCTGGCGTGCCGAAAGTAACATAATTAAGGCGCTACCCCGAGCAAAACGCCGCGCTAGCCGTTCTTCGTGCAGTTTTTAGAAGCTATCTACTCATTATTTAAAATGAAATATCTACTAATAAAAATACATTAAATTTCTACATATTATTGATTCAAAAATTGTAGATTTCTTTTTTTTTTTTATGATCACTAATCTCCTTCCAACAAAACCATAAAAAATAGAAATAAAGATTGATAGCATGCATCTCCTCGTAAAGTGTTCATTAATATTTTTTTGTACTAACACTAATGGATAGACAATTTGATAACGAACATTTTGTAAGTTTCAATTTTTTCAAAAGACCAATATTCGATTTTATAAATATTTTATTCTAAAATCTGGGCGTATTCACTACTGTAATTCATGCGCCACCAGTGCTGCTAGGCCAATAGGAATGCTGATATCTCATGCTGATTTTTTGGTCAGGGTATGGGCATAAGAGCGGACAATACGACATAATTTTCATACAAACGCTCGTACGTGATTATGCCGTTGTAACACATATATCTTTGATTTTTTTGAACTAATAGGTATCTTGTGCACTATATCTAGGTTTCTATCGAAGCAGAAATTAAAAATTTGGAGAAACCAATTCAGTATAAGCCTCCAAAAATCTGGATTTTTGAACAAATTTTACCTGAACTTTGGCCGTTCATAATATATTCATAAATTGTAAAAATAAAAAAATATTTCGATAGAAACCTTACAAATTTAATGGAGATTCTAAATGACAAATTTTTATTTCACAAACTTATAAGGCTTATTCAAAAACACGTATTTCCCGGAACAAGATTTATGAAATTTTCGAACACCATTTTTAGCTCAATGTTATCGCGTTCTCACTTGCTTGTTAGTCAACAGGGGGTATGAGGTGCGCGGGGAGACGAGTTGTGCGGGGTCGGGCGGAAGATCGCCGCTCGCTCGGGTACTACCGTAGTAGGAAATGAATTTGTTGAGTACTGCGCGTACGTGAGTGTGCATCGAACCTATTTCATTTATTTACCTACTACAACGATCTTGCTTTTTTATACCGGACACTAGTTTTGCTTTCAAAAAGATTTAGTACTTTTATAAGAAACGAACCTGGCATTGCGTTAGTGAATACGGACCGAATTTGTTTTGATGGTAGGTTTTGAAGATAGGGTAGGTAGGTAGTTTAGGTACCTAGGTTGGGTAGCTGTAAGCTAGGTTAGTAGTTAGGGTAGATAAGTAGATAGGATGGGCAGGACCTACTTACCTACTACTCTACCTACCTGGTAGATAGGGTAGGTCGGTAGGTAAGTAGGGTATGTCATATGTGGGTAAGTAGGGTAGGTAGGGACCCTCGAAACATCTGCCAGGTGCTTGCAATACTTCCTTGAGTATCGGTATAAAATTATAGATATTTTTATCGCTACTCAGTACTGATATTAGGCCTTAGTGCGAGTTTTTACTCACGCTCACTCGTGATGCGTAAACATCATTTTGTATTGAAACTGGATAAGCGCCGTCTGGTGACGGGAAGGAGAAACCGCTTTTTTTGTATACATTTTGACATAAGTGATCGTTTACGTATCACGAGTGAGCGTGAGTAAAAACTCGCACTAAGGCCTCTGGCTGCAACGCAACGTTGCGAGATCGCACATCACCGGCGCGGGCGAACGGCGCGCGCGGTCTTGACGCGTGACGGAACGGCAACAGTGCAGTGTGCGGCGTATATTTGATTTGATCAAAAGCAAGCAAAAGCATCGCATTCGCAACCATTCGATTCGCAGCAGTTTCTTACTCCGCGCGTTGAAATTCCGCGTGACATCACGATCCCAACTCCTGAACTTTGACGAGCTTTATCTTAATCAATAATTAATGATTTAATCATAGATATTTTATATTTCTATGGATTTAATAAATAAAAAAATACCAATGTCCAATATTTTTCGATAATCTGTCTGACGGACTAATTAGAATTATTATTTATATCAGTCTACACCGAGTTACCGACAAATGGTTATGTTTTGTAAGTACCTACCTACAAAACAACCATTTTCATTTGAAAAATACGCAATTTCACTCGATTTTGACGATGAAGTTTTGGTAGCCAGTTGTCCTAATACATATATAAAACACAAAAATTGTTTCTACCTATGTCCGTTACAGACTTTGAAACCATTCAACCGATGTGACCTAAACCGGTTTCATTATGGCAATAAAACGAATATCGTTGTAGACCAATAAAAAAAAAAACAGAATTTCTTTTTTTACCAACTTCAAAAAAAAAGGAGATAATCATTTCAACATGTATGTATGTAATATTATTGGAACTGCACAATATTCACATAATATGTTACTCTATCTGGGCTTCTTAACACGTGAGCAAAATGTCATAAGTGTATGTATGTTTGTGTAGAAATGCGTGTTCTCCAAAACTACTTATCGGATCGTGATCATTCTTTTTGTGTTGGATTGAGTATCTCTCAACTTAGGGAAAAGTGCAAGTTTCACTAAAATCGGTCCAGCTGTTTTCAAAATATGGAGCATACAACCGAACTCCTTAGCAACAAACAGCACGAATGAGACTCATTCGTGCTGTTGTGCGTGTGTGTGTGTACTCAATCCAACACAAAAAGAATGATCACGATCCGATAAGTAGTTTTGGAGAACACGCATTTCTACACAGAAAAAGTTTTATTTCTCTCTTTATAGTTTTAGTACACTATCACTAAAATGAGCAAGTTCTATAAACATAAATGAAATTTGGCACACATGTTTAGAAGCCCACATAGAGTAACATATGTGAATATTGTGCAGTTCCAATAATATTACATAAGTATATACGTGTCAAATTGACGACACGGTTGGCGTAGTGGTTGAGCGATCGACTGCTGTGCTGCGTGTCACGGCATCGATGCCCGCACTGAACAAATATTTGTATGGCCTACAGTTGTTCCGGATCTGGGTGTTTTGTGTATATGAAATGTTTGTAAACGCACCCACGATACAGGAAGAAATTCATAGAAACAAAAAAAACACCCTTCGTTTGCCCCAGGGTGGAGGACATCCATAATGACTATAAAAAGTAAAAAAAAATATGCTTGTTTTTGGAAAACGGAATCTTCTCGATAACCGGGTTTTATGTATTTTTCTATAAAATAAAAAAAAGTATGTGCCAAACTGTATTCAGACTACTTTATTTGATCAACCGCCTGTACGCGTAGGTACCTACGTACAGTGTAATTATACTAATAATTTTAGCTGCCTCAATACTGACTGGATAGATAAATAATAATTTGTTCTGCTTGTGCTATTGCATAAGCAGAATGAATATATAATAATAAATTATATATACCTTTACTTATGTAGGAATCCTACATAAATTAATTACGAAAAAACTAATATATTTTAAATAATTTCCATACAGTAAAAACTAGCGCACGTACGGTACGGTACCTAGATTGGTAAAAATACAAACACGCATCCACTGGGCCAAGAGCTACGTTCGTACTAAATGTAGGTTTAGGTACCTACATGCAAGGCAATTTACAAAACTGGAAGCGCGCGCTTGATCCGATATTATTATAATGAATGAATGGGCCGGTCGGCGGCCGGTGGCGATCGCCCGCGAGTGAGCGGCGGAAGTTACCGAATGACAACCGAGCGTTCAGGCGCTATCTCTCTCTTTTCGCTTTGCCTCTTTTTCAAGCATTGCGCTGGATGAAACAACAAGCTTTTCGACCGTGCTCGCGTTGGCGATAGACGGTTCGTAAAGGGTCCTCTTAAGTAACGCCATCTTTGGATGCGTTTATAAATATTTATTTTATGCGTTCAAATTATTAATCAAGTAGGTACAACCAAGCCTAATTGCATAAGTGAATTCGGCAAGGCAAACAGTTTGAGAGTATGACCAATCGACCAATCACATAGACGGCACATCGCCTCTTTCATCTCGCATGTGATTGGTCAATTGTTCATACTCTTTCATGGGGTCAAACCCATTGCTTTGCCGAATTCACTTACGCAATTAGGCTGCGGTTGTTTTTGCGTCCGACACAAAAATATAATAATAAAAACCGTCGCCAGTTTAGGAACTTTATTGCTAGTTTTTTAATCGGTCCGATTCGAGAGATTCCTGGATCAATTCATCGAATCGACATGCCTATTCAGCAGTGGACGTCTTTCGGCTGAAATGATGATGATGATACTAGTTGGACCACACATAGGTGTACGTAATACGCTACAGTTTATAAAGCCGGCTGCAGACCAAGAACTAAAATAAGTTAGTTTAAGCTTTGCTCAGTGGTAATGGCCCCGACTTACGTTCCGTAGGTCGAGGGTTCGAACCCAGGCAGGCGCTTTACTTTGTGTAAATTCTTTCATCACCACTGCTCTAAAGACGGTGAAGGAAAACATCGTGAGGAAACCGGCATGTCTTAGAACCAAATAATTTAAGACATGTGACATCCACCACCCGCATTGGGCCCGCGTGGTGGATTAAGACGACGACTAACGCCAACGACCTTGAGGGAACAAAACGCGCAATCGTTTCACACCCGTGCGTCCCATTTAGTAGCTTTTTGTACTTTATTATTTTAAGAATAAAAAAAAGCCTCAGATCAAAATTTAAATATTTAAATTGTCTTTAAGACGGTGTCGATTTCATTAAAATACCTACACCCAGCGGTTTTGGTGGGATTGTCGTGTTTTTATCCGTTTTAGACATAACTTTACAAATAAATTACACTATGAAATACGAATACAACTCAAAATTTCATAAGAGATCTAATTATTAAGAAAATGGTTTAATGTGAAACATTTTCCAAAAAGTTACGACTAGCCGTTTAGACGTGATTCAAATTTTATAATCAGCTACTCAAGGGAATATGCGCCTTAAGGCCCATTCCCTCTCTCACAGAGAGGAGGCCTGTATGTGAAACAGGAACATTAAAAGGCTGATGAAGCTTTGCTCACGGATCTGAGGTAGGTTCCCATACATACGTATGACAAAGACTGCAAACTCTCTTCGCTAATCAACTTTACCGCACCACATAACAGTAGGTTCTACGACTATGGATCAAGCAACTGCAAGTGTCCAAGTAGAGTGGATGTCAAACAAACTGACTTGGAATACGGACTTTAGTCATAACTAAAGCCCACATTTTAAGTCAGTTTGAAGGACTTCGACTCGACTCAGTAGCCATGACAACGGAAAAGATCCGTGATTAATGTCAATAAAGTAGTACATTATTACCATTGAGATAATATGTACTGACTAGCTGACCCGGCAAACTTTGTTTTGCCATAAAAACACCAAACATTCATCTACCCTACCTAACACTATCTACCCAACTCTACCTACCCTACCCTACCTTACCTACCTACCCTACCCTATCTACCCTATAAATATAGCCCGAGCCCTTTCCAACGA
Source organism: Orthosia cruda (assembly GCA_964057195.1). Taxonomy (NCBI): domain Eukaryota; kingdom Metazoa; phylum Arthropoda; class Insecta; order Lepidoptera; family Noctuidae; genus Orthosia; species Orthosia cruda. Next base: position 25,124,650 of record OZ059842.1, read on the forward strand.
ATGCAAAACCGTGGAAATCGGTTCGTGCGTTCTGGAGTTATAGCGTCAGGAAGGAAAACCCGACTTATTTTTATATTATAGATTACATTGACATATATATTACTATTATTACCTCAATGATAAATAACAAGATATATCTAAATAGCAATAATTTGTTGTTTCGTGATGGAGGACATGACAAGGAATATGGGCCTGAGTGTTATAGCTTTGCCAACTCAAAATCTCATCAATCACTAGTCATCTCTGGCAACCTCTGCCAGTTTGTCAAAACTTTGAAATGTCTGCAGAATATTGATGCGGGTTACCAACTGCTTCTTCTTCTCATTAGAGATTTTCCCACTGAGTAACTTCTTCACTTGCTCAACTTCAGAATCAATGAAATGGTCGCCTTTTTCTAGAACCTTCTCCATGATTGTTTTATAGATCTTACCGGGAAGCTTGTCTTTAATCTTTAGAAGCTCTTCAGTCTTCTTTATAAATTTCTTTCTCAGATCTTTCTTGCCTTTCATGAACTGTATCGCAAGCTTATCGAATTCTTTCACGCAACCCGGCAAACTTAGGAATAAACCACTGTTCTCTGATACGAAACGCCGCAGCTTGTCACTTGTAAATCCTTCTGGATTCTCGTCGAATGATATAGGCGCCTTACCTTTGACGAACAGCTTAACCACAGGGAAGTTCGCCTCGGTTGCTCCGTATTTCCTCGCGAGGGCAAAGTTCATAACGTCGGCATAATCTTGAACACGGACTTCAGCTACTAAAAGATCTTTCTCGTTTATCGAATCTTTTGCTTGTCACCAAACGGAAATAAAATATCGAACTTAATAAGGCTCGCTACAAACTTGTTGGTTACTTTATTAAAGTTGTACTCGTCTAATTCCACGGATCCGGGTCCGGATTCGGTGAACGTGTGGTTTGTAAAAGATGTCAATAAAACTATGGTAAATAGGGACGAATGACGCCGCATTGTTATAGTTACTGAACGAGCCTAGCCAATCTTTCACTACTGAAATTATTTTACAAAGTAAAAGCTTATAATGTCTTTATACGACCGTGAGTAAATTTTATCGTTCGAAACGCTATTTCATTGAACCTACCTATAACATTACTAAGATTTTATTATAACAGAATCCTGAATATTCCTGAACTAAAAGCCAGCCTAAGGTAGAGACCCCGTTGTCCAGCGTCGGACTGGGAGCCAAAAAAAAAGTTAATTAAAAAAATCAAAAAACCCGACTGCTTAAAAAGCGAACTAAAAAGAAGTAAATCTGGTTTTGGTCAGCCAGTCGCGAATATGTATCCTCCGACTGCACATAATGATTTTCTTCTTGTTTACTTCTTTTTAAGCAGTCGGGTTTTTTGATATTTTAATAAACTTTTTTTATTTACAACTTTTTAGTATTTTTTTAAAATTAAGTTTATTTAAACATATAAGTGTTATATATTTTTGAAATCACCTCTTAAAACCCTTTATTTTGATACCCCACACGATGGGTTTGGAAGAAAAAAAAAATTCCATCCCTACAAAATGGCGCCCAAAAGCCGGCATTATTTTCTTATCCAATTTTTATATAGCCTATGACACTCGCAGGGTTAAGACGAATCGATTGACGTAAGAATCATCAAAATCGGCCAACGCGTTTGGTCTCTAGAACGCCACATAGGAACAAACATACATACATAGACTGATAAACACATTACCCTCCTTCGGCAGTCGGATAAAAAACTAGCGTGACTTTTTTGAAACTGCGGCCGGCTCAATTATTATTTACTTACGAGTACACATCAAATCAATCAATCAATCTGCCTAGCCTTTTTCCCAACTAATGTTGGAGTCAGCTTCCAGTGTAACCGGATGCAGCTGAGTAGGTATCAGTATTTTATATGAAACGACTGCCTATCTGACATCCAAATGTCAGTAACTGGATAATACGAAACCTGTTCAGCAAGACTGGTGTCAGATAATCTGTCTGGCATCTGACTATCGCAGACATGTGACATCCACCAACCCGCACTGGGCCCGCGTGGTGGATTACGGCCCATTCCCTCTAACAGAGAGGAGATCTGCGTCCCAGCATTGGGAAACAGGTTCAGGATGATGATGTTGATCTGACTATCCGTAACGACCGTCAAAGACCAAGTCTTTACGAGCTCTCTGAGGCACGGAAGAATCTCGCTAAGTAAAGATGGTCACTCATTCACGGCCCAAACTTTTCAATCATTGCTTGAATATATATCTCCCTCCATGAAATCATATGATTATTGACTTACTTGTCCAATGTGAGTTATAATTCTAGTAGCAGTTTTAACTACTTCTTAGGAGAGAGAGCTATGCTATGCTATGGCCTATACTATTTATGTACATTTTAGATTAACACGTCGCTTCGCTTTGATCTTTGACTCTGTCTGAGTGTGCTTTGACCTAAAGGCTAGCGCACACCGGGGACGACAGGACAGACTAAACGCTACCATACACCCAACGTAAATTCATACATATTTAGTGGAGATTCCAAAGCGCGCTAGAGTATGCCGCGGTAGGATACGGCGGGCGAAACCGGCACATTTCATTGTAGGTAAATATTCGCAGTTAGATGTAGAACAATGTGTCAAAGGCGAAGGAAAATAGTTTACTTTTAAAGTTACCATGGTCCATGCCCAGTGAGAAATTGGGCAAGACAGTGATCCACCTCCAGCCACGTCCTGGCCAGCCGCACGTGAACGGATGGAAAAATTGGTCGAGGTGTCGGCCCTTGATGGAATTATCCTACCTACATTGCCATTCGGATAAAAGTTCCCCTCGGACGTCAATATGTGGTTTAAATAATCTAGAGATATTCTCACGGTCACTCCGCGTTAAAAAGTGCGCGACCATGGTCTCTCGTGTGGAATAGTACATTGCAGCACGTCGCTGCACTTCAAGGCCTGTTTTCAATGCGTAGGCCTACTGTCGGATGCGTAGGCATGCTGACGGACGCGTGCGAATGCAGAGGGACGAGTAGGCATGCTGACGGACACGTTGGCATGCTGAAGAATACTTTAGCTGGCGGACTAATTATTGGGAGTTCTGACGTTTGCGTAAGGAAGCTGACGGGAGCCTAGGCAGGCTGACGGACGCATAGACATGCTGAGGAACGCGTACGCATTCTGGCATATTGAGGAACGGCTACGCATGCTGGCAGATGCGTAAGTATAGCATACCGTAGGGCGCGTATGCGATGCGTGCTGCCGGATGCGTAGGCGTAGCGACGGTCGCGTGAGCATGCTGGCAGATTCGTCGGCATGGTGACGGACGCTTAGTTATTCGGAGGATTGTGTAGGACGTTGGAGGACGCGAGAGTAAGCTGAGTGTTTCTTAGGCATACTGAGGAATGCGCAGATTTACTGAGGGACGCGTAGGCATGCTAAGGAACGCGGATGCTGCTGACAAGCTGAGGGTCACTCTGCAGTCCGCTAACATACGACCGCGGAGTGAGATAGTGCAAGCGTGGGTGGTAAAATCGCCTGCCCTACTGTCCCTGGGGAAAGAATGCCTTAAGTGTATACCTACGCGTTCGAATCAAAACACTTCGATCGCAGTGGCGCGTGACATTAGGTACGTGTCCTTTCATACCATACATTTTGACATTAAAGCTACAATTTTTGTCTAGGCCTGCAAGTGTGCTATTCCGAATCGCGACATTTAGGTTTGTTTGGAGTTCATTTTATGTACGGCTCCCAAAGTTGAGGGATCGTGTTTTAATATAGATTTGATCTGTTTTGGCCTTTAAGTGCTCGCGCCAAGTAATTAAGTTTTCTGTAGATGTTATGATGATACCTAGGTAAGTATTTGACCGGACTGCGGAAGAGCGTTACCATCAAGTTTCACTTTTGGGCAGTCCCCTCTTCTTAGGGCGAAAGTAATGAGGACTGACTTGGCAGCACTAGCCTTAATTCTCCACTTTCTTGCGAGTTTTGTGGATGTTCTGATAGGAAAGATCCTATCAGAACATCCAAGAGCAGGGCAGTATTGTGGAATCGTCAGCATTGGTTGCGGTTGTGGTAAATTTGCTTTGAGGTGGGTAGGTCAGGAGTGTAGACCGTGTACAGGACAGGACCCAGCACTGAACACTGGGGACTCCAGATTCTATGGGATTTAAGTGATGTTAGGCAGCAGTCCCCAGGTTTAACCTGAAACCAATGATATTCAAATAAACAGATACGTTATACACTCGCAAAACAATTGAAAAAAAGTGTGCCGCATATAGCGGCAGCACACATACACACTTTTCATTCATCTAACATTAAAACATATTTATTTTAATCAATAAATAAATAAATTAAAAATACACACGATGGCATTTATTTTATTTTGTTTTTTTTTTCAACAAAGCCTATCGCTCTTCGCCATGCGTGACATAAACTAAAGATTAAAGGTCACAATTATTGTGACCTATTCGAGTCTTCCAAATGCGCGCGCTCATAACATATCTGTTTATTTGAATATCATTGCCTGGAACACTATCCTCCAGGTAAGATTTGAGTAATAAGAGAGCCCCGATATAATATTTTATCAGGGCTCTTTATGAAAACTTGTTGTAAACTTGTCGCCGCGTATTAAAAACACCAATTTCTTACTTTTACAATTCATTTATTGCGATCACACTCACATCGGTGCACCAATAACTTAACCACTCTAAATAATTTTGCATTCTTAGTAAAATACTTTATTTTAAAGATATGATTATATTAGCAACTGACTTGGGACACAGTACATTAATTGAGAGCGTTTATGCTGTCCGAATCATACAATTAGCACCTTTCTTGATGGCTCGACGCAGATGATTTTAATTACGCGAAATTGCAAATACGTTCACATGGGCGCAATGAGATTATCTTAGAAAATTACTTGTACGATATCACCTATCGATGCAAATAAATTGCGTCGCACGATCAGGAAGGTTGCTTACCAAAAATTGATTTCTCAGCTACTAACTAAATAAAACGATCAGCTGAGCAGCATGTTAAGTAGTTTCGTACAAAGAAATCACTTGTTTAGTAAATTTAAATTATCATATGGCTTCTGATTAAAGGCACTTGCTCAATTTCACTATCAATACTGACATGATGGCTGATGATCGGTTCCATAGTATGTCAGCCTACAGATATCAATCTATACATATTCATGCAACAAATGCCAATATAAGCATAGCCCTAAAAACAGAACAAAAAGTAAAAGTGATGTACAACGAATATAAAACATGTGTAACACACAAAACAGTGCTCTACACCGTAGCAGACCAAATGTGAAATCAATTTAGGTAACAGTAATTATTTGGAAATAAAACCAGTTCAATAATAACTATAGTTACATCTACTGGAATGTTCAGAAGTACAAACACTTTGGTATTATTATTATATATTATTTACACAAACAAATACTTTGGTATTAATAAATGCAAAAATCTGATTCTAATAATATTAGACAGAAAATATTTGTTATTTAATTACACCTAAACGACTGTACAGATTTGGAACACAGATATATCCCGGACTGGATACTTTTATCTTGATAGTATGTTCCCATAGACTAATGCCCGACTTTCATACAGGCATAGCCACAGACAAACACATTAAGAACATGAGCTACAATATATTATTACCGCATAAAAGGTGTTATTCAGAGATTTACTTAGATATGCATGGTTGACATTAAAAAAAAATTGTCATATCAAAATAAGGGAAACATTTTGAAGATTTCATAAAATTTGTGTTAACGTAAATAGGCATATTTATAAAAATTAAGTGTCTTAAAGGCATAACCACTTGGCGATTTTAAGTACTTTCCCTATCTTAAGGTACTATAAAATAAGCTCTCAAGCTATAGGACATCAACATTAATATTTTGTTATATATTAAAATATGAAAATGAAACAACGTAATAAAAACAATATCTATAAAAAAAAAATATTAATAGAATTTATAGTTGAATCTGTCGCCATTTATGAATATTTCTTGTATATCCTGTAGATTAAGAGACCCCCCAAAATACAGACTTTTTATCAGCCTATTGTTTGGTTGGGCCTCTAATCAGTATGAGAAAGTGTGCACATTAGAACTATACAGTAATTAAATGTTATTTTCAATCTGGCTGATAAAAAATCTGTATTTTGTGGGGTCTCCAAGAATCACATTGAGGATCAAGAAAAACATTATCTATAGTTAATCAACTATCCTAGAACACGAAATTAGTGCCAAAACTTTAGATTAAAAAATCACAGGTCATCTTTTACACCCTTAGGGTGTTTGTCTAAAAGTTGGAATGTCGTCAGAATATTGATACGGTTTCCTAACTGCTTTTTCTTCTCATCAGAGACTTTCCCGCTGAGTATCTTCTTCACTCGCTCAACTTCAGATTTAATGAAATCGTCGCCTTTTTCTAGAACCTTCTCCATGATTGTTTTGTAGATCTTGCCTGAAGAGGACTCCTGAAAAACATTTGAAAATGTATTAGATTGCATTACTACCGAAAAAGCGTGACTATTTGATTTATTAAGTAACGGTAAATCGTGCAGGTGCGTCACATTGTCAAAAGTACGAGATAATAATAAAATTAAATAAACTTTACCTTTTCCATACTCTTCAGGAGTTCTTCAGTCTTCTTCAATACTTTCTTTTTCTCATCTTTTTTGGCTTTCATGAACTGTATAGCAAGTTTATCGAATTCCTTTACGCATCCCGGCAAACTCAAATATAAACCACTGTTCTCCCGTACAAAACGTCGGAGCTCTTCACTTGTAAAACCTTTCGTATCGTCGAATGGTATCGGCTCAGATTTACCTTTAACGAACAGCTTAACTACGGGGAAGTTGTCTTTGGTTGCTCCGTACTTCTTCGCTAGTGCCTCATTATCTTTTTCTCCGTAATCTTTCACACCGACTTCGGCAATTAAAAGATCTTCCACGTCTTTCGAATCCTTTGCGAGAGCCACGAATGCTTCATGCTTGTCACCGTAAGGGAATGCCACATCAAATTTAATAAGACTCGCTTCAAATTTATTTGTTATTTTGTCAAAACTGAACTCATCTAATTCGACAGAGCCGGATGTGGTCGATGCTTGGTAAGCACAAGATACAATTAGAACAAAAGTAAAGAGTAACGAATAACGCCGCATTGTTAGTTATTAAATAAGGTTACAGCCTAGAAAGTTCTGTTTCGCTACTGGTCGTATTTCACAAAATACATCTATTACTTTGTTAACACCGTGAACCGCTACGTTATTATTTTATTGACATTTTATTCCATTTCGTTTTTTTTTTAATATAAGTTTTATGGCCTGGTTGCTAGGACCTTTTAGCCACGTATAAATGGGTTTTAATATTCTTTATTATGCATTAGAATGCGGATGTAACATATTCTAATGTTTTTTGGACTACTTGGCAGCAAATTATATTGAGTCAGGCTTCCCAGTAAGCTTTGCGGAGGTAGTCAATACTACAATAAAATTCTCCGCTCCACTATCCCGAGATCACTTTGTCAATGATTTCCACATATCGTCCATTTGCGTAGACAATTGAGTTAGTATTATTTGCAAATTGATTTATAGTGGATATTGTGATATAAAATTGGTGTAGTTTTGTGTCTCAACTGTCTACGCAATTGGACAATATGTAAAAACGTTAACAGAAGCGATCTCGGGATAGTGGAGCGGAGTATTTTATTGTAGTATTGACTACCTCTGCAAAGCTTACTGGGAAGGCTGACTCGATGCAATTTGCTGCCAAATGCTCCAAGAAACATTAGAATGTGTTGCATCCGCGTTCTAATGCATACTAAAGAATACAAATACTGATGACTAGGCAGCATGGTCTCAGACATTAGCCTGTTCCGTTAGGAACAAACATATATATAAAAAAAAAAAAAATTACATCTGTCAGTTTCGTGGTACCTGAGCTGTCAGATTGCATACGCTGTACATTGTTATTGTTTTTCACTAATCCAATTAGAAAAATGGTTAAACCTATTACAAGTTGATTGTAGGCGGAAAAAAAAAAACAATTTTCATAGTACAGACTGTGTTACCTACCCAAATTTTCGGTTTTCCACATATTTTGAATAGGTAATGCATAGTTTTATTAGCGCCCAAGTTTTTATTACAATCTTTTATATGGTGGTACATAGGCGGACTTAAAGCCTGACGTATTCTCTATCACTACCAGCCAACCAAGGCTCATAGTAGAAATCATTATCCGAATCTACACGTTGCAAAAGGTTGTTAAACTAAACTGTTCAGAAATAGCGCCAGTGTAGTAGTCTAGGGCGTCGTGGCGCCACGCTAGATTAGTGTGCACAATAAAATTAGTGTATTTTTAAAGATTGTGGTATGAAAAAAATGTATGGGGAGGTGTGTTATTTTCATTGATTATTGTGGAACAGGGTGTATTTACGTAAATAAAATTAAAACTTTTTGAAATAATGATTTGTTTTTTTATTTCTATCTACTTTTGTACACAAAATTGGGAAAATTTCCCCTGACATTGATTTTTCACAACATTTACAAATAAATTACAAGGTAAAAGTGGATAAATCCCTTTGAAATATGATAGCTTATTTCATAGCGATTCTAACAACATAAATTTCATACATGGTTCCCATACAAAACTTTCGAGAAATCGCCTTTTTAGTGAGACCGGGCCACCTCGGGTCCTGATGTGTGGGGGGCGACGGACGTCCCCGAGTCCGTCGCTCCTGGACCCATTTACGGGGGTTGGAAGAGGGCGTTGTCCGCCCTCCGCCGACGCCCGGGGCGTCTGCTGCGGATCAGGTGAGCGGATGAAATCTCCCTCTGCCTCTCCGCAGCATCCTTCTGCGAGACGACTGTTTCGCAGAAGGATACCACCGCGTACCAGGACTCTTCGCTGCCGACCATAGATTCGACTACGGCCGACAGCCTACTTCTGAGATGAGGGCACGGCGTGGCTCCTCCCAAGCGACACACTCTGCCAGCGTATGCCACGCCGTGTCCTCCCGGCAGTCGACGCAGTGGTGACACCGGGCGTCCGGCTCCCTGTTTATGCGACACAGGTACTGCCCGAAGCAACCTGCCCCGAGAGCACCTGCGTCACCCGAAACGACAGGGAGCCGTGCCTCCTCCCGATCCAGCACTCTAGCACTGGCCGGACCACCTCGATGGTAATGAGGTAGGACGTGAAAGCCTGTCCCGCCATTCTGCCACCAGGACCTCGCGAAGCTGAGACTGACGCAACTCACTGCATCAGTCCTTCGCCCCACGCCCGCGCTTCCTCGCGCCACCGTTACAGTGACGCGAGTACCTTCGCCTCCAGGTCCCAGGGCGAGGATCCAGCGGGTGCACAAGCCGCCTCGTAGGAGATGCGATACCCCCTGATAAATCTGACGGCCATCGCTCTCTGCGGCTTTCGGAAAACAGCGATGCTGCGGGCCGTCAGGTCAGCCGCCCAGATCGGGGCCCCATAGAGGGCCATCGATGGCACGATCCTCACGTAGAGCCGCCTACAGGGAGTGCTCGGGCCCCCCAGATTGGGAAGCAGCGTTGACAGCGCCCCAGCCGCGCTCAACAACTTGGGCGCCACCCGCCAGCGACAGCGATTCGAGCCCCCCCGACGACGATGTGGGCATCGGTCGGTGGCGCCCGTTGGGGGCCATGAAAGACCATGGCCTCTTGTTGAGGGCCACCTCCAGGCCAAGGCGCCGTATGCGGCTCACCACCTGTGAGACCGCAGCCGTCGCCAGCAACGCTGCCTCCCTGTACGAACTCCCCCGGGCGGTGACCAGCGTATTGTCCGCGTAACACGTCTGGTCTACGCCCGGTTGGAGTTCGCCCCTCACAAGCCAGTCGTACCCGATGTTTCACAGGGGCGGGCCCAAGACCGAGCCGTGTGGAACACCGCACGACATGCGGTGCTGGTTTTCGACGCCATCACGTCCCACGTAGATGACACACCTATCCGCCAAATAAGCCCCGACGATGCGGCGGAGGTATGGAGGCACTCGATGATACCGCAGTGCCTCCCGAACACAACTCCAGGGCAGGGTGTTGAAGGCGTTGGAAATGTCCAAGGACACCGCCAACATCACCCCACCCCGGGACACCGCTTCCTTAGCCAGGACTCTCACCTGTGATATCGTGTGAATGGTGGAGCGCCCATGCCGAAAGCCGAACTGGCTTTCGTCCAGGTCCGGCCCCGGTTTGTTGATGTATGATGTTGCGAGGTTGCATCTATAATTTAATGAATGTTTTTTAAGTACAAAAATTGGCTTTTGCTCCCCTAAACCTATTGAGCTGTTCGGAACACTTTTATAAAGATGATAATGCAATAATAATTATGATGACCATGGAGATGACCTCATAGTGAAGCCTGGAGGTGGCCGTAGGAAATTCTCAGCATATTGTCATATCGACCGACGTTTTTTCTATTTTGGAAACGTAGCTATTTTAATTTTGATTAGAGGGTAGTTGACTGTTAGTTAGACAACGAACAGTACAGGAAACTAGTGTGATCTTAACATAACAAGAAACTTATACTACACAGGCATTACAATACAAATACAACAATGCGAGGCGCATGAGTACGTCAGTATCGCATAACGCGCGCGCGTGTCTTACAGTTACGAGTGCCGGTGACGTACTGTCATGGCGGCGCAGGCGTCATGGATAGTGTTGTGTCAACCGTAACTAGTCACGTAACCTGGCCCGCACACGACGAACTCTAGAAGTGCGGGGAGTCGAATTTACTAGTGATGGGGGTCGCGCTATATCCTCCCCCTCCAAGTCAGTTGAAGGCCCTGAAGCTGCCTTGGCAACCGATTGCTTACGGGGTCTGCCCTTCTTCCTACCATGGACGACCACATCCGAATCACCTACATACGGTGTTAAAAGACTGGCATGATACTTCCCTCGAGGTTCGTACTCTTTATCGACAACCTCATAAGTGGTTGCGGAAACAACTTTGCTTACGCGATAGGGACGTTCTCGTCTCGGGGCAAACTTACTGGTAAAGCGCTTCGCAGCTTGACTCAGACGATGACTATCCACTAGTACGTAGTCATCTTCCGGAAACTCAGATCCAGGACGGCGGTTTTTGTCCGCTGCTTCTTTACGAATATCCTGCTGGCGCTCGATTCGCTATTTCACCTCTTGCAGGCGGTGTACAAAGTCCCGTAAATATGGCGTGATTTGGAGTACGTAGTTTTCTTGCTCCACGATTGCTCGCAAGTCATGGGCTACGTCCACCGGGGACCGAAACTCGCGCGCAAATGTTAAAAAGGCGGCTGAGTGTCCTGTGCCTTGATTAGGAGCCGTGTTTAGTGCGAATCTCACAGCAGGCAGCACTTCCGGCCACCGACGATGCTCTGGATCTATCAGGATCGCCAGTGGCGTGCCTAGGGTTTCAAAATAAGGCAAGCCCAATAAAATTTTAACCGATTTCAAAAAAAGAAAGTTCAGTTTTCGACTGAGTATGTAGGTACTTATGTATGTATCATCACAATTTTCTCATAAACTACTGGTTAGGTACAATAAATTAAAAGTGTATTCATCCATCTTCTTCTTTCTCTTCTTTCTTCAATTTCACTCTTGCTTGTCGTGCGGTGAATGAGGTAACCAAAGCTCACTGAAGGCATGCTAGTGCTAAATTGAATATAATAAACATATCAGCAATTGCATACCTCCGGTGGCTTTGAAAAAAGCCGTTTGGTTTGCTTCATTGCTTGAGGAAACAAAGTTATGGTAAGTAGTTGCTTGCTTCGTAACAGGACTAACAGGTTACAGACAAAAAAAATACAAAACAGAAAGTTACAAAACGAAAGATAAAAAATAGCTAGATAGAATGTAATAAGGAATTTAAATAAATTATTTATATTCTAATTGGAATCGTCTATCTTTCTTAAGAAATTATTTAATTACATCAGAGTAAAATGTTGGTGATCGTTTTAATTCTACCAACAACTGTTTTTCAATAGCTATCATTGATAATTCGGAAAGACGCTCTTGACCTTGTGTATTTCTCAGATAGGTATGGATACGTTTAAGAGACGAAAAAGCACGTTCCGCGGAAGAACTTGTAGCCGGAATAGTTACAACAAGTTAGCGTAACTTTAACAGCTCGGGCAAGGTTCAGGGTTATTCTCATGAATGAAATCAATTAATTCGAAAACATTACTATCTTTCAGATCAGGACTAGAATACAAGCAAATCAATTGGCTTTTTAATGTTTGTTTGTCGAAATAGTTTGCATAAATGTCAAATAATGAATATAATTCCTCTGTAGGAAAATGTGAGTGATAATTGTCAAATTTTTTGTTGTTGAGCAGTTGGAAAAACTTTAATTTTTAAATTTCTGAATATCGGTCAGTAATTTCGGTATTAATGTTATCAATTACTTCTACAAAAAGTCGTCTGTATTCCGTTTTTGCACAGCGTACGTTGCGTCTCAAACGAGGAGCCGAGTTATTTTGCAACGTATTCTCATAAATTTGATCAAATTCGGATTGAAATTCAGCACGTAACCATGCCTGAAAATCCTTTATTTTATTAATACAATAACCGACATCAACTTGTGATTTTTGTAGAATATTGTACAAGCAGTCAGTTTTTTCAAATATCCGATGAAAAATAAAAAGAAACATAGAAATTAAAAGATCGCAAAGTGTTTTCAAAATTCGCCGCAGCTAAAATCGTATCGTATTAGAGAGTGAGTCTGCTGTGCGACTTTCCGAAACATTAAGAAAGCCCAAAAAAACGGTCATGAATTTCATTTTTATAATAATATCTCAGAATCAAGCACAGTTGTTCTCTATGACTAACATCGGGGGTTTCGTCAATAATAATTGAAACAAATTTTGTTTGCCTAACTTCGTAATCAATGCAAGTTTGCATCACATCGGTTACGGAATGAATAATATCGTTTTGAATTTTGTTAGATAAATAACTCGGCCCCGGTTTGTCACTTTCCTGATGCTGCATATGCTTTTCTAAAACGACATCGTATTTTGAAATTAACGAGACTAGTTCTAAAAAATGCCTTTAGTTAATGAAGTTTTGGACCCATCATGTCCTCTTAAAGGAAGTTCCTGTTGTGCTAAATGACAAACAATATCGACTAATCTTTGAAATACACTACGGTTGTTATCAACGCGCGTGTTATATTTTGAAATTTCCTCAGATAACTGGCGTGATATAGATGTCTCAATTCGTACCAAAATTACCGAAAAAATCCATTGCACACTGGTGTTTATGGGAATTTGCGTGCCTTTTAATGGCGCCAGATATGTTATTTAAATCATTATAACCAGATGTATTCCAAACGGAATCTTCATTCGAAAAAAATATGCAGCACCAGCAATACAACTTATTAGTGTGCGAACAGCCAACAATCCAACTATTTTTATACACTGATCTATTAAATTTTCGTTTATGCGATATACTAGTCTGAGAAATACACAGATCGATAATATAAATATACAGGCGTCGGTTTTAATGAAGAAATTAACTGTTTTTTCTGATCAAAGTTTAAAGATTTTACCTTATCTTCGCCAATCAAAACTTGAACGCATTTTAAATCCTCACAAGGTATAATTACCTCCATTGTTGTAGGTAAGTCACCAAAACAATTGTATCACTGAAAAATCTAAGAAAACACACAAAAAACTTTAACCACAAAACTTTTCCCACTCAAGCAAATGAAACGTGAGTTGCCCTCGGGTGTCGGGAACTACTTACGCAGAGTTGCAGTGTTGTCATTTAGGCAAAAAAAGTCGCCAGGTATATGAAAAATCTAGCTAGATGTCGCAAATTTTTATTTTTAAGATATTGCTTAAATATTTAATTTCGTTATTTTAAAAAGTCGCTAGTTTTTATTGTTGCTAAATCTTAAAAAAGTCTCCAAACTCGTTAAAAATCTCCAAGATCTCACAACGTCGCTAAAACGGCAACACTGCAGAGTTGGCAAGGTGACAAGGTCACGCATACGCGTGCAACTTCATACGCATGCACGACTTAAATCTTCCATACTGATCGATTTGTAGACGCACAAGGTTCTAACTCGTTATACGGCACATCGCTATAAGTGCGAAAGTGACAGAGATAGTATTTGAAAGCCTGGCAAAAGCCGGTACGTGTAAGCGAGATAGCTATATGTAGATGCTGCAAATGCGAAACTCTGCGCTCGAACAATCGCGGTGTGTAGTAGTGTGGCATAGGTAGATACTTTGTGTTATTTTGATAAGAATTAAGCGCGCGAACTTTTCAATAGTTCAGGTTTGATATTGATTCTCTATCGAGCATTAGTATTTGTAAGGCATGCCTTTTGGGCTTATATGAAGGTACCGCCACTGAGGATCGCTAACATCTGCTTCATGTCGCGATTTTTCCGTTCAGCAGGATTGGCCTCGGGGTGATACACTGGAGTCAAATTTTGATGGACACCGAGAACGTGCATTGCCTTTTGCATAACCGCTGACACGAATTGGGTTCCGTTATCTGAGATAACTCTACGGGGAAATCCATACCTCATGAAAACTTCTTCTATTAATACTTTTGCGCAGTTTTCTGCGTTGGCCTCGGCCAACGGGAACAACTCTACCCATCTGCTCGCCGTATCTTCAACTAGGAAGATCCACTTTTCTCCCTTACTACCTTCAGGCAGAGGACCGAACAAGTCCATGGCGATTATTTCGAAGCGTTGCTGCGGAACAGGGGTTTGCAGCAGGCCAGCCAGTTTAAGATTAGTGGGCTTAAACTTTTGGCAAAGATCGCAAGCCTTTAGATACTTCACCATGTATTGACGCATATTTGGGAAATAGAATCTTTCTTTGATCTTTTTTAGAGTGCACTCCAGGCCCAAATGACCGGCGGTGGGCGCATCGTGGAGTTCTTTCAGAATCTTGGTGCGAATAGAATCGGGTACTACCAGCTAAGGCTCCTCGGATTCGTCATCCGGATCAAAACAGGAAAAGGACACCATTTGAAAGATAATAGCCTCAATCTGTCCACCGAGTGGCAGCATCACCGTCTTCAAAGTCCGTGAGTATCTTCCTAACTTCGGGATCTTCGAGCTGAGCTACTCGCAACTCCTCGGAACTACGGTGAGGTAGGTCTACGGAGACTGGACGCAGATCGCAGGTAGACTCGGGCTTTTCATCCATCGAGGGCTGGCGCACGGGGCGACTGAGTGTGTCCGCTACCACATTAGCTTTCCCGGTCGTGTATTCTACATCTAGATTAAAAGCTTGGATTTTCAGGGCCCACCGAGCTAGGCGGCCACTGGGTGTCTTCAGAGACAGCAGCCACTTTAGCGGTTGATGGTCAGTTGCAACACGGACCTGGGCGCCTTCGAGATAACCACGAAACTTATCTAGGGCCCATACCACGGCCAACGCTTCCCGCTCCGTCGTGGAGTAGTTGCGTTCTGCCGCTGTTAGTAGCCTACTTGCATATTCAATGGGTTTCTCAGATTTCGCGTCCGGACCCTTCACGAGTACTGCACCTAGGGCATAACCACTGGCATCTGTGCGCAAAGTAAAAGGTTGCTCGAAATCTGGCTGGCGGAAGATTGGACTCGTTGTGAGTCTCCGCTTGAGCTCGTTTAAGGTGGCAAGCTCTTTCTCACCCCATTTCCAGGCTTTACTCTTCCTAGTAAGGTCGGTCAACGGTTGGGCTACTTTCGAGAATTGTGGAATAAATTTCCTGAACCAGGAAAAACTTTTTAGTTCCTTTACGTGGTTTGGAGGTAGCATTTCCACTACTGCTTGGACTTTCGTCGGATCAGGTTCGATGCCTTGAGCTGTAATGACGTGCCCTAAATAAGTAACTCTTTCCCTGGCAAACACACACTTTTCGCGATTTGCCTTAAGGTTGAATTGACGAAGGCGCTCGAACACCTGCTGCAGATTCTGTAGGTGACTATCTAGGCTATTAGACATTATCAGGATGTCATCTAAATATGCCACAACTGTCAAGTCTTTTAGTCCAGACCGAAAACGATCCATCAACCATTGAAACGTCGACGGCGAATTCTTTAAGCCGAATGGCATGCGCCTAAATTGAAACTTTCCGCACGGTGAAACGATTGCAGTCTTATGTCTGTCTTCTGAAGCTACGTCCACTTGCCAGTACCCAGATTTTAAGTCTATGGTGGACATTACACAATTACTCTTTGTGGAAGATAGGATATCGTCGATTAATGGCAGCGGATATTTGTCCGTACGCGTTACAGCGTTTAATTTCCTATAGTCGACGCAAAACCTGGTCTCGCCATTCTTTTTGGGTATCAACACGACCGGGCTGGCCCGTTCTGACTCAGCTTCTTCTATTACCTCCAGTTCCAACATTTTATCGATTTCAGCTCTTATCTTCTCCTTCTTAGCAGGAGTCAGTCGATAAGGGGGTGTTGCGACAGGTGCGGCGTTACCCGTGTCTATCCTGTGCACAGCGAAGGGCGTAGGACCTCCCCCTGCACTGAAGATATCAGCATTATTTTGCAACAGTGCAGCCAACTTTTCCTTATCAGATGCTGATAGGAGAATGCCCTCACACTCGCGGAGACCAATCGTCGAACTGACAGCAACTCGATCCTCGCGTTCATACTGCAGCTCATGAAAACCTGTCGCGCGTAAAGAGAAACAATTACTTTCGAAATCGAGTATCATGCCAGCGTCCTCTATGAAATTCATACCTAGCAAGGAATCGGTTGCACCAGGCAAGACCATAAAGAGAGTACTTATTACAACTCCCTGCACCTCTACATTTACTACCGCTGTTTGGAAACGTTGGGTTCTGTCCGCAAGTCTTATCTCTGTTTCGCACTTATTAAATATTTGACCATTATCTCGCAAATGTCTTGTTAAACTATCACTAGCAACACATTGTTTCGCGCCCGTGTCCTGTAACGCGGTACCTACTGCACCGAACACTCGCACATTGAAAATAGGGCGCACACGCGGGTTTAACACTTTTTCACCTACGGACACTGACTGGAATGCGGTCTTAGTCGGCTATGAAGTGCGTTTGCCTTTACACACTATGCAGTTTGACCATATCACGCCGGGCGCACCACATCCGAAGCACGCTACGAACGGGCGCAGCTCCGATCGGTCCGTAACTGTTTCACTCTTGACCGGTTCGACAGTCGTCTTATTCCTATGTTCTAGCTTACGACAGTCAGCTTTGATATGACCGAACATCTTACAAAATGTACACCTAGGTCTAGCCTTGCTTGGTGGTGCTCTTTCTTCTCTATTCACCAAAGCACTAGCTGGTGAAGTCTTCGATGCATATCCAGTGACAAGCGGCGGCGGGGCGGCAGCTGCAAGAGAGTGTCTCTTAGTCGGCCCCGCGGCGCAAACTTCTTAGAGCACATCCTCCACTGCTCGATCCTGTTGTAGCAGCTCGGCGAACGAAGTGAAAGCACTTCTTATAACCCTCTCCCGAATTCTCTTATGGAGCACGCCGTACATCATATCCAGCTGGACTGGATTTTCAGGTAGCGTGCGCAGCGGTAGTTGGGCGATTATTGCTCTTACCCTACATACGAAGACATCAGTCCGTTCTGCACCCTGCTCTCGACTAAATATCTCTCTATACAATTTGTGAGGTGGGAGGCGTGGACCGAATGTTTGGCGTAGTAAATGGGTGGCCTCCTGCCAACTGGTGATAGAATGTTTTAAGCCTTGCCACCAAGTAGCTGCAAAATCAGTGAGCAGCATTGGCAGGCCTCTTAAAGCCATATCGCCGTGAACGCCAACACAGTCTTTGTATATCTGCACAGCGTCCACGAATGCGATTACATCGCTAGCCCCATTAAATCTCGCCGTACAATTAGCCAGGTTTGTACTCACCGTCGGCGGTGGCGGCGCGCCTTGTGTAGGCGGCTGCGACCATAAGGCTTGTAATATGAATACCAGTTGCTGGTCCGTCATGACAATAGGTGCGGACATCGGTGGCTGCGGTGTGGCGACGGGCGGAGCATGCCCGTGCCCGGCCCCTGCGAGTAGCCAGACAGCTCACGCCCATACAGCGGCGCCGGCGGCGATGAGGCAGAGGCGCCGGCGGACGGTGGTCCAGCCAGCGGCGGCGTCGACGATCGCACGTCCACGAACAATGCACCTCCATCTGAAGTAGTCGGCATCGTACCGCCTAACTGCTCGCCAGCTGTAGGATATGTGTCCACAAACTGCTGCGTAGCAAGCGAAGCACTATTATTACGCGACCGTGTTAGCACCATGTCTTTAATGCATTTTATACAACGTTCCAACACAACGATAAAACTAAAAACTGGGTCTCTGTTACACAAGACGCTAATATACAACAACCAAAGCTATTCTTTACACTAATGTTCGACGCGATTCAGTGCTCAGGTAACCTTATGTACCTAAATACATACACTATAAAGTCTTAACTCGCACGACGCGGCACTAATAGTCACTATATTATATACACAAGTGTTCACTAAAATGGCAGTTGGAATTTAAAACTAGGTACACGACTGTTCTAGGAAGTAAATAGGCACTAGAACGACTAAAACGTGAAATAATTAGTTCGTAACATTAAATCCACTAAATAGTCACTTGACACACCAAAATATGCTATAAGTTCTTTAAAATAAATCTTGTGTGCATAAAACGTAACGAAACTGCGGGCGGCGTGGGCGAGATACCTACCTATTGTATATAACGAGTAAATAACGCCGCACGAAAAAATCCCGAGAAAGTCACTGATTTCGACACTAACACACTATTTTGAGTATTTACACAGACGTTGTTATGACAGTCTTACACGGAAAATAATGTTTGTTAATCCGTTTTTCACCAAAACACGGCCCCACGTTGGGCGCCAGTTATAGTCAGAGTACTTTACACAAAGAAAACTCCAACTATTCTGCGTGTAAACTGTATATTGGGTACAACGAACAGTACAGGAAACTAGTGTGATCTTAAAATAACAAGAAACTTATACTACACAGGGATTACAATACAAATACAACAATGCGAGGCGCATGAGTACGTCAGTATCGCAAAACGCGCGCGCGTGTCTTACAGTTACGAGTGCCGGTACTGTCATGGCGGCGCAGGCGTCATGGATAGTGTTGTGCCAACCGTAACTAGTCACGTAACCTGGCCAGCACACCACGAACTCTAGAAGTGCGGGGAGTCGAATTTACTAGTGATGGGGGTCGCGCTATATAATATAATTATAAATAATGAAAACATATTCTCGTAGTATTTTTTTATTTTGACACTTGAATTGGGAATTGGAGGGGGCGCAGGCTGGCTTTCGCCCACTGTTGCCGAAGACGGCCTCTGTGAGAGGGGGGAGACAGAGCTATATAGAACGAAGAGCACTATCTCTTTTTCACAGCGGAATCATGATGGCCTTGATACGTATCTCTGTTAATTTCTGTTACCCTGCTACTTTTCATAACAACAAATGATTCAATTTCAAAACCTGTATTTTACCATTATTGAGTTAACTAGTTATTCGCTTAAGAACCTAGTTCCAGTTCATTTCTGCTTGCCTGGCCGTTTTATTAAATAAACAATTAGGACAGTTGAATTTAAATCTATCGATATCATTTATTACGAATCCTTCATGCTTCTTATCTGTTTCATCGTAAGTGCGCTTCTAGGGATACTTTAGGTGCGCTTCAAAGTGTGCGTAAACAGCGAAGCTGCCTTGTGTGCGTAAAGTAGTGTCCGACCGAAAGTTCGGTTTCGGAAAAAAAGCAGTTTCGGTTTCGGGGGCAAACCTGATGAAACTACGACCGAAACCGAAACTGCATTCGGGAGTTCTGGATCGGTCATGTTCGGCTCGTTAAAATTCAAGCAAGTAAGCGACTATAAGACATTTTGCCGCGTCCACATGCCTAATCATGTCGTGACTTGCTTTTGTTTGCAGTTCGTTTTGTTTGTTGTGAGTTTTCGTGGGATTTATTTTGAATTCGGTAAGTTTTATTAAATGATGCATAAGAGTAGGTAATAAACATCAATTTAAAAAAAAAAAAACAATACATAGATTATAGTAGAATCAAGTTTAACCGAATTATCTAAGATAAAAAAACTAAACTAAAAAACTAACTGATTATAATAAAAATAATAAATAATAATAATCTAATTTGTTAATCTTTGTATTATTAGCTGAAAAATAAAGCGAATTTTATAATATTGGTATAGATTGGATTGAGAATTGCGAGCTCTATCGATTGGTATTATTAAAATTTCTCTATCGTTATAAAAATGTCCCTTAAACTAAAAATTTTTGGACTGCATAAATAATAATAATATAGCCCTTTATTTCCTTAACAAATATTTACATACATTTCATTGTTATTGATTTGATTTGAATTTAAATATTATCATTTAACATCTTGGATTAGCTTTAGAAATATCATTAAAATAAAAATTACATCGTATTTAAATATAATCCTAGTCAAATTTTCGTTAAAAGAAATCATTAAAATAAAAATTAAATAAATAATACAAACATAGTCAAAAGTTCATGTCATCATAAATGTCAAATAAATCATGATAAATTCTCAATTTGTCAGTTTTTGTTAAGGACCTCTCGACGAGTATAGCATAAGCCTCCTCCATTTTTTCCACTTTTCTCTATCTGAGATCCGCTAGAGAGATGGACTGATGAAATTAAGAAGATTGCAGGATATGACTGGTTTGCCACAGCCCAAGATAGATTATAATAACGTTTACCTAATTTTTTTTCCTCAAAACAAGATCCTTGTAAGGTAGTTTCGGTTTCTCTTTCAGCCCAAACTGAGACATTTGCCGAAATTCGGTTTCGGTTTCGGTTGCGTTCTTAAAAACCAGTTTCGGTCGGACACTAGCGTAAAGTGTTAAATGTTTTTTTATTTGGAGTTTACTCCGTAAGAATCGATTTTCATATAAGTAAGGAAATATAATATCTGGTATGAAAATTTCAACCCGCACTGGGCCTGCGTGGTGGATTACGGCCCATGCCCACTCACAGAGAGACGGCCTGTGTCCCAGCAGTGGAAAGATTAAAAGGCTGATGATAATGATGATGATGGCAATTTTATGAGTGTAAATTATTAAAAGTGTTAACTCAAAAGCGTTACGTTTTCCTGCGCAACGTACCTTGTGTACCGTTCGTTTTGAAATCTTGTAGATCTAACTAATACCTTAAACGAGCAATTCTTGTACATATATACAGGGTTACTGGTTAAATCGACCTAGATCCATTAGGAGGTTATAGTTCCCATCAATTCTGACTAATTTGACTATGAAACACCCCAGCCTAAACCTAACCGTTTTTGAGATATTGGACTTAGAAGGTTTTTTAAAAAAATATGCCAATTTCATACACTGGCATCACTGCGCAAAGTAAAAGGTTGCTCGAAATCTGGCTGGCGGAAGATTGGACTCGTTGTGAGTCTCCGCTTGAGCTCGTTTAAGGTGGCAAGCTCTTTCTCACCCCATTTCCAGGCTTTACTCTTCCTAGTAAGGTCGGTCAACGGTTGGGCTACTTTCGAGAATTGTGGAATAAATTTCCTGAACCAGGAAAAACTTTTTAGTTCCTTTACGTGGTTTGGAGGTAGCATTTCCACTACTGCTTGGACTTTCGTCGGATCAGGTTCGATGCCTTGAGCTGTAATGACGTGCCCTAAATAAGTAACTCTTTCCCTGGCAAACACACACTTTTCGCGATTTGCCTTAAGGTTGAATTGACGAAGGCGCTCGAACACCTGCTGCAGATTCTGTAGGTGACTATCTAGGCTATTAGACATTATCAGGATGTCATCTAAATATGCCACAACTGTCAAGTCTTTTAGTCCAGACCGAAAACGATCCATCAACCATTGAAACGTCGACGGCGAATTCTTTAAGCCGAATGGCATGCGCCTAAATTGAAACTTTCCGCACGGTGAAACGATTGCAGTCTTATGTCTGTCTTCTGAAGCTACGTCCACTTGCCAGTACCCAGATTTTAAGTCTATGGTGGACATTACACAATTACTCTTTGTGGAAGATAGGATATCGTCGATTAATGGCAGCGGATATTTGTCCGTACGCGTTACAGCGTTTAATTTCCTATAGTCGACGCAAAACCTGGTCTCGCCATTCTTTTTGGGTATCAACACGACCGGGCTGGCCCGTTCTGACTCAGCTTCTTCTATTACCTCCAGTTCCAACATTTTATCGATTTCAGCTCTTATCTTCTCCTTCTTAGCAGGAGTCAGTCGATAAGGGGGTGTTGCGACAGGTGCGGCGTTACCCGTGTCTATCCTGTGCACAGCGAAGGGCGTAGGACCTCCCCCTGCACTGAAGATATCAGCATTATTTTGCAACAGTGCAGCCAACTTTTCCTTATCAGATGCTGATAGGAGAATGCCCTCACACTCGCGGAGACCAATCGTCGAACTGACAGCAACTCGATCCTCGCGTTCATACTGCAGCTCATGAAAACCTGTCGCGCGTAAAGAGAAACAATTACTTTCGAAATCGAGTATCATGCCAGCGTCCTCTATGAAATTCATACCTAGCAAGGAATCGGTTGCACCAGGCAAGACCATAAAGAGAGTACTTATTACAACTCCCTGCACCTCTACATTTACTACCGCTGTTTGGAAACGTTGGGTTCTGTCCGCAAGTCTTATCTCTGTTTCGCACTTATTAAATATTTGACCATTATCTCGCAAATGTCTTGTTAAACTATCACTAGCAACACATTGTTTCGCGCCCGTGTCCAGTAACGCGGTACCTACTGCACCGAACACTCGCACATTGAAAATAGGGCGCACACGCGGGTTTAACACTTTTTCACCTACGGACACTGACTGGAATGCGGTCTTAGTCGGCTATGAAGTGCGTTTGCCTTTACACACTATGCAGTTTGACCATATCACGCCGGGCGCACCACATCCGAAGCACGCTACGAACGGGCGCAGCTCCGATCGGTCCGTAACTGTTTCACTCTTGACCGGTTCGACAGTCGTCTTATTCCTATGTTCTAGCTTACGACAGTCAGCTTTGATATGACCGAACATCTTACAAAATGTACACCTAGGTCTAGCCTTGCTTGGTGGTGCTCTTTCTTCTCTATTCACCAAAGCACTAGCTGGTGAAGTCTTCGATGCATATCCAGTGACAAGCGGCGGCGGGGCGGCAGCTGCAAGAGAGTGTCTCTTAGTCGGCCCCGCGGCGCAAACTTCTTAGAGCACATCCTCCACTGCTCGATCCTGTTGTAGCAGCTCGGCGAACGAAGTGAAAGCACTTCTTATAACCCTCTCCCGAATTCTCTTATGGAGCACGCCGTACATCATATCCAGCTGGACTGGATTTTCAGGTAGCGTGCGCAGCGGTAGTTGGGCGATTATTGCTCTTACCCTACATACGAAGACATCAGTCCGTTCTGCACCCTGCTCTCGACTAAATATCTCTCTATACAATTTGTGAGGTGGGAGGCGTGGACCGAATGTTTGGCGTAGTAAATGGGTGGCCTCCTGCCAACTGGTGATAGAATGTTTTAAGCCTTGCCACCAAGTAGCTGCAAAATCAGTGAGCAGCATTGGCAGGCCTCTTAAAGCCATATCGCCGTGAACGCCAACACAGTCTTTGTATATCTGCACAGCGTCCACGAATGCGATTACATCGCTAGCCCCATTAAATCTCGCCGTACAATTAGCCAGGTTTGTACTCACCGTCGGCGGTGGCGGCGCGGCTTGTGTAGGCGGCTGCGACCATAAGGCTTGTAATATGAATACCAGTTGCTGGTCCGTCATGACAATAGGTGCGGACATCGGTGGCTGCGGTGTGGCGACGGGCGGAGCATGCCCGTGCCCGGCCCCTGCGAGTAGCCAGACAGCTCACGCCCATACAGCGGCGCCGGCGGCGATGAGGCAGAGGCGCCGGCGGACGGTGGTCCAGCCAGCGGCGGCGTCGACGATCGCACGTCCACGAACAATGCACCTCCATCTGAAGTAGTCGGCATCGTACCGCCTAACTGCTCGCCAGCTGTAGGATATGTGTCCACAAACTGCTGCGTAGCAAGCGAAGCACTATTATTACGCGACCGTGTTAGCACCATGTCTTTAATGCATTTTATACAACGTTCCAACACAACGATAAAACTAAAAACTGGGTCTCTGTTACACAAGACGCTAATATACAACAACCAAAGCTATTCTTTACACTAATGTTCGACGCGATTCAGTGCTCAGGTAACCTTATGTACCTAAATACATACACTATAAAGTCTTAACTCGCACGACGCGGCACTAATAGTCACTATATTATATACACAAGTGTTCACTAAAATGGCAGTTGGAATTTAAAACTAGGTACACGACTGTTCTAGGAAGTAAATAGGCACTAGAACGACTAAAACGTGAAATAATTAGTTCGTAACATTAAATCCACTAAATAGTCACTTGACACACCAAAATATGCTATAAGTTCTTTAAAATAAATCTTGTGTGCATAAAACGTAACGAAACTGCGGGCGGCGTGGGCGAGATACCTACCTATTGTATATAACGAGTAAATAACGCCGCACGAAAAAATCCCGAGAAAGTCACTGATTTCGACACTAACACACTATTTTGAGTATTTACACAGACGTTGTTATGACAGTCTTACACGGAAAATAATGTTTGTTAATCCGTTTTTCACCAAAACACGGCCCCACGTTGGGCGCCAGTTATAGTCAGAGTACTTTACACAAAGAAAACTCCAACTATTCTGCGTGTAAACTGTATATTGGGTACAACGAACAGTACAGGAAACTAGTGTGATCTTAAAATAACAAGAAACTTATACTACACAGGGATTACAATACAAATACAACAATGCGAGGCGCATGAGTACGTCAGTATCGCAAAACGCGCGCGCGTGTCTTACAGTTACGAGTGCCGGTACTGTCATGGCGGCGCAGGCGTCATGGATAGTGTTGTGCCAACCGTAACTAGTCACGTAACCTGGCCAGCACACCACGAACTCTAGAAGTGCGGGGAGTCGAATTTACTAGTGATGGGGGTCGCGCTATATAATATAATTATAAATAATGAAAACATATTCTCGTAGTATTTTTTTATTTTGACACTTGAATTGGGAATTGGAGGGGGCGCAGGCTGGCTTTCGCCCACTGTTGCCGAAGACGGCCTCTGTGAGAGGGGGGAGACAGAGCTATATAGAACGAAGAGCACTATCTCTTTTTCACAGCGGAATCATGATGGCCTTGATACGTATCTCTGTTAATTTCTGTTACCCTGCTACTTTTCATAACAACAAATGATTCAATTTCAAAACCTGTATTTTACCATTATTGAGTTAACTAGTTATTCGCTTAAGAACCTAGTTCCAGTTCATTTCTGCTTGCCTGGCCGTTTTATTAAATAAACAATTAGGACAGTTGAATTTAAATCTATCGATATCATTTATTACGAATCCTTCATGCTTCTTATCTGTTTCATCGTAAGTGCGCTTCTAGGGATACTTTAGGTGCGCTTCAAAGTGTGCGTAAACAGCGAAGCTGCCTTGTGTGCGTAAAGTAGTGTCCGACCGAAAGTTCGGTTTCGGAAAAAAAGCAGTTTCGGTTTCGGGGGCAAACCTGATGAAACTACGACCGAAACCGAAACTGCATTCGGGAGTTCTGGATCGGTCATGTTCGGCTCGTTAAAATTCAAGCAAGTAAGCGACTATAAGACATTTTGCCGCGTCCACATGCCTAATCATGTCGTGACTTGCTTTTGTTTGCAGTTCGTTTTGTTTGTTGTGAGTTTTCGTGGGATTTATTTTGAATTCGGTAAGTTTTATTAAATGATGCATAAGAGTAGGTAATAAACATCAATTTAAAAAAAAAAAAACAATACATAGATTATAGTAGAATCAAGTTTAACCGAATTATCTAAGATAAAAAAACTAAACTAAAAAACTAACTGATTATAATAAAAATAATAAATAATAATAATCTAATTTGTTAATCTTTGTATTATTAGCTGAAAAATAAAGCGAATTTTATAATATTGGTATAGATTGGATTGAGAATTGC
Source organism: Orthosia cruda (assembly GCA_964057195.1). Lineage (NCBI taxonomy): Eukaryota > Metazoa > Arthropoda > Insecta > Lepidoptera > Noctuidae > Orthosia > Orthosia cruda. The sequence goes on from OZ059842.1 coordinate 25,150,682, forward strand.
GAGCTCTATCGATTGGTATTATTAAAATTTCTCTATCGTTATAAAAATGTACCTTAAACTAAAAATTTTTGGACTGCATAAATAATAATAATATAGCCCTTTATTTCCTTAACAAATATTTACATACATTTCATTGTTATTGATTTGATTTGAATTTAAATATTATCATTTAACATCTTGGATTAGCTTTAGAAATATCATTAAAATAAAAATTACATCGTATTTAAATATAATCCTAGTCAAATTTTCGTTAAAAGAAATCATTAAAATAAAAATTAAATAAATAATACAAACATAGTCAAAAGTTCATGTCATCATAAATGTCAAATAAATCATGATAAATTCTCAATTTGTCAGTTTTTGTTAAGGACCTCTCGACGAGTATAGCATAAGCCTCCTCCATTTTTTCCACTTTTCTCTATCTGAGATCCGCTAGAGAGATGGACTGATGAAATTAAGAAGATTGCAGGATATGACTGGTTTGCCACAGCCCAAGATAGATTATAATAACGTTTACCTAATTTTTTTTCCTCAAAACAAGATCCTTGTAAGGTAGTTTCGGTTTCTCTTTCAGCCCAAACTGAGACATTTGCCGAAATTCGGTTTCGGTTTCGGTTGCGTTCTTAAAAACCAGTTTCGGTCGGACACTAGCGTAAAGTGTTAAATGTTTTTTTATTTGGAGTTTACTCCGTAAGAATCGATTTTCATATAAGTAAGGAAATATAATATCTGGTATGAAAATTTCAACCCGCACTGGGCCTGCGTGGTGGATTACGGCCCATTCCCACTCACAGAGAGACGGCCTGTGTCCCAGCAGTGGAAAGATTAAAAGGCTGATGATAATGATGATGATGGCAATTTTATGAGTGTAAATTATTAAAAGTGTTAACTCAAAAGCGTTACGTTTTCCTGCGCAACGTACCTTGTGTACCGTTCGTTTTGAAATCTTGTAGATCTAACTAATACCTTAAACGAGCAATTCTTGTACATATATACAGGGTTACTGGTTAAATCGACCTAGATCCATTAGGAGGTTATAGTTCCCATCAATTCTGACTAATTTGACTATGAAACACCCCAGCCTAAACCTAACCGTTTTTGAGATATTGGACTTAGAAGGTTTTTTAAAAAAATATGCCAATTTCTTAAGAATTGGCATTTTTTTTGTCTTCTATAGCCTTATTTTTTTTCTAATTCCGATTTTTGAGTACTAGAGAAGTTCGTTTATTATTCTAAATGCAAAAAGTCCAAATATCTGAACCATAGGAGTCATAGTAGAGGACTGAAAGTGTAAAAAAGAAATAAATTTATAAAAACATTTTTTTTCTTTTGGCAAATTTAAAAAAAAAATGTATGGCATTTGTGCTGCAGATATGCTAAATAAATCTTTGTTCTATTAGCTATCCAACAAGGTATAACAAGCTAGGGGTCTTATCACAATTCATAGAAAAAACTTTAATAAAAAGCTCACAGTTAGTAGTAAAAATAAGGGTTCTTTTGCCCTATTGTCCTTCCATGGGGCTGTGATGCGTGCGAGCGGGACAAATTGTGCAAGTGCGAGCGAGATAAATTATTCCCGGCCATTTTGTTGTTATGGTATTTATTTTTAGTCTGCTTCCGTGATTCGTCTGTAGTAGATGCGATTCGCAACCTTCACGAACGAGGAATATGCAGATATTCTGCTTTGTTACGGGTACTGCAATGGCGTATCCGCACGAGCTCGTGACGAATACATTGTACGTTATCCCGGCCGCCGAGTACCGGATGTCAGTGTCTTTGACGGAGTTTACCGGCGACTTAGAGAGACTGGCTTGTGACGTACTTCAGGCACAGATTAGTTATTTTACTAAGTCACTCCATATTCGATAAATGCGGGCGAGTCCGCGGGCAGAAGCTAGTTCTGAGTGTTCTGACATACTTTTACAATGTTTTATTACACCCAAGTTTATATTGTTTTATAACGAGTGCAATAAAAATATAGAATTGAATTTCATAACCGTTGAAGAACGTTTTTATAGATTTGGTATTTACCTACTTTGTGAACGTTCTTAACCAACATATAGACAATGATGGAGGTTATGAGTTTGAAGCATGAGTTTAGTTTAGTTCTTATTATTTTGCTGTGTCATAATGTGGCTCTGCAAAGTCCTGAAAAAGAATATCCGAGCTCTGGTATAGAGACTATTATGTCAAAAGGCGAATCGAGTTCTGATATAGATATTTCTATGGAAATGGAAGAGGAGAAACCAGGAGAAAATGTAACTGATTCAATAGTAAAGCCAAAACTAGGAGAAAATGTAACTGTTTCAGTAGTAAAGCCAAAACTAGAAGAAAATGTAACTGTTTCAAAAGAAGTGGAAAGTGTTTCAGAAGAAGAGGGAATATCAGGAGAAAAAGGTAGGTACTGTTTCAAAAGAAACGGCAAAATCAGGAGAAAATATTTTATCGCCCCGCGCCTGAAGAGGGAGAAGAAAGGTCTAGTGAAGAGTCAGAAGAGAGAAGAGCTCTCATTCTGATGGAGATAGTTTGTATTAAATTATTTTGTACGAAGTGTTAATAAATTAATGATACATACATTCAACGCGGCGCAAGTTCAATATGATTGCAATATGCAACACATATATATATTATGGAAAATTTAAAAAAGTCAAATATGAAGGGGCTAAAACTATTGAAATTATTAAATTGACCGGGCTATATGAATACTGCCCATCACTTATTGGGCCGGGTAATAAAAAGATGTGCTTTTTTTAGGGTTCCGTACCCAAAGGGTAAAAACGGGGCCCTATTACTAAGACTCCACGATCCGTCTGTCACCAGGCTGTAACTCATGAACCGTGATAGCTAGAAAAAAATCACAGATGATGTATTTCTGTTGCCGCTATAACAACAAATACTGAAAACAGAATAAAATAAAAATATTTAAGTGGGGCTCCCATACAACAAACGTGGTTTTTTTGCCGTTTTTTGCGATATTGGTACGGAACCCTTAGTGCGCGAGTCCGACTCGCACTTAGCCAGTTTTTTTATAATTTTAATGTTGACATTGATTTTAATACAGAATAGGTAAGTACAATTACTATTTAAGCAACATAGGATGCTTAACTTGCTAAAATAGTAATAGTTGTTGGGTTTTCTTTTATAAATACATCTTTTATTAGTTAAGAATTAAGTTATCTACTTTTAACATCAAATAGTATTTAAAAGTTGTTAAATTGATTATCCTAGTATTCGAATGTCAAATGACAAAGCAAAGTATTTGTACTTTTTCTTTTTAAAAACCGTGTTGACACTCGTTAATGATGTTATTTTTATGAAGATAGTTACTTAATTGGTTGACGATACACTTTTCTGTAATTTTATCTATACTAGATAAAATTGATATAGGTATGAAGTTTGATACATTTTTGCGATCACCCTTTTGTGAATTGGGCGTAACTATTGCCTCTTTAAGCTTGTTAGGAAATGTTTAGTTCTTGACAGTTAGGTTTATTAATTTAGCTAACACGGGGCTCACTTTATCAATAATTATTTTAGAAAATGTGTAAGCTCTTTTAACTAACTTAAAGCGCTTAGCGCAGTATTACCATCATATACAGCTTATAGCGTTAATAAATATGAAATAAAAAAAAATATACAGAAGATAACTGGATATTGAAGAGTCGTAAGACTGTTATTAAACTCTACGTAAAAATGAAGCCGTGTAAAAATATTTAAAAAAAAAACATGAAAAAACAGGACAACATCGGGAGGAATAAAACTGCGTTTGAAATGAAACTACGTTTTATTAATAGAGCCACGTTGTTTTTGCACACTAAAATTCACAAAAGCAATGAACATTTTTCACTCTTCATAACTATCCTATTATAAAAACATTTTTTAATTCTTGAAAGGTAGCATTATCTTGAGGCGCTTTAAAAATTTACAGTAAAGATATATGTATATTCACAATAAAGTTACATGCGCAGCAATAATTCACTCGCCATTAACATAAACACTCGAAAAAGTTTACTTATCAAAATTCAATAATACACATCATTGCAGTATATGATGTGTTGATGAAAGTCACATTAAATGTTATTTGTATAATTATCTCCATAAAAGTACGAAAATAATTTAAATACTGAATAATGACTGACTAACTGAATTTGAACACTTTCAACTGGTTAAAAGAGTTGTAATAGCTGTTAAAAAGGTAGATCAGCGATTTTACAGACGATATTAAACTTGTTTTACATTTATTCAGCTACTATGTGACGATTATATTGCTATTATACAAATTAAAGCACTTTATTTTGTGCCTAAATTGCTTGAATAACATCTGTGTAAGCGCTTATCCAGACATTAATCAGTCAACTATATCAGCTTGAAGTTTACAGAAACGCTTTTATACAATAATTATTCAGCTAATTTGTGTTGCTTGGGATCGTAATTAATTATTAAGAATTTTGTTCTTTTTAATAAAGTATAAAAAAAAACCACCTCATAATTATACATTTTTCTTAATCATCTATCTTTATCATCATTTATATATGTGGCATTTTAACAAAATGGGTGCGCCTGTATATACATAGCAATTTATGACATAGAGAGTCCCAAATAAACGTAAAGAAGTTACTCGTATGTCACAATGTCAATAAATTTTCTCACTTGCTGCCATGCTAGCAATTAAATCAAAATGACTTTATCGCCCAAACTGTGATAAAATGTGTGACTCAAGCCATGTCACAGAAGGCCGTTCCGGGCGCGGATCCAGAATTTCACTCAGGAGCGGGCAAATGACTCTCTACGGGGGGGTCATAAAAAAAATGCTTTTCCGGCTTTCGGATCGTCTTAATAACCGCTTTGGTTTTGTTTTCCAGTAGGATTTTTGATGAAATGTAAACTTGCGAGCGAGCGAAGCAAGCTCAAAAATTTTAGGACTTCTTTGATAGATATGGGGTATGTTAGGTTTTCTAGAGTATTAGAATGTAGACAACTTCTGTTGCGAGAGCGAGCGCAGCGAGCTCGAAAATTTTAGCGCCCTGCATTGGAGAAAATTTTTCTATTGACCATTCATACCAGTGCTGCCAACTCGTCTAAGCAAAAACGCGCTGTTAGCTGTTTAAAAACGCGCTAGAAAGCGCTAAATGGTCTATTCTACCGCCACGCGCGCGTCACGGTAACATTTTGCTCCGTATTATCCGATGTTTAAAAATATCTATCTCACCTATTTCTTATTGTGATTAGTACCATTTGATAGTCAAAAGTGCATACCATTAGTACAAGTGTAATCAAATCTCAGTTACAAGTGTTAACGTTTAAACTGACGATTTTCTGTTGCTAAGTCAGTAAACAAGTGAACAGTTGTAAAAAACTTATCAAAACATTTAAACAGTGTTAACACATTATAGAGAAGGACGTTAACCCAACCTGTGTGTGACCAACAATTATATAATGAAGACATAAGTGCAATGAAAAGTGATAAGGAGAAACAAAAGTGAAAAAAAAACAGTTGACTTCAACAAAACAAAGGACTTGGACTTTGAACCTATGTTGAATAACGAACTTTCTAAATTTTGCTAACTGCGTAAAATATATGCCATAATTTGGGCACTGTAACTTGTGTTCAAATAGCGCAATTAGTTAAAGAGCGACTCTCACTGATATCGTACTTTAGTGCCGGCGGATCGAATCCGAGTTTCAGTTTTCACTTTTTGTGTTTTTTATTGACATTTGTAAATTATTGACTTTGCTTTCCTGTGCAATTTATTGACTTTTTATTGACTTTTGCTTTTTTGTGAAACTTTAATTAATAAAAAAAAATAACTAAAAATGTCGTCTAAAAGCGGTACAAGAAGCGACCGCAGGATACCAGATAAAGTTGTATGCTTTAAATGCAAGAAGTTAGTTGATATAAGAAAAACAGCCTTGTGTTCAACCTGTAACAATCGCTATGAATTGGATTGTGACGGGTATCCGGAAGGAACCTACCGTCTTATGGACCAAGAGTCTAAAAAAAAATGGAGATGTAAGACATGCAAAAAAAATAGTAATTTAGTCTCAAATACTAGCAATTCATCCAACATTACTATGAGGAGAAAGGCTAACTCTCATTTTAGCTGCTCTCCTCCGGGACAAAGTGGAAATGTCATAGAAAGCAAACCACGAGAGGCTGTGAAGGACTCCTTTCAAAGCACTTCTGACAGCTCTTCTGACATCGCGGATTCCAACATCCTGTCTGAATACGAAACTTCCGACGAATCTTTTAACTCGCCCAACAAACTGTCCAAGAGTGTAGACGGCACAATATCCGACACACTGACAGTTCTAGAAATGAAAGACACCATAAAGGAAATCTCGAATAAACTACTAAGTACTGAAAATGAGCTGGAAAACACAATTCTAGAGAACAATAGTCTACGCCAACAATTGGATAAGTTGACTGCTGAAATAAATATATTAAAATCACTCTGTCATTCTTCACATGCCATCGGAAACAGTCCAGTCACCAATCATAAAAAGAAAAGACATTCGTTGCTTCATCAAAGCGCATTCTCCACACCTTCTACTCCATTGACAAAATCATCGTCGAATGCGAATATTGATTATGAGAAAAGTATTGAAATATTATGCTTACAACAAAAGATCACTGATCTACAAAAACAATTAGAAGACGCGCAACAGCAGATTCTAGCTTGCAAGAAAATGATAGACATATTGAAGCATGATAACACAATGTCCAAAAAACAGACGCCGGTATCAAAAATTATCACGCAAGCGCCTACATTTATTGAAGAGCACATACAGCAACCGTCGAATAAAGTACTTATCTTCGGCTCCCAACAATGCGTCGGTCTGGCAGCTGCCATGATACAGTCTAGACAAAATACAAGATACGAAAAATATAGAATCATGGCGGTTACTAAACCAAATGCACTATGTAGTGAAATAATAAAGAGTTGTCGTCATGCTAAGTTGAACTGTAATGACAAACTTGTGATTTGCGTAGGAGAACATGATTTCAATTTAAAATATATCTTGTCACAACTACAAATTGTATTGGAAACATTTTATAATAATATGATCATTGTTTTAAATGTGTTTAATAATGAATATCTAGACGTTAAGAAGCTTAATTATCGTATTAAAAATGTATGTAACCAGTATAAGAAATGTAAGTTCCTAGAAAGCGAAACATTTACAATATCCGAATTATGTACTAAAATTAATTACTACATTGATTGTAATGACTATAACGAGAACTACGTAAACCCTAGAGAACTAATGAAGCGTCTAGCAGGCTACAGATCAAGTCTTAAACTAATTGACAAATATAATGCAAATACAGACAAATCTAATGCACTCAAAAAAGGAACAATTCCTTTTTATTTTAATAAGCAAAACACGCTACAGTTACATAATACGGACAATACCGTGATAGGTCCACAAACCAATCCTAGCGATAAACCACAAAAAGGAACTATTCCGTATTATTTTTCGAAAATGGCAAACAAAAATACGTTTTTTCGAACCTCAAAATGCGCCTCGTTTAACGCATAACTTTAAAATACTACATCAAAATATTGCTAGTCTCTTATCTAAAAAAGAACTACTCGAACTAACCTTAGAAGAACTACGCGAAGAACAAAATGACCCAGATATAATATGCCTCTCCGAAACATTTGTAAAAAAGGACTGCGAAAATTATATTAAAATCCACGGCTATGAGATGGTTGCTAGCTTCTGCAGGGAGAAACAAAGAGGCGGCACATGTATTTTAGCAAAACAAGACCTTATCTTCAAGGAGATACCTTTTATAAAAACCCATGCTATACAAAATATATTTGAAGTTTGTGGCATAGAAATAACCTATCATAAGCTGGTCATCATCTGTGTCTATCGAACACCTAAATCCGATCCCGTTCAATTCCTAAATAAGTTGAGCGGTCTTTTGTACCAAGTATTTCTGAAATATAAATCAAAAATAAACATAGTAGTGGTAGGAGACTTCAACATAAACACTCTCAAAAAAGGCAATATTACTAATCAATTAAAAGATCTATCATACAATTACAATCTAGTATTACACATTAATGAACCAACTCGTAAGTTGTCTTGTATAGATCATATCCTCAGCAATATTCCCGATGCTATTGCTACTCTATTGCCACTCCATCTATCCGACCACAACACTGCTCAAATGTTGAGCTTTCCTATAAAGCACGAGACACAAAAACAGGGAACATACTATTTGTACAGAAGGGATTACGGTTTGAATAACATTCTGAAGTTTAAGGATTTATTGCAAGGTATGTCTTGGACGGAGATGTATGCAGAGAAACATATGAATCCAGCATTCGACTCTTTTCATGAATTGTTTTGCCTGTTTTATAATCTATGCTTCCCTAAAATAAAAATTAAAGTAAGCAACGGTAATAAAAAAAAACAAAACTGGGTCAGCAAAGGGCTGAAACAAAGCTGCAAAACAAAACGGTATTTGCGCTACCAATATTACAAGAATAAAAATTCAAGAAATAAAGCTAAATATGTCAAATATTCTAAAATTCTACAAAAATGTATTTATACATCAAAAAAGAACGTGAATATCAAATTTATTAATAATAATGAAAACAAATGCAAAGCCGTATGGAAAGTAATTAAAAATGAAATATTGAACAATAACTTTAGAGACAATATAGAAAACATTAAAATTGCAAATGCAGTGCTTACAGACCCAGTAAAAATAGCAAACGTATTCAACAACCACTATATTAATATGGCACACCCTTGTGGTACTCATGCAACCGCTAACTTGCACGTAATTTCAGAAGCACATTCATTATTTCTCAGACCAGTGTCTGAAAGCGAAGTCAAAACGGTGATCATGGCGTTGAAAAACACAAACTCTGAAGGTTATGATGAAATTAATACCAAAATTATAAAAGCCTGCGCCAACGAACTGGCTGCAACTATGACGCATTTGATTAATTTGTCGTTTTCAACCGGTATTTTTCCCGAAGCATTAAAAGTATCGATTGTTAAACCTCTTTATAAAAAAGGAGATAAATCTGACTTAAATAATTATCGACCTATTACCTTAATACCAATTATGTCAAAGATATTCGAAAAGTGTATGTACAAGAGAATAATTGACTTCTGCAACAGATTTAATATCATTAAGAAAGAACAGTTCGGTTTCCAAAAAAACAAGTCCACTACACTAGCTATTTTTACTGTGATAAAAACTATATTGACTAACCTTAATCAGAACTGTCTTACTACTGGATTGTTCTTTGACCTAACTAAAGCCTTTGACCTAGTTTCTCATGAAATATTACTACAGAAGTTGGAGGCAATTGGAATTAGAGGAATCGCCCTTCAATGGATATCGTCGTATTTAAATAACAGACAACAGCGTGTTGCCATTGCAAAAGTGGATAAAAATAACGACTTGGTATTACACTTATCCGAACCAAAATGCATCAAATATGGCGTGCCTCAAGGAAGTGTTTTGGGTCCAATTCTATTCTTATTATATATAAATTCTATAATTGACATGACTATTCATAAATGTATATTATTTGCCGATGACATTTCAATTATTGTGACCACTGATAAAAAGAATAACACAATCACTGACCATGAGACTGATATTAATAACACAATTGAAAGACTGATTGATTGGTTAAACATAAATAATTTATCAATTAATCTAAAAAAATCCGTTTATTTACAATTTAATCGTTCAAATAATACTAGATACAATTTAGATAAAATGAATATACATAAAATTGATGAAGTAACGCAAACTAAATTTCTAGGCGTAACATTAGATCATGATCTAAACTGGAAAATACACGTTGATACTGTCTCCAAACGAGTAAATAAGTTTGTTTATGCACTTAAACAAATTAGAAATGTAACAGACATTAAAACTGCAGTCACTTCATATCACGCATATGTGGAATCTGTATTACGCTACGGCCTGATTGTATGGGGTAATAGTACTGACCATAACAGAGCGTTTGTTGCGCAAAAAAAATGCCTTAGGGCCATATACGGTCTTCGATCTGACGAATCCTGCAGGCCGATATTTAAAAGACTTGGTTTGTTGCCGCTACCGTCTCTTTATATTTACGAAACTTGCATGTTTGTATGGAATCACAAGGAACTTTTCACTAAAGAGAGTGATGTGAGCTGTAGATCCCGGCGTGACCCCCACAAGCTCGTTTTCGATTCATGCCCAAGACTAGCTAAGTATAATAAAAGCTGTATCTGTTTGTGTGTAAGAATTTTTAACAAAATACCTAGTGACTTTAAAGTCTTAAATACAAGATTGTTTAAAATTAAATTGCATGAATGGCTATCAGTAAATAGTTTTTATAGCGTTAAGGATTTCTTTGATTACAAATCATAAGTTAAATGCCAAAATTTGCATGCTTACTGTTAAGCAAAACATGTATGCTCTTGTCATTTCTTTTCTGTACCATCCTTTTATACCATGTTTTAAGCAAATAAATATATTCTATTCTATTCTATTCTATTGTAAAAAAAAGCTTTATTCGGCTCCAAATACAAGCAAAACACCCAATAATTTGAGACAGGGATGTATAAACGTATTTTTTATTGAATCAAAATATGTCATAAACAAGAGTTAATACATTATAGTACTTGTTTAGTGATAATAAAATAAAATAATGTGTTAGTATAATGATTACATACATTACATCGTCTGATTCTAGATACTACAATTGCTTCTGCCGCCGATTTATATTGTTGGTCAGGTTGGTCTTGATCAGTTTTGGACTTGAATTTATAACTATCTGTGGATGAAATTTGCCTCAACACGTCGTTTAGATGTTGATAGTTTGCGAACTTACTTTATTTTAAAAGAAAGTCCAAAGTTTCAAAACGCGCTAGATTTCGCGCTAGGCGCTAGAACGCGCTATTGAACAAAAAAAGCGCTATATCTGGCGCTGAACGCGCTAAGTTGGCAGCACTGATTCATACTACTAGTTTGGTCGAGGCCCAGGGGGAAGGCAATTGCCCCCGATGCACCCTCCCTGTATCTGCGCCTGGGCCGTGCTCACCCCGCCGCTGGAAAAGATTATGAACTTATTAAATTAAAAATCTTTTCAACAATTTTAGGGACAAAACCAGCTACTTTCCGCTGGGCATCGGGCACCGTTCCATATCATATTAGACGACGAGACTATGGTAAGTGAAACTTACAAAACAGCTGTTCAATACTACTTTTAGACCAGGGCTGAAGCTTTTTAAAGTGTTAAAAAGTGAAAAAAAGTAGGATGGAACCCATTGGAAAAGGAAGAGAATATAATAAAAATGACAGGCATAAAAAATTATGGGCGTTCTGAGGTCTGGAAGTGGAAGGGGGTGAGTTTTAAGGGTAAAACGGTTTATCTCGATTGCTGGCAAAGCTACAAATCCTAGGGAAAAAAGTTAAATGGCAAAGTTGTAGGTAATATATAACTAGTACCATAGTAATGTATATATTTTTTACACCATCAAAAAGTTGAGATTTTAACGAACCAAAAGACCACCGACTTTTTTTTTAAAAAGCAGATATTTTGACTTGAGAATTTTTGATGGAAAATTACGGTGCTTTTTTCGATAATAAGTGTACAAAAAATTACAGTGTTTGGGATATAAAAAGTTAAGTTTCCACAAAATCTCGTGTTAATTTTTTTGTGAATGGTAAAAATATAAACCAAAATCTTGGTTATTTGAATTTTTCACATAAATTTTGAGGTTATGTGAATTCAAAAGTTGTAGATCTTTGTATTACCTACAATTTTGCCATTTAACTTTTTCCATAGGACTTTTAGTTTTGCTGGATATCGAGATACACCGTTTTTACCCTAAAAAACTTACCCCTTCCACTTCTCGACCTCAGATCACCCGAAAACAATTTTTCTTTCATTTTTGTTATCTTCTCTTCCTTTTCCAATGGGTTTTATCCTACTATTATTTTTTTTGGTTTAAAAATTATCGACCCTGGTCTATTTATTAATTTTAAGTTTTGTTTTTGCCAAACGCATTACCTACAAATTACACGTATTTTCGTAATCTAACAAAAAATATGTACTTAAGTACAAAACTAAAGCCCGACTAAAATAAATCCCGCTCTGAAAAGTATGAAACAAAAATATAATCTTATAGGATAGGCGTGGTCAATGTTGTTCATTGAGTTCAGTGTGACGTCACATAGCCTATTACTAGGTGGAAGATTAAGCCGCTTCTAACGGTACCCCATTTGTCAAATTATGATAAGTACTTTAGAAGTTATGGGGGAACAGATGAACAATTATAACTCTTGCTAAAGTCTCCGCCAGATAACAAAAAAAAAAGTCATTGATCCGACTTGTACCAAGAAGTATAATTACGTAACCTAACCTTGAAACGTAGAACTATTTTATCCGCTTAACTCATGTAAATCGGTCCAAGCTTTTATTAGATATTACCCATTACTGAATGCCAAGCGAAACGGTCTACGACGACCCTTACCGCGATACGTTTGTTTTGATCGTGTTAGTGACCCTGCCTTTATAATTTTTCGAAACGTTTTGAAATATTGGAATACATTGGTAGACAGGTGTTAACGACTTTATTTTTTTGTTATGTGGCGGTCACTTTAGCTACTATTGTAGAAGACACCTTGTTTAGTAAGCTCATTGAAGTGCTAAAAAGCACTATAAATGCCCAATATAGTACGTGTTAGTAAAAAAATATACTTATTCAACGTATGAATCCCTTGACTTGACCGTATTATTTTGTTTCCAGACGCCATAATAATTGCTCGTATACGCGCAGCCATGCACGAGATAGAGCGTTCCTCCTGCGTAATCTTCAAGGACGTGTCTGGGGATCCTGAGGCGAAAACCGGCTACACCCCATGGCTTAGTATCGAGAACAATGGAAATCAAAGGGATTGCTCACACACGACTTTTCGTGAAGTAGGAAATGAAAAACGTACAAAAGCTGTAAGAGTTTGTATCTATTTGTCCACTAAGAAATATGGGGTCCTGCTACTCGCCGGAATGCGACCCCACTCCCAGCTACCCGAGTAGATAGCTCACACTCCCGATGTAAAGAAATAGTACATTATTGCAAAGGTCGGGAAATAGGCAATTGCAGGTCGATTAAGAGATTGAAGGCCGAGCCGTAGGCAAAACTTCACTAATACGAGACAGGCAATTGCCATTTTCGCCGAGGCTTATAGGCTATATAGTGCTTTTCTCAAAAGAATGCAGGGAAATAAAACATAATTTTTATATTATTCATTTAATTTATTAAAAATTACAATAACATTGCTGGAGCGTTGTAATGTTCCAAATTCAAAAAATGCTCCTGCAAAAGATTTGATCAACATTGCTGGAGCGTTGTAATGTTCCAAATTCAAAAAACGCTCCTGCAATGGATTTGATTTTTTTTGTCCATAAATTCGATACTTCGCGTGTTCTGTTTTCGAAAATAATGTCAATATTTCCATGCATGTTTGAGAAAACAATATTTCAATTAATAATAAGAGAGGTAAGACAGTAATTGTGCATTACGGTGAATGGTTAGTGAATGTGCTTCACGTCCAACCAAGGACGTGGCTTGAAATATTTTTCCTACAAAAACAGGCTAAAGGATATAATGAGGTATGAGGTACTTACAGGATACTTGGAACACTGCATGGAGTCGGGTGATCACCACACTTGCCCTTTTAGTCTTATTTCACGATAGTTTTTCTTCGCGCACGCGAAAGCTAGCCGGCCGGCATTTTTATCGAGTTCTTACTGAATAGTTTTGTTACCCGCCGTCAGATGGCGGGATTGAGGTAATGTCTTTTATGCACTCGCAGATGTAGGAGTGCCTTTTGGCGGCAGATTTGAAGTACACAGATAAAGGAAAGGAAGGGACTAGGGAATTCATCCCAAAGCCTGTTCATATCCCCCCTTTTGAAATCAACCAGGGATTTCACAAGATAAGATAGATAAAGTTCGAGACTTACAGCCTATGCGGATTCATAAGTCACGATGCTGATAAGATAGATTCTGAATTTAAGTTTAAGTTGAGAACTAAATACGTTTATAAATGTAATGTATAAATGTAAAGTGTAATATATATAAATTTTAGGATATTTATGTAGATAATTAATTATTTAGTTCTATGGGAAGTGGACAAACTTTGACGGCAGGTCTTACAAGTAAGCCTTTAGATGTTTTGACTGTCACCACACGAGTAATATTATCTTTACCCGGATGGAGCTGTACACCGCGAACTAGTCTCCATTCGTTAGCAGGTAAGTTAGGTTTGAAAATGGTTACAAGATCGTTCAGTTTTGGCTTACGGTTGCCGTGTTTAAACCACTTCAGTCGCTGTTGCAATGTATGCAAATAGTCCCTTTGCCAGGTGCGCCAGAAGCTTTGTGATAGGCGCTGTAATAGCTGCCAACGAGTACGTAAAGTCTCGTTTTCAGCAAAAACCGGTTCAGGTAGGGAGATTAAAGGTCGACCGATGAGGAAGTGACCAGCTGTAAGAGCGTCAACCTCGCCGGGATCAGAAGATAGTTCCACTAACGGTCTAGAGTTTAACATGGCTTCCACCTTTGTTAGAACAGTATAAAATTCTTCAAAAGTAAGAATTTGCGATCCAATGACACGCTTGAGATGGTATTTTGTTGATTTTATACCGCTTTCGAAGATGCCTCCGAAGTGAGGACCGGACAAAGGATTAAGTTTCCACGTGATACCTCGAGAAGCGAGCTGTCTGGAAATACCATCGCTTTCACGGTTGAGCATTTCGCTGACTTCCGACAAATAACGCTTGGCACCCACGAAGTTAGTACCACCATCTGTAACTATGGAGTGGTAAACTATGGGGCAAAGATTAGCTTTGTAAGTTTTAGCGTTACGACTCCTACCTTCTTTTATGATACCTCCAAAATTTATGCCAATTGTTTGGAAACAATGACCCAGTTGCGTACGGGAAGGTGGAAGGTCAACTAGTACAGTTTGAAGTGGAATAGATTTAGCTTTAAAACAGGTCACGCATTTCGATAACCGTGTTCTGATAAGAACTTTAACGCTGAGTATCCAATATCGACGCATAAATAAAGATTTGAGTAGGCGAAGCCCACAGTGAAGATAAGCTGTGTGTAAGTGGTCAATCAGAAGAGTACTCAATCGAGAAGTCTTAGGTGAGAGGTATGGATTTTTGACGCGACCTGGTAACGATGCATGCTTGAGACGTCCCCTCACTCGCAAGATTCCGCGAGTGTCAAGATAAGGGGAGAGCTTAGATAAATGTTTGGTTAAATGTTTATTGGAATTTATTAAAGATATGACATCATTAAAATTTTGATGTGGAACATACTTTGTTAAATGATTTAAAGATTGTCTTAATTCAGTGGCTGTCAGGTAAGGTATTACGTTATGCTCAGAAAGTTTAGCTTTCGCGTTTTTAATGAAACGGGAGAACCATGCAACCACTCTTTTTAATGGAAAAAGAGAGGAGTGGCGTTCCATGAGAGATTCAAGCACGTCAGCTTCGGGTGTCACACTAGCATGACACGCGCGTGATGTTGGCTTGAGTTCGAGCACATTATCTAACACTTCTACTGCTGAAACAGGCCAGTTGAAGAGTTCGTTAGACAACCACTGAGAACCATACCACCAGATTTCGGCAGATGATAAAGATAAGCAAGATAAGCCACGACTATAGATGTCGGCTGGATTGTCATGGGTGGACACATGTCGCCACTCAGTAGGCAGAGGACTGTCGTTAATTAGAACTACTCTGTGCACAACAAAGGTCATAAGTGTATGTGGCTCAGTATTCCACCACGACAAGACAGTCGAGCTGTCCGTGAATAAGATAGATTTATTTAAGATGAGTGTTGAACTAAGCAAGGAGTAAATGCGATTTATTACTTTGAATAGTAATACAGCATTGCACGGCTCTAAAAGGTTAAGTGTCACTTTTAGAGGTGCTACCTTGGACTTAGCAATTAAAAGATAAAAACGCCATAAATCTTGAAGGAGCAATTTGGCTTCTAAGATACAAGGTGTGAGCCACCCAAGAGGGTCAAAAATACAAGCGATGCTGGGTAAGATGGAACGCTTCGTAAATTCAGCGTCCTCGATTGGGGACTGTGGGTAACTGAAATTATCACTCACAGGATCATATTGGACTCCTAAGATTTTTAACGTTGATTTATCACTTTCTTCGGAGAAATGTTTAGGGTTTTTATAAAGATCTAACGATTGACCGTTAGTGGTTTTAGAACTGGCATCGAATACCACTCTCAATTTAGTGGTCGTGCTCTCCGGGCGAACGACGCAACTGTGAGGGATAAGATAACGATTGAGAGTAGGTACGACGGCGTTAGGTACGGTGTACATGTGATTTAAATTCTCGTACTCACGCATAAAATTAATATAATCGGATTTAAGTTCAGTCTGACGATTAAGTTTCTTTTCAAGATGAGTCAAACGCGACAAAGTACTATTATAAGATTCCCCCAAAGAACGCTCGCCATCCTTTAAGAGGATAGGTACGACGTATCGTCCGTTAGGTTCACGATAGGTTAAATCAGTGTACATGCGTTCGCAGATATCATTCTCAGGGACAGTGATGTCCACGCGCGGTGGTTCCTCCGCTTCCCAATTTTTTTTAATTTGGTCATCTAATGTGAATGTGGTGGCCACTAAAGAGCACGCGGTGTTTAAAGGCACTGAGTACGCGTTTACTGTCCCGGTGAGAATCCACCCGAAAACGCTACGCAAAGCGGTAGGTAAACCGGGCCCCAGATTGATACGTTGACCGTCATAGATATCGGGGAATAACTCCGCCACTATTAATAAATCGATTTTCGCAGGTACATCGTAGTCGCGATCGGCTAACACTAAATGGTTGCAACATTCTCGAACGACTGATGGTACTTTAACGCTAGGTATTAGAGCAGTGATGTTATCTAACACGACTGGCTTTATATTAAAATGCGGAGCTTCACCGTGCACGGGCCGTATAGTGCATTCCGTCATCCCCCTTACTTGAGTGACTGAGTTTTGTCCTAGTCCGGCTATACTAAGTTTACACCGGCGGATTTTTAACCCGAGCGATCGTGCGCACGCTGAAGTGATAAAACAATCCTGCGCCCCACTGTCTACGAGTGCACGGACGGTACACTGAGTGCCGGCGGCAGTGTTGAACGCGCGCGCCTGACATGTACCTAGTAATACCATATCGCAGTGGGGAACGGCGGCGTAGGCATGAGCAGTAACGTTCGCTCCAGTGGTTGCGCTGGCGCTTGATGGCGCTGGGTCAATATGCAATAGGGTATGGTGACGTAATCCACATAACGTGCAAATCATTTTAGATAGGCATTTATCTATGACGTGATTTGTACGCAAACAATTTGTACACATATTATTTTTACTTTGTACTAACGCGAGTCTAGCACGAGAATCTAAGGATTGAAAGGTAGGGCACCGATAAATCGAGTGCGCCTCACTGCAATGAGCACAAGTCACATTTGCCAGTGGGTTTGATTTTGCGAGATAAGATGAGCGTTTTGATCCGCTGCTATTTTGCCTACTAGCCGCAGGCGGAGATTTTTCCCCCTCAAGGTTACGAGGGTTAGACATAATAATATGCCTGATATTAGATTTAGAAGATAACTGACTAGTTTCTAAGACTTTTACGTAGTCTTGAAGAAACTTTAACAATTCACAAAAAGTGGGTATTTGTGAAATGTTTTGAGATTCGAACCGATTGCGCGTGTCCGAGTCCAGCATGCGCGAAGTTAAACAAAATAAAATGAAATCACCTAAATTTTCAATTTTCAAAGCTTGGAGTGCATGGTATGCCTCATAAATTACGTTTGTTAAAATTTGTAAATCTTGGAAGTTACCCGATTTTAAAGCTGGCTGATCTAAGAATTTATCTAGATATGTTAAAGCTATTATACGCTTGTTTTGATAACGTTCGATCAAACTATTAAAAACAACTTCGTAATTATCCGCGGTCATCGGGACTCCTTTGACAATAGACAAAGCCGGGCCTTGTAAACAAGACGCTAAATAGTGATATTTTTCTATTTGAGAAATCGAAGTGTTATCATGAATCAAGGTTTTATAATTATCATAAAACGTTTGCCAATTTTCAATTTTACTATCAAATTTAGGTAACTCAACTTTAGGGAGCCGTGCGTTACGCCCTGATTGTGCGGGGTCGTAAGCCCCGCAGGCTTATTACGTATGAAACAGCAATTAGCAATATTTGCGCAGAGATTGTACAATCATCGCGCGATTATCGCTTTACGTCAAAAAATTGGAAGGCTTATTTTTGCGAATTAATAGCTCTTCAATCACGAATCCGCATTATGTATGAGCTATAGCCACACCATAATAATTTTACGACAGCACTGCTAACAATAAAAATCTGCTAACTGAAATGTGAATTTATCGCAAGGTGATCGCGATCATTTCGTATTACGTATGGTTTTTGACAGCAGAGCAACAGCGATCGGCGAGCAAATGTGGCTGTCAAATTGCGATAACTTTTTCCCTTGTTGTTGGTCGATTGCCAATCGCTCGCTGATGGCTGAGTAGGTACAGAAGTTTTGGAGTATTTGGCGGCTTTTTTCGTGTGTTATTTTGTGGCTACTTTAATTATCCGCAAATTAGAATAATAATATAAAAGTAAATATTGAAATAACAAATTCCTAGTGAATATTGTAATGACGATTTGGTGTTGTTTTGTGTCTCTAATGTCTACGCAACTGGACTATTTGTTGAATCATTGAAACAGAAGTGATCACAGTAAAGTGGAGGATTTTTATGTACTGTAGTGTTGGGTACCTCAGCGAAGCTTATATGTTTACCTACTAAATACTTACAAACACATAAGATTGTGATAAGTCCGCAATAAGTATCTTCTATTATATTCTTTTTTTATATGGCAAGCACTGATGTCGACTATTCTGCCAATGTCTAAATTAAATTAGAAAAATCAATTTTACGTTTCATAACTCAAATACGAGATAATGTAGTCTATTAAGTGATATCCTAATGCATTATCGATTCGATTTCTTATAACAATCGACAATTCGAAGAAATTTTAATCAATTTTACACATTGACATTTTAGGTATCCAGTTTTTCAAATTAATTATTATATATATTATGTAAATAAAAAGAAAATATCCAATTTTCACTGCCACATTTACTTTACACAAATACTTTACATCTGCGAATATTAATTTACCGGAATATTAGAGCAAAATAGTAATAAAATTGACTATTGTAAAAAAACTGCCTCCACGAGGTGTTGCTCTTTCATATGCTGGTTAATTAATCAAATGATACATTTTATAAATCATCAGACAGATAAAATAGCTTCTGTTAAAAGTGACTATCAAAAAAAAGACTTGACTTAAAGACCTCAGTAGCCAGGTCACTAAATTGATCGCGCAATAATTGTACAATTATTGCTACTTGCTGTTCCTTACGTAATAAGCCCGCCGGCAAGCACGGGCGGCGCCGTCTCCTGCGATGCCCCGGCGACGTTCCCGCTCTTATCAGTAATTTGTAACTCAGCCGCCGCACTGATTACGGCATAGTACAAATCATCAAACGAGCTCAAAGACTCTTGGCACACCCGGGCATCGGGTTTCATGGCTAACTCCAAAGTCTGTATTTTACCACATATCAAAACAAATTCTTCGCGAATTGAATGTATTCGAGTATATCTCGCCTTGAACGACGATACCTTTGAACGATCTTGAATCATAGTTTTTGATAAGTCATAAAGGATTTGGATATCACGGTAAACATATTCGCGTTGAGATTGAAGAAGTTTAAGTTTGCCTTCCTCCATTTTGTTCTGTGTGTGAAAAATAGGTATGAAAATACGAACCTAAGTTGAGATTTTACTAGGTGTTTTTCGATACGTTTAGGTGAAATGGTTGTGAAATAATGTTTATAAGTTAATAAATACGTTAAATAGCTATAGATAATGTAATTACTTGCAATAAATTACGTAAAATACATAAGTTATTGATATATAATACGGATGAAATTAAGATGACCTCTGAATCCGTATAGGTTATATGGAAAGTATGACCAACGCAATTTTAGTAGGATAATATTTGTAAAATGCAAATATCTAGCAAATCTCAGAGTTTTTTATTAAAATTGAACCTGAGAATGCCTGAAAAAACTGTAATCTACAGGTATCCGGCTCGAAGGACCAAAAATATGAATGTGCTTCACGTCCAACCAAGGACGTGGCTTGAAATATTTTTCCTACAAAAACAGGCTAAAGGATATAATGAGGTATGAGGTACTTACAGGATACTTGGAACACTGCATGGAGTCGGGTGATCACCACACTTGCCCTTTTAGTCTTATTTCACGATAGTTTTTCTTCGCGCACGCGAAAGCTAGCCGGCCGGCATTTTTATCGAGTTCTTACTGAATAGTTTTGTTACCCGCCGTCAGATGGCGGGATTGAGGTAATGTCTTTTATGCACTCGCAGATGTAGGAGTGCCTTTTGGCGGCAGATTTGAAGTACACAGATAAAGGAAAGGAAGGGACTAGGGAATTCATCCCAAAGCCTGTTCAGTTAGCGAAACTGTTTAAAAAACCTTGCGAGATTATATAATCTCGATAGGCTTAGTGCCAGTTTTGTCTCACGCTGTATGGCGTTAACGTAAACGTCAATTTGTATTCACACTGTAAGCGCCGTCATGACGGTACCTTGTCATTATAATTATTTAAAAAAAAAAAATTTTTTTTATTAAAAACGGCGAGTGTGTTACTAGAAATAGGGTCCAATTAGCACTGGCATAGCGTAGTGGGGGCGTCAGTAGCGGCCCGCCCCAGGCGGCACTTTTAAGGGGTGGCAAATATCCCAATAACTAAAGATAATATGTTATGCTTTTTTTGTATGCTATATTTTTATTAATAATATTTAAAAAGTAACTTCTATGTATGTACAAATGAATAAACGATTTAGGCAAAGAAGGCCTAATTCTCAAAATGGCAACAGAATCGCAAAAGGACTAGTTCTCAAAATTGTAAATACTCTAAAAGACTAATTCTCTGTATGGCCAATTCTCTAAATTTTTAACACTCTGAATGGCTAATTATCAAAAAATTATATATATTTTTACTAAAAACGGCAATTATGGTACTAGAAATAGGGACCAATTAGCACTGGCTCGCTAAGCCAGATTAGATGAAGAGATTAGTAAAAAAGTTTAAAAAAAAAAGTAAACCTCACAATAAAAAAAAAAAACACCGAATAAGTCTAAAGCCTTTTGGCAAATAATAAATGGTAGTAACCAGACTAAAGATCCAATCAGGCAAATCAACTGTATTATTAAGGATGCGATGGAAATTGCAGATCCTTTCAATAATTTCTTTGTCGATCAAGTCCAAAACTCTGCAAATAATAATAATAACGAGGTCATTAGAGTAGAAAACAATCCAAACTCTCCTCATATTTATGTCTCCGGTAATACACGCTGATATAATAAGAAAAATTAAAATATTGAAAGACAAAAAACACAGCCATTTTTCCAAATAGCCTAGAAACAGTATTATAAAATCATTACATAAAAAAGATTGTAAAGAAGACATGTCAAACTACAGACCAGTTGCCCTTGTCTCGTTATTCTCCAAGGTCTTCGAAATACTGATATATGAAATATTTTTTTCATTTTTAGATAAATTTAACATTCTTAGCAATGAGCAAAAGGGACTCAGAAAGAATAAAAAAAGAATAAAAACATTAACATGGCGATATATGACTTAATACATAATATAATGACGAATGTTGACAAAAAAAACACCAGTTTGTGCTATATCCACCGACATGACCAAAGCCTTTGACTACGTTAATCATAATATCCTGCTATAAAAACTTGACAGCTACGGCTTTAGAGGAAATGTGTTGATACTTATAAAATCGTACCTTAGTAATCGTAAGCAACATACAGAAATCTCAAGAGTATGTGCTAGACGTAAATTGGAATTTAAATACCTATCTGATAGTAGAGAAGTCAAATTCGGCGTTCCACAGGGGAGTATCATCGCGGCTCCATTATTTCTTATATACATCAATGATCTTCCGCAAAATGTGCAACAGCCGATGGTGTTATTGGCCGATGATAGCACAGCGATAATAAAATGCGTGGAAAAAGCAAATTATGAAAAAGACATTAATGACACATTAAAATCGATAATTAATTGGCTAAAAACTAATAATCTAACCTTTAAAAATTGAATAGAATGGAAAACATATTGACAAGACAAATGTTGCTTAATTCTTAGGTATGGTAATTGACAGCCAATTATCTTGGAAACAGCAGGCAGAAGAAGTCTGCAAAAAGTTAAGTAGAGGAGCTTATATTCTCTATAATTTGTCGAAAAAAGTTAATATTGACAAGATCATTATAGCTTAACATGGTCTGGTTGCTCTATCTTAAGATACGGAGTAGTATTTTGGGGGAATTGCAGTGAACGAGAAAGATTATTCAGAGCCCAAAAATATTGCTTGAGATCAATGACCGGAATTAATTCAACAGACAGCTATATTCCTATGTTTAAATCCGTAACATTATTAACCTTTCCGTTACTTTATATTCTGGAGGTAACATTATTTGTTAAAAAGAACCTTAATCTTTTTGAAACAATGATAAATCAATCTTTAAGACCGGCATTACTGAGATCCCAATACAAAGGTCTATTACATACAGGTAGTTTCAAAACAGCCTTATTAAGAAAGAATATTATGCATATGGGACCAGTTATCTACAATAAAATACCTAATGACATTAAAAATGATACATCTCATTTTTTCATAAAGAAATTAACGAAACTACTAGTTGAAAAATGCCATTAAACTGTCAGTGAGTTTTTAAATGATAACACCCTATGAATTTGCTCAATAATCAATAATTTTTTTATACTAAGACATTGATTACCTGACAATTTTTGATTAATTGAATTTGACTTTTAAGAATATAACATTAAAAACTGATTACCTGACAATTTCGTCTAAAAGAAGATGTAGTGACTAAAATTGAAAAGATTATGTTAAGATGGTTTGGCCATGTTGAGAGGATGAATGAAAGGCGACTAATGAAATGTATTTACAAGGCAGACGTGAATGGAAACGCCGGGAGGGGACGCCCTAGAAAGACATACATATACCTTATAGGTGATGTTCTTCAAAAAGGCCAGGTGTGCATGATTAAAGCCTATTGTATTTTACGTCCTTAAAGTTTTATTAATACAAGTCCGGACACATTGTAAGTATAACTGCACAGCCATAATAATATGTGAGTACTATACTACCAACTGTAAATATACAATTTATTTTGTACCTATGTGTCGTTCATTGACTAGAATGTGTTCTCTCAAATGTCTCTCTGATGGTGGCACGTGTGTTGGATCATTATGTCCCCTTCACAATTGTTAAGCTGAGTGATGCCAATGCATGCGTCATGTTCGTGAACGGGCGCCAACATTTGGGATTGGTCATAACTTGGCTGCCTCGGCCTGTTTTTACTTATTGTGTTTTGGAGTTCTTTGTTTTACTCTAGACGATTTTACGTCCACGCCTTTATACATCGTTCTCACATATATTTCAATTTCCAACAAGAATGATGTAACCAAATAATAGTTATGATTAAATTTTATTGATGGAAATGAGTGTCCATGAAGTTATCGTATGGAACGAATAAGAAACTTCTTGTACGTTCTTTTCCATAGAGATCTACTGACGCTTGCGGATGTGCAACAGCTTCAGCTTTTGCTAGAAATAAATTATTTGAGTTGGAATCTGGTGACAGTAAGGAGGAACCTCTTTCTTTGTATAGAAATTGACTTAACATATAATTTACATTAACGCGATGGAGCACGAGTTTAAACTCGGCATAAGCTATAAGATTTGAAATAGAATAAAGCCCATACAAACTCAATAATTTACAATATATTCGTGTCTTCTCGAGAAGAAAGAGTTTACAATTTCACGAGATTTATTATAAAAATACGGTGTTTGCAATAACTCCATGACAGATATAGATGTTCAGACTTAAAAAATCTTAACTAACCAAATGTTTCTCCAGAGACGATATAGTGTCTTGTTGGCAGATGAACATCAAGATGCACACCAACAGGCTTCCAATAATGACGATGTTAGAGAAGAGTAGATTAAGGACTCCATTTTCCGCACTATGGTTCGTTGTGCGCGGGGGTTCTGGCTAACATAGCCTAGCACCGCCAAAAGCACAGAAGCTTCCTGGTGGCGTCACAGGCTTCGCAGAGCGATCTCACTGTTCCGAGGATTTCTGCATATTGAGAAGCCACGGCCTCGTATTCCAAAATGACGAGGGTGGCTGATTCCTTGGCGTTAAAGCAGCCCTTGCAAAGTGGGCTGTCGGTGGCGCCTATGTTAAATAGATATATTTGTTATGGGGGAGTGACTTATTATTATTTCTAATTAATTATTCTTTTATAATTTGCCCAGATCCTGACGCTGGGCTACGATTGCATGCAGTATCGGGATATACTGCATGCTTTGCTGCACGCACTGGGCTTCGCGGACGAAGTAACGCATCCACAGCGGGACAAGTACGTCAGGATTGTTTGGCCGAATATAAAGCCTTGTGAGAAGTTACATATATTACATAACAGCATCTATGTATTCCCCGAGGGGTTAAGCAGAGGTGTGACTATTGTAAAACCACATTTCAACGGTTATTTCAACCTTTATAGGAAGGCTCATACAAAGTGGCAATTAAACTGGCAAATTACTTCAAGGTCGTTATCTCATACATTTTTATTTGTATTTTGAACCGTATGAACCCGCGTTAGAGCACACTGGCCCGCCAACTTGCTAGCGTTCAACTTCGTCGCGCGATATAATAGTGCTAACACACGGCTGGATTTGGTACGGCCGGACCAACACCGCCCACAAATCCTAGCGTTGCCGTATTTAGAACATTATTTTCCATTTTTATTTATGACTAAGCTAAATGTAAAAATATCGGGAGACAATAACCAAAATCAGTAGATCTCCCATATATCGGGGACTTTATCAACGCTGGTCGTAGTTGGTACGGCCCAACCAGCCGATAACCGTACACACGTCCGGATTTGGTACGGAGCACACCATATCCGATGTGAAAACAAGCGGACCGAGACGGAAACAATTTATAATAATAATGTCCGGCGGACCACTCTACACACGCTCGGATATGGTACGGCCGCACTAACTCCGCCCACAAATCCGTGGTCCAGCCGTACCAAATTCGGACGTGTGTTAGCACTATAACAAATTTGCGCCTTTTTTCGTGGGTGCACGGTGGCCAGTTCACAGGCCTTCCTATAGGCATGTTCCCGTTGAGTTACACCATTTTGTGTTACACTGTTACCCATTACAAATACAAATACAACAAATTCAAATAATACGTACTATTAGGTTGCAGTGTAAATTTAATCGGTAATTTTTATCCCAATGGGTAACAGTGTAACACAACCGTACCGTTTGTACCTATTTTCTGTTCCTTCTTCTTCTTGTCTCTTTATTATGTGTGAGTACATTAATGGTTAAATAAATAAATAAAATGGTGTTACTCAACGGGAAGAAAGGGTTAAATTATACTAAAAATTTATCCATTTCAAATAAAACAAAATTACATTCATAAACATTAATCATTCATTTTATTTCGTTTGTTTATGTGGGTTTAAATGTTTTTTCAACACACTTGCTCATAAAGTGGCTCTTATTTCACCGCAATTAGGCACATAATGACACCTGTTATCAAACTGTGACTTTTTCATTACTATTTATTATTCACAAGTGAGATAAAGAGTTTTTTTTTAATGTATTGGTTGAGTTGCTTTGTTCTTAAAAAAGTTTCGATACAAAAAAGATCGTGCTCAATAGTACAAATGCAACACATTTCATGCAACTTCGTATTTAAATAGATAATTTCAACTTGTACGTGTTTAATAAATAAAACTTTCACTTAAATATAACTAAAAAAAATATGTTTTTGTCTGTAATAAAGAAAACTTGAAATTCCCCATTTTGTACGTGGCTAATCTTTTAATTTCGCTATCCGCGAAAAGCCAAAAAAAAGATAACTCATTATTTTTAGTCTGTGGCCGATCGCCATTGTTAGATGCGCGCGCATAGGAAAACTGATTAATTTTGCCCGCCATTGCGAAAAATATTTCACAACTCGTTTTCACTGTTGGAAATAATTTTTTAGTATTATTTTCTCTCTCAATGGCGCCTCACCGGTAATCACCAACATTACACACTTGTACCATAATGTACTAGTAAACGCACCCACGATACAGGAGTCATTATTAGTGCGGGTGGCACGTAGAAAAACAAGGATTTGAGAATTTTATATGTGTCCATCAGATTCTCGGTATAAACGAGGTTCTTCTAAGTTATCTTATCCTGCAAAATTTGTTTATCAGTATACAGGCCCTACTTTTACCTGAAGAAGAGCGAGATCCCGCAAACGATGGTTGAATACGACTCCATGAGTGTCATGCACTTCCATGATCGAGCTTACACCATCAACGGCAAAGCTACTATAGTACCTCAGGTATGTGTAAATAATATTTTGTAGTTGTTTTCTACTTGTCTTGGTGGAAGTCATGTGAAAATCTTTGCGATATGAGAGTAGCTGTTAGATATTGGAGTTCTAGTACATACAGCAGCAGAAACCTCACCCCCTTAGATGTCGCATTATAAGGTGCGTCCAAACATTGAGCGGCAAGTGCGCGGCAGTAACACGCGGCATGTCCAGGAAACAATTCTGCCGCGCTCTACTTAGGACAATCCGACGAATGTTTGCGCGGCAATTTGCGAGATACACCGTGCATTTGAATTCAGCCTGAACCTTAACTACAATGAAGGCAGTTATCAGTGTTTTAGCTCTGCTTATTATTCGAAAATTGCGAAAAAGAAATTAAAAAATACATATCAAAACAAGAATATGCTGGATGAAACCATTTTACCAGCGGAGGACACAGAATTTGGAATTAATTCATTACGAAATTCATTATAAAACGTGTGAGTGTCCTTGGAAGAATTTGAACATTAAGGCATAGCACGCACAGCGATTTTCATTCGCGCGAATTTTATTCCGCGCGAATTTTTTAGTGCTATTTGGGCGCGATTTTTTTTCCGAAGTGCGTGCAGCTTCATACATTTCCATAGGACACAGAATGTGCGAAAAAAAAATCGCATGAATAAAAATCGCAGTGCGTGCCATGCCTAAGATAGCTTGGTTGGGCCGTTTATCAAGAAAAAGGATACGCATTGGCGCATACGCATTTTTATTAAAATATTCTTTATGTCGAGGATGTCACAACTCGTCAATTAGTCTAATTGATGTTTCATTGTCCATTTTTGCGCAAACACGTCCAGACACGATTACCGACGAACGATACTGAGCAATGATTGAGCGCGGCAGCTAGATCGCAAAATTCGCGCGCGGCTGTTAAAAGCGGCGACCGCAAGATCCGCTACGTCATTTTACGTAGATTGGGAATCCGATCCGAATGGTTACCTTTGAAACAGTCTGCCGAGCACTTTCGACCATACTGGAGCTGGCAGACAAGATTTTTCTGTAACTACCAATATGTGCTATTTGATGCCACAAGTATCCTTTCGGTATCAAATGACGTATGTGCCATTACTTTTTCACCAGAAGTGCTTTTTTATTGTACTTTCGGCCAATTCTAAAATTTCCACCGATTTTTCGAAACTTAGCAACACCTTTATGAACATGTGGCATAGGGCTTATCTTAGTGTCAAATGACGTAGCGGATCTTGCGGTCGCCGCTCGTACTATTAGGTTTTAGTTTGACGAGATGTGAGAAGATCATAGGAGTAGCTTGCATAGCTATTGGTTCCATTAACCGATCCTGTGCCCGTAATTAGCGAAATAATAGAAAAGCCATTGTGTCTCGCGAGGGTCCACGTCATAAACACATGAAAGATTAAGGCAGAGTTAGACCACTGCACACAACTAACGACCATAAAAAAAAAAATCTCTCCATAGGTACTAATTTAATCTGCTGATTTTGTATGGAAAGGCCAATATTTGTTTTTATTAGTATGACTTCCTTGAGGTAATTTGTTAATTTCCATGTGCAGAAGCCGTTTTGATAAAATGACTAGCGGACTCCTCGCGGTTTCACCCGCGTATTTCCAGTTCCCGTGGGAATACAGGGATAAAATGTAACCTATGTTACCCGGGGATAGTGTAGCTTCCCAACGGTGAAAGAATTTTTTTAAACTGTCCAGGATTTTTAAGTTTATTCGTTACATACAAAAATACAAATCTTTCCTCTTTATAATATTAGTATAGATATAGACTATCTATTTCCGTCACAACCTGTATAAAAAAAAGTGTGGTTTTCGAAGCAATGGTGATATATTTCACATTATAGTGGATTCTAATTTATTGTAAATTTGTGAAATAAACGTAGACGAACACTTCCTCAATAAAGTTTCTCTTGAATTCAAAACTATGATTGAAGAGTTACGATAAATAAACACATTATATAGACTGTAACGGAAATGCGGGATCATATTTAAGAACTGATTCTGCCCATGTAAGTAAACAACTTTCTTTAAAGAACTCATAGACAATTGTCAGAAAAAAAAATTGCCATAGAGACAGAGTGACAGCTCACTTAATGTCTACGGTGAGGAGTTTTTGGCGGGATTTTTTCGAGTGCAGTTCAGCGGCTGTTAATATTATTTGCAAATTGATTTCTAGTGGATATTGTGATATAAAATTGGTGTAGTTTTGTGTCTCAACTGTCTACGCAACTAGACAATATGTAAAAACGTTGACAGAAGCGATCTCGGAATAGTGGAGCGGAGTATTTTATTGTAGTATTGACTACCTCTGCAAACTTACTGGGAACGCTGACTCGATGCAATTTGCTGCCAAATTCTCCAAGAAACATTAGAATGTGTTGCATCCGCGTTCTAATGCATACTAAAGAATACAAATACTAACTGATGACTAGGCAGCATGGTCTCAGACATTAGCTTGTTCCGTTAGGAACAAATATAAAAAAAAAAATGAGAAGGAAAGCTTAGACTACTATTATGTAGATTAAAGTAATAAATAAGGGTGAAGGGTTTACAGAATATCACTACAGATTTTGTTTGTTTTCCATGTCTACTTAATTGAGCACACTTTTAGGTAACAGGTCTGCTGATAGCCCCATCGGACACGTTGTCCCAGCTTGATGTCATGAAACTCCGCATAAGTTTCGGCCACGTGTGTAACAAACGAAAGGTTTCGGACCTGTTACAAACGTGTCGGAATGCCCTCACAAATAAGAAGTAGGACCGGAGGCTAAAAGAAGTAAGATATTCTCTTAATACTTATCTTAATAGTACTACTACTTTCCAAAAAAAACTTTCTAACAAATAAAATAAACCGACTTCTAAAGCAAAACACTCCAAAGCGAAAAATAACTTTGTTTTCCGAAATCGGTGTGTTTGGTAAGTACCCATTGTTTTTCGTTTTTCGACGCCGAATTCGGAAAACAAAGTAATTTTTCGCTTTGTAGCGTTTTGCTTTAGAAGTCGGTTTTTTTTAATTAAAATAGCTATTTATGCAACTGTTACGTTATGGACGGTCTTTTAATACGAGTGCCATTTTTCGGTACAAGCGTAGCGCGTACCGAAATAGGTGGGCACGAGTATTAAAAGACCAATAACGTACAGATATTGCATACAAGATTTTATCTACGAAGGAAGGAATAAAACACAGATATAGACAAATAAGTATTTCAGGAAGTGTGTTTAAGTATTTCATTTCTCATATACATGTCTTGATTTTTCTGGTAGTAAATTATTTGTAGCCGCAACTGATCTATTTGTTATATCTGGTGGTGTATTTTCAATATCACTTGATGTTGAAAACATTTTTAATAAAATTTGGAATAAAATTTCACTCAGAAATTTTTGCCCGCGTCCACTTTTTATTTTATTTTTTTATTTAGTCTTTATTAGGTATAAGGCAAAGATCTTGTAGCCGCAACAGCCAAATAGTATACGATACTTTTGTTCTAAACTTGTTCCATTTTTAAAAACATCATTTACATTGTCTCGATTTCGAAGTAATATTATAGGTACCTGGCTGTATGTTCAGAATGTCTTTGCTTGTGTTTTAGAATTTATGACGATTCGCATAATGCAACCCGGTGTCGTTATGGGTATCATAATGCAACCGCTGTCAATTTTATAATTCGAATATATCGAAACCGAAGTAGATAAAGATTTTATTTTACTGTTTTTAGTGTTGGTACCTCATCATCATCATCTTCCTGCCCTTATCCCATGTTACTTGGGGTCGATGCAACACGTTTTCTTCTTCCATACCGTTCTGTCCCATGTCACGCTATTACTGACTCCCTTTTCCTTCATATCACTCCTCACACAGTCCATCCATCTTTTCTTTGGCCTTCCTCTTCCTCTCCATCCATCTACATTTATATTCATAACTCTTAGTGTTGGTACCTCATATTACCATTAAAACATTTACTGGCTATAATATAAAAAAGAGATAATATAAAAGTACATCTCATTTCAATGTTCCAGTGGCCATCTGTGTTCTTAATCATCAGTTCCACTTCACCAAATGATAGGTACTTTCTGAATACAAATGCTTGCCATGTTGATGAAAATACGAAAATCGCTGTATGTACTTAATATATTTATGTATGCCAATAAAAGTTGAGGAGTTCCCTCGATTGCCATAAGAGCCCCTCATCAGATCCTGACTTGGTGACATTAGGAGTGGTACTCGAGAGTATACCCTATCAAACAAAAAAATAATTTCCAAATTAGGTCCATAATTGACGGAGTAATCGGAAGATATATAAAAAAATACATATAGTTGAACATAGGATGTACTCCTTTTTGGAAAATCCGTTAAAAACGAAACTCATGTAGAAGTGCATACTTCCCACCCTCACCTACGGAGGAGCGCAAACGTTAATGTAAAGTCAAAAGTCTGCCCTCGGGTCTGCCATCGAGCAATGGAACGAAGTATTCTCTTTCTGGGAATATGAACTGTACGCACCGGGACTTACAGCTCAGTACGGCCGTTATTCCAAATGCGTACAGTGTGGCTATGTTTGCACCAATTGAGACTGGTACCTATGAGATACCTAAGACTCCACTGACTACAAACCTAGCCCTATAACAACTACCTAGCACCCTAGTTATCCTAATGCCCTTCCCTATCATACAAACCAAACCAAACGTAGGTTACGTTGGTTTTACGTGCGGGCATTCTGTTACAAGGAGACCTACGGTAACAGACGGAATTTGGGTAGGAATAGGGGTTTGTGTACGTCGTGCAATGTACACAGGAAATAGTTTTCTCACTGCCGATCCCACAGACTCACAGGATCGCTGAAGGCTAAGAGTGTCTTGGCCACAGTAAGAGGAGTAACGGAGAGATGAATAAAACTCGACTCCAGCTTGATGACTAATTTATTACAGTAATTAACTTAATTATATACAAATTTTGTGGTCAATACACATTGATACCTATTTACATGTGTGTTGTATGAAGATCTTAGTAGGTCACTTCTTAGCGCTGACGGTGTGACGGTGTTGCCGGCGCGTGGACCGAAAGTATGTCGCTGACGCTGTAATGCTGTTCTTGGCGCGTGTAACTATGAGCTGTTCACGGTTGCACATGTACTTTCATTGTGCGTACAGCTAAGGAGTGGCATTCCCTGCCGGAGTCTGTGTTTCCTGATATCTACAACCTGGGGATCTTGAAATCAAGAGTGAATAGGTATACTCCTAGACAAGCTTGCTTCACTGTCGACCATATCATCGCTTACCATCAGGTCAGATAGTGGTGGGCAACACAGCCACCAAACTAAAATGGGACTGGGCAGGCCAAGACGTCGTCTTTTGGCTGAAATGTTGATGACGTACCTTATCTTAGTCAGTTAAGGGGCTGACTGCCCAGGGCCCAAAACTTTTTTTTTTTGCCACCAACTTTGTATTTCATCCTTAATAGCTCATGTGGTTACTAGACAAACGAGATCATCATTATCCATTATTAGAGTCCGGATTATATGCATTTGCATATTTGCATACGAAATTGCATATATTCTCAGTGGAAATTACCTATTATATCTAATAGCTAGTGATGATGCATGTTTTTTCTATATTTATTATATTTTTCTTTTAAGTGTAATAATAAACAGTATAAACAAAATTTCGCCCATATACACTAACAATTTTCACTTATAAAAATGTTTTGATTGATTGAATCGGGTAGGTAGCTATTCTGAATGTGTACCTACACATTTAGAACCTAGCTTACCTACCTACCCGATTGTTTACGTTTATAAAAATGTTAAATAATTTTTCGTACTTCCTAAAAGATAGGTAGCTTGATCTCTGCGACAGCTATCAGTATCAATACAGTAATAATAGCGCTTGACAGGCGAACAATAACGTATACGTCAGTTTGACATATGTCGCAGAGATCTTAAAAGAAGTATAGTGCATTAATATCATATACAAACAAAGACCTTATACTTCTTACTACTAGACTGTGCACTATGGCGCAAAAACCGGTCCGAGCGAGAGGGCACCCGTTGGTAGTGTGTCTCTTTCTAATGAGGTGACCATGACGAAACAGAACACGGGACAAATTGATTGTAAAAACGATAGTTTAAGTATTCCGATATGTTGATGCTACCTAGCTGCGCTACCTAAACCTATCTAATTTATAGTTAGGTAAAATAAAAAAAAATTTTTTTTTGTATCTACATCACTAACCGTATGGTGTCGGGCGTAAAGAATTTCACATCTCATGTTAACCCATGGGTGTCGTAAGAGGCGACTAAGGGAAAAGCCAGAGAATGGGCAGGAGCGTTCTCTGTGCATTTGTAAGTGTGCGCAGTATGGTACTGCGATCGCCAACCCGCCTGCAAAGCACTCCCCAAGAATAGCACAAATAAAACATAGTTATATATATACATACCCTATTGCCCGGCAGCCTGTACCCTCGACTACGGTAGCGGTCGAGGTTACGGTATGGCAAGGGGTGCTAAGAATCCCGGACGAGATCCGACTACCCAACAAATACCGACGACTGGACCTGGCAACGTACAACACGCGCACACTACGGACCGACGAAAATATCACCGAACTCGAAGAGGAATTGAGCAGTTTACGATGGAGTATTAAAGGGTTATCTGAAGTTCTAAGAGAGGGGGAGGACACAATAATCCTCAAATCCCAAGTCTCTTCAAGTTTCATTCTTCAAGACCATCATATAGATTGGAACAAAATAATATATATAATAATAAATAAATAAAAAAAGCTCTCTGATCCTACTCTCAAGCTCATGAAGGAGAGGCGTTAGATGACCCTGCAGTCTTCTGACGGTGCTTTGAAATACCGGCAGCTAAATATACCTCAACGGATCTCTATGATTTAACATATTGTCCAGTTGCGTAGACAGTTGAGAAATACAACTACACCAATTGTTGAATATTCCACTAGGAATCAATTTGCAAATAATATTATCAGCCGCTGAGTTTCACTCGAACAAAGTCCGCCAAAAAATCCGCAAACCTCCATCCTACATTTAGTATTACCAGGCCCAAACATTTATAAGTACTACTCTTACTCAGTATTAATGAATATTTTTTAAATACAACGAATTGATTAAATATAGGAACTGTAGAAATATTTATATACTTTTCTAGAAATATTTAAATACGTGTCAAAGTCTATGAATTGTTCGTTTTGGGATAGCATAAAAATAAAAATATAAAATTTTCTACCATTTCTACCAAACCCAATGATTAGTTGAGCTAGCAAGAGGTCAGACAAGGACACACTACCAGCGGGAACCCTCTCACCAGGACCGCTTTTGGTTAGCTACCGCTTATAAGGAAATAGCTAACCTAGGTGTATGACGATAGATTTCATTTTAGCTAAACAAAATATTTTGGTACACAGTCTAGTAGTAAGAAATACGTATAAGGTCTTTGTATACAAAGTTGTTACATTTTGATAATTTATGATTGAATAATTCACAAATTGTATGCTAATATAGAAATTAAAAAAAAAATACCAAACCACATTTTTCCTTTTCGGTTGCATATTTAAAAGAAATACGCATATTTTACTTAATTTTACTCATTTTTTATGCATATTTGCAAGAATATTTCAAGGTTACATATAATCCGTTCCTTATTCATCATCATCATCCACAGACCGACTTTGCCCACAGCTGGGTATAGACCTCTCTCTTCTTGTGTCAAGCCCCACGTTGCTGTGGTACGAGTAGCCTCATCCAGCAGCCTAATTGCGTAAGTAAATTCGGCAAGGCAAAGGATTTAACCCCATCAATCGGTGATTGGCCGATTGATGGGATCAAATCCTTCGCCTTGCCGAATTCAATTACGCAATTAGGCTGCATTCTAGCCATGGCATCGTGAGTATCACGTGTAGACCTTAACGAACGAGGTAGTCAGAAGAATTTCCTTTGTTTTCAGTACCAGCCTCAGAAACAGACACGGACTAATGAATTTTCACTGATTGGAAGAGGACCAGTATAAAAATGACGAATTTATTATTTGCTTAGCAATTGAATGAAATAGAAAATCAGCACCCTGATTACGTAACTGCTTTCTACAGCTCGAAGCACGCACACTCTTTCATTTTTATAGCTCAACAGTATTGAGTAATCATTGCGTGTTTTACGCTGTCGAGTAGATGGGTTTTCGAACATCTGAAGCAATTAATGCAAGCAAAGCACGTATGCGTCGTTCTTTGAAGTTACGCAATTAAGGTACTGTTGTGAATATTAGACAGCTTAAGAAAAACCATTGAGCTTATATTTATCTTTTAATATACAAAAATAAATTAATTTATGAGCAATAATTGTTTTAAACTTTCTTGTTGGCGTTACTGGTTTTGTAAAAAGTATTGAATGTAAAATATAATTTTGTCTTAGCATAAGTAATTCATTTGACTCCGTATCAAAATGTCCTATTCGAAAAACGACATATGAGGTGATCGTCCTATTTTCAAAATGATCTAGTAGCAAAACGTCCTACAACAATATAATGGGAATGGTACAGTCATAAATAACACACAATTATATGAGATTTTAAATGAATTATTATATTAAAGACTAGCTGACCCCCGGGGCTTCGCTCCCGTCAACTGGCTACACTGCCTACCCTGCCTACCCTGCCTACCCCACCTACTCTATCTACCCTACCTGCCCTACCCTATCTACCTATTTTTTAATTTTTTAATGATTCTCGTTCTTCTTCTCTTCGTCATGTTATTGAATCTGTCAATCTTTATATTTTTGATCTTGGTTGGCACCAAGATCAAAAATATCAAGCACGCGTTATCTGCTGTGATTGGCTGTCGAAAATTCATTCATCCAATCACAGCAGCTAACGCGTGCTTGACAATTTGTCACATTAATTCTGCGATATTTTTTTGGTGGGAAACTGAGGGTAGGTCAGGCATGGAAATGGGAAAGTTAACGGTACTTGTTCTGCTTGATTTTAGCAATGCCTTCAATACCGTTGACTTCGATATTATGCTTAGCGTCCTAAGCTCTTTTAATATATCTCCTCCGGTAATTGACTGGTTTCGTAGTTACCTGTTTGGCCGCCGGCAGCGTATTTGCACTGATGAATATTTCTCTTCTTGGTGTCACACCTCTGCCGGTGTGCCGTAGGGTGGTGTTTTATCTTCTCTTCTCTTCGCACTCTTTATTAATGCTATCACTCAACGGCTTTCTTCTTTCTACCCAAGCCCCTCTTGGAGAGTCACGAGAAGCCATTGAGACGATTAATATTTACCTGGCTCGAATAGGTGACTGGAGTGCTGAGTTTGGGCTGAAAATTAATCCAACGAAGACTCAGGTGACTGTTGTTGGGAGTTCCCGGACTGTCCCTACAATTGATTGGTCGACGCTTCCCCAGGTTTCTTTCAACAACACTATTATTCCTATAGCTAACACTGTGAAGAACTTGGGGATTTATATCGACAACACTCTGCCTGGACCAAACAACTGTAGGAAGTCAGTCGTAAACTGTTTTTCCTGCGGGCTCCCTGATACGTCTTCGTAATTTTCTTCCCATCACCACTAAAAATGCGATAGCACAATCTCGAATCCTCTTCTCTCTATCCTGGACTATGCTGATGCCAGCTAACTCGATCTAACCCAAGACCAATTGAACAAGCTTGAGCGACTTCAAAATCTCTGTATCAGATTCATATTTGGCTTGCGCAAGTATGAACACGTTTCTGAATTTCGTACTAAGCTCAAATGGCTTCCTATTCGCCTTTGCCGGAATGCCCACATACTTTATTTGCTTTATAACGTGCTATTTAATCCTTTTTATCTCAAAGAACGCTTTCAGTTCCTTTTTGACACCCATTCTAGGTCTATTGAGGACAGCGGAACTCTGAACTGGCTGGGCTTCAGACTATAAAGTAACTTAACAATACGCGGTTACAAAATACGAAACGTGTAAACCTTGAAAGGTTTTGTGGCCGACTGCTACTAACAAAGAAAAAGTGGGCGGAAGAAGATACACATTTTAACTATTTCCGGTTCTGGAAGCTTCTAGAACATTCTACTTGTGCTTCCTGTGTGCTTCCCTGTGTGTGTGTGTTTCCCCTTCCCCTAGCGTCGAGGAGCGACAACTTGAGTATTCATTGACAAATATAGAAAACCCATTCAAACTATCCATCTGGTGGCGAGCAGCGCAATTAATATTTACTATTACTCCATTCATAAGTTCCCGGTCATTCATAAACGCGGACTACACCAGCATGCAAGTTGACAATTTGGCACCTATTGTGAACTAACCAATCAACTTATAGAGCGAACAGAACGCGGAGGCGACGGGATTGGTCAGTCATCTTTGTGTCAATTGACTAACCAATCGCGCGCTCAGAACGTATCCCACGCTATCTTAGATGAAGAACATAGTATAGATTCAGCCCTAAAATGAGCTCGGTGGATAGAGCGAGATCGCTTATTGATAGCCCCATGTAAATAATAAGGACAAAAAATTAATTTTTAGGGTTCCGTACCCAAAGGGTAAAAACGGGACCCTATTACTGAGACTCCACGGTCCGTCTGTCTGTCTGTCTGTCTGTCTGTCACCAGGTTGTATCTCATGAACCATGATAGCTAGACAGTTGAAAATTACACAGATGATGTATGTCTGTTGCCGCTATAACAACAAATACTCTAAATAAATAATACTCTAAATATAATTTCTCTGTAACTATTCTTCTCCTTTCTCTGTTCTATATTTGATATTTATTAGTATATTATTTTATTTGTATGTATGTATTTTATGTTATATCTAAGTAGTATTGTTTAGTATAGTTTTGTACACTGACAGCCCTATGTCTATCTTCTCTCGTTCAGTCCATCCAAAGATTGTCTGTAAGAGATTGCCCTGTGCGATAAGACCGCCCATTGTACACTTATCTTTATAAATGTTTTGTACTGTAATTATTTCAGTGGTGTACAATAAAGTATATAATAATAATAACCCCACCGCCGTATCTCTTCGTTGACGACGTGGTGGGGCTTGCGTGCTCCAGTGAATTCTGGGTCTGTTTCGGTAGAGGTAACTTTGTCGCGATAGGTCCAGGGTGAGGGGCCAGACTAAGAGAGATACAAATCCAAGCCAAGGTCGCGCATGCCGAGGGCTGCATGGCTAGGGGAGTGCTTCAGTTGCTAGTGCGCCAACTCTGGATAACAGGGGACCTCCAGTTTTATCTACCCTTACCACAGTGAACGCAGGGCTCTGCTGTGTGTCGACTTCTTAAGTCCC
The DNA here is from genome assembly GCA_964057195.1 of Orthosia cruda. Lineage (NCBI taxonomy): Eukaryota > Metazoa > Arthropoda > Insecta > Lepidoptera > Noctuidae > Orthosia > Orthosia cruda. The sequence continues at coordinate 25,188,604 of OZ059842.1, forward strand.
TAGCTACTCGTGGGAACATAATGATAACTAGATCTAAAACAAAAAAACAACTTCAGGCAGATATGCCTCAAATAAGTGACGAAACTTCACAATTCTCTTCGTCATCTTCCTCATCTCTTTTTCCATCAATTCCATCATCTTCACAATCTTTTCGCGTCTCTCCGAGGCCATCATCACCATCATCAAGCAGTATACAGTCAGCGGATGTTGTACAGGAGACAAATATTGTCGACGATACTGTACCCACCACTAAGACTGCAACAGCTCGTAGGAAATGGAGTAATGAAATGAACAAATTTATACGTACTTACCTTCATCTTACTAATATGGATACAGACAAAAATGCATACCTTTCATCGCTTCACACCAAGTTTTTAGAAAAATACCTAACTATGCAAGTTAGCCGCCAAAGAATAGGTGACCAACGCAGAGCAATAGTACAAAAGAAGTTATTACCACAAGACACAATAGACCAGATATATCAGGAAGTTAGGGCTGAACTACAAACGGTTCACACTCAAATACAGCAACACTCTACACAAACTAATACGCAAACGAGTCAGCGCATGAGATGGACGAACGAATACAATGAAACACTTATTAGAATATATTACACTGTCACACAATTAGAATCAAATAAAACAGCCTATAGAAAATATTTACATGAAGAATTCACAAATATATACCCAGAATTAACAAATATAACAGAGCAAAGATTATCTGACCAAGTGAGAGCGATAACAAATAATGGATATATAGATAGCAACAGATTAGAAGAAATTAAAAACCAGGTAACTGCAGAATTCAGGAATAAAAACAGCAACATTCAGATTATTGATTATAACGATTTAGTTAATACACAAACGCAAAATGACTCCGAAATACCTGACAACATTTCTAACTTTACTGACACGCCCAGAAATACCCTTTCAACGGATGTATTTATAAATACCAGCGTAGATTCTAACTTTGTTCCTCAAACACTCGTAAATACAGGCGATGACAATTTCTTGAACAACATAGAAACTGGTAACTTTGAACCTGCACAAACAAATGGTAATACTATCAACCCTGAAATCGAAGCCATATTTCAAGAAGCTCAACATAATTTTACTGACACAGATCCCACTAATAGGCCTTACATTCCCAAACAGAAGACATCTAGGAAGTTTTCTGCCATAGTCTCATATATAAATAATGTCATACTGCCTAAGCACGTAAATATCGAAACCGAGTGCATCGAACTGCAGACAATAATTTATTGTGCAGCATGGACGGCAGCTAAATACAACGGAGCCAAAATATCAGCATCTATACAAAATGAACGTGGCACATATAAACCGAGACAACCAAAGTGGCAAATTAGATTAGAAAAGAAAATCAAAAGTTTAAGAGCAAACATCGGTAGACTGACACATTACATTAATGGTAGTAGAAGCCAAAAGTTAATAGCTGCAGTAGAACAAATAAAAATTAAATATCAACTACACGCGCAACACGAGAATTCCAATACACTGTTAGAACACTTTTTGGACACCTTAAAACAAAAGTTAAGCGCAGCATCTAGTAGACTTAAAAGATATATTACTTGCACGAACCGCAAAGTTCAAAATACAATATTTATTAACAACGAAAGAATATTTTATAGAAATCTTACATCTAATAATAAAGACACCACTAGTCAATCGCTAGAAACACCTCCTCCCGAAGCATTACGGGAATTTTGGGCAAACATATGGGAAAACCCAGTATTTCACAATAACCATGCTAACTGGATCAATGACGCAGCACTAGAAATCCCTGAAATGGACTTTGAATTAATTCCAATAAACACATTTATAGACGTCATCAAACGCTCTCACAACTGGAAATCGCCAGGCACAGACAAAATTCACACTATAAGAAATTCACTAGCATACATCCATTCATATTTAATCACCTAAACACCTTCATTAAATCACCAAGTTTGCTCCCAACATATATAACACAGGGAGTCACATGCTACCTAAGGACATGAATGATACCACAAACCCAGCCAAATACCGACCAATCACTTGCTTACAAACGCTCTATAAAATCCTTACAGCCTGTGTAAGTGAAGTAATTTACGAACACTTAAATTAAAATGACATTCTTGCAGAGCAACAAAAAGGATGTCGTAAAAACAGCCAAGGATGTAAAGAACAGCTCACTATTGATGCGATTGCTATGAACAGCGCAGTTAAAAACAAACAAGATATTCACACTATGTTCATCGATTACCAAAAGGCATTTGATTCAGTCCCACATAGCTGGTTGTTACATGTCCTATATATCTATAAAATCCACCCCATACTCAGATCGTTCTTAGAATCCACCATGCAAAATTGGCAAACTGTACTCAAAATAAATCAAGCCTCCATGGCTTTAGCAACTGAACCTGTTCAAATAAAACGTGGAATCTTTCAAGGCGATGCCCTAAGTCCTTTATGGTTTTGCATGGCCCTCAATCCTCTCTCACACCTCTTAGCTAAAGCTAATACAGGATTTACCTTTACAAGCGGTAACACCCATTTCACCTTAACACACCTTATGTATATGGATGACATAAAATTGTACGCAGCAGATAAAAACTCCCTTTTTCATTTAGCAGATACAATACAAGAATTTTCAAACGATATAAGTATGCACTTCGGGGTAGATAAATGCAAAATTTTGTCAATAGTTAAAGGAAACATTCAAAATAACAGTTACACACTCGAGTCAGGTAAAATTATTGAGCCTATGGATGAACAAACTACATACAAATATCTAGGTTTCAAACAATCCAGACAGATAGAACAAAAAATAACAAAGCAAGAACTGATCAAAAAGTTTACACATCGTCTTAACCTAATCTTAAAAAGTAATCTAAACTCCAGAAACACAATTAAAGCTGTCAACACATTTGCAATACCCATCCTTACATACTCTTTTGGGATTATACGATGGTCAAAAACCGATATAAAAAATTTACAACGGACCATCAATACTCTCCTTACCAAACATAGGAAACATCACCCGAAATCATGCATACAGCGACTTACTCTACCACGCCAAGAAGGAGGAAGAGGATTGATTGACATACACAATTTACACAACAAACAAATACTTTCACTCAGATCTTACTTCCATAACAAATCAGAACATTCACCACTACATAAAAATGTAACAGAAGCAGATGAAAAACTTACACCACTCAACTTGCAAAATAAAAACATTCAAATTAATGAAAATATTATAAGCACACAGCAAAAAATTGCAGCATGGGCTGGAAAAGCTTTACACGGAAGACACCAAGCTACCCTGAGCCAGCCACACGTCGATAAATTAAAGTCGAACGAATGGCTCAAACGAGGTGAATTGTTTCCCGAAACTGAAGGTTTCATGCTTACGATCCAGGATCAAATAATTGCAACACGAAATTACAGAAAGTACATAATGAAAGACTGTAATCAATCGACTGACACATGTAGACATTGCAACAGTGCCTCTGAGACCATACAACACATAACAGGGGCCTGTAAATCTCTCGCACAGACAGATTATAAACACCGACATGACCAAGTTGCCGCCATTATACACCAACACCTAGCACATAAATATAATCTTATAGGTGAGATGATTCCATATTATAAATATAAACCTGAAATAATTTTAGAAAACAGATATCAGAAAATTTATTGGGACAGAACAATAATTACAGACAAAACTATACATTATAATAGACCTGACATCACTGTACACGACAAAATACAGAAACAGTGTACTTAATCGATATAGCTATACCTAATTCACACAACATCCAATCAACAATATCCGAAAAACTCAGTAAGTACCAAGAACTCGCCATTGAAATCAAAACCCAGTGGAAAGTACAAACCGTCCACATAGGGACTATGTATAGTAGTTTCTTCTACCGGTGTGGTACCAAAATCTTTCACGCAAAGTCTTGACACTCTACACATGCCTTCTCACACACTATACATGCTCCAAAAAGCCACCATTCTCAATACTTGTCGCATAACCCGGAAGTTTCTGACTTCCTCTACATTATCATCCACCTTCTCAATTTAATTTTCCCCTCACACACTTGATCCTGGCCCGTGTGTAAGGTCGTATACTCTCTTAAAAGAGAAGAAAAATAAAGAACTCTATATAATAATAATAATATCGGGAGAGGGAGGACGGGAGGACGCCGGCCGCCGGACCGCTTAGGACCTCGAGGCCTACCGGTCTCTGATAGGGTCCCAGCACCCGGCGAAAGTGTGCTGCGCATGAGATGGACACCATCCATCAATGAAAATGTCATGCGCGCATACTTTGGGGCTACAGAGGGAGGAAACAACCTGACCGCGTACCGTGTCCGGATGCTCTCTTTGTTTCAGGTGCTTGAGCCAGCCGTCAACGTTTCGGCCCAACGACTTTCGGATCAGGTGCGGGTCATCCAGCGTAACCGTATGTTGGATGATACTGTACTTGATCGCCTCCGAACGGAAATGGGTAACCGTGTCACTGCCCCATCGTCGCAGGCTGTGGTGCTACCACAGTCCAACCACGCTGACGAGGAGAGTAGTGACAGGGTTACAAACGTAAGTACCCAGTGCAATGAGGAATTGAGGAGTGCTTTTGAGTTTGCTGTTCGGGAGTATCGCAACATGCCACCCGAACTTAGGCCACGATTACCTCGTTTGCCCATGCATAACAAGAATGGGGCGCTGGTGGCTGTTCTGGATTCGCAGTTGTCAAACTATTTTGATGACTGCGAAGACCTCACTGATACACATTCGATCATGTACTGCGCGGCTATAGCGGCATGTCGTGTAGCTCATGTCAAATTTGCAGATGACAGAGCTACACGACCGAAACCAGCCGTACCGGCTTGGCAGTGCAGGATCGAACGTCGTATTGGTGGGGCCAGAGCACTCATCGGCAAACTAATTTGTTTCAGGGAGGGTAATAGCCGCCCAAGAGTGATGCGCTTTGTGAGACGGGCGTTTTCGGGGACTGATGTCAGCCCCCGAGACTATATATCCCATGTCACAGAGCGCATCGACTTCCTGAAGCAAAAAGTGTATGCATGGGCAAACCGTATTCGTAGGTACAGGCGGAGAGTAGAGCGATACACCCAGAATCGCACATTCCAAAGTAATGAAAGGTGGGTTTATCGGGCTTGGGAGCGACCCGACCAAGGTGTGACTGATACGCACCTGCCGGGTGATGACGCTATGTGTTCATTCTGGCGCAGCATCTGGTCGGTGCCTGTCAGTCACACCGAAGGTGAATGGACTCGGGAGGTCGAACGAGCGTGTGATCCAATACAAGAAATGGGGGCTATCACGATCAGCCCCCAAGATGTAGCCCGTGCAGTCCGTCCGTTGCCGAACTGGAAATCTCCAGGACCGGACGGACTGCACAACTTTTGGATCAAATGGCTACAAAGGTCGCACGCTCGTTTGGCATCTCAGTACCAGGCAGCCTTAGAGTCTGGTTCGCTACCCAAACTCCTTACAACAGGAATAACCCACCTGCTCCACAAGTCTGGTAGCACCGCGGAACCCAAAATTTATAGACCAATTACATGTTTACCAACGGACTATAAGGTTCTTACATCCATTTTGAGAGTTAAAATTAATAAACACATCGACGATAACTCCATCATGTCGGTCTCTCAGAATGGATGTAGGAACGGGTCCCGCGGTACTAAGGAGCTACTCCTTATTGATATGGCGATTAGCCAACAGGTTCGGCGTTCCCGAAAGGATCTGTCGACATGTTGGATAGATTATAAGAAGGCCTATGACTCGATGCCTCATACATGGCTCATGAGGGTGCTAGAATTGTATAAAATAGATACAACTCTACGAACCTTCCTGATGTCGTGTATGAGGCAATGGAGCACAGTCCTTCGCTATCCAGGATGTCGAAATATCCAGAGGAATAGAGAACCTGTAAGGATCGAGCGAGGTATATTCCAGGGCGATAGTTTGAATCCACTTTGGTTTTGCCTAGCCTTGAATCCTCTAAGCATGATGTTGGAGAATTCAGGGCTAGGCTATCGGATGAAGAGAGGTGGTCAGGTTATATCTCACCTCCTTTACATGGATGACTTGAAGCTCTTTGCCCCCAGCAACCTTCAGCTGATGGAGCTACTAAAGGTAACTGAAACTTTTAGTAGCGCCATCAGGATGGAGTTTGGTGTGGACAAATGTGCGGTCATGCATGTAAAGCGAGGGGAGATTGTGGAATTCAACTTGCGGATTCCATAAACCTGAGATCCCTCTCTCCAAACGAAACCTATAAGTATTTGGGTATGTCGGAAGCGTTAGGTATCAGTACTACTGACATGAAGCAATAGTTGAAGGAACGCTTCTTTGGCCGCCTGAAGAAGGTATTCAACAGCCTTCTTTCGGGCGGAAACAAGGTGCGCGCCTTCAACGGTTGGGTCATGCCGGTACTGATGTACTCTTTCGGCATACTCATATGGACTCAAACGGAACTTGACGCCCTGGATAGGCGGGTCCGTACACTGCTGACTGCATATCGAATGCATCACCCACGATCGTCAGTCATGAGATTGTATATCCCGCGGAAGTGTGGAGGCCGAGGCTTTTTAAATGCCAAAAACCTCCACAACCACGAGATATGCAATCTCAGAGAATATTTTCTAAACACCGACGTGGGTATTCATCGAGATGTAGTAGCAGTGGACAAGGGTCTCACCCCGCTCTCCTTGGCGAATGAGAACTGGCGCAAGCCTGTAGTGCTTGACACTAACGACCGCAAGGAGGTATGGCAGAGTAAGGAGCTTCACGGGCGCTTTTTCCGGGCCCTACATGGGTCCGATGTAGACCAATCAGCGTCCGTGGCCTGGCTGCGATTCGGTGACCTCTTTGGGGAAACCGAAGGTTTCGTCTGTGCAATTATGGACGAAGTTATCAAGACAAATAACTACCGGAGATTTATTGTGAAGGATGGCACGGTTGACATCTGTCGGGCATGTCACCGTCCGGGTGAATCGATCCGCCACATTATCTCTGGTTGTTCTCGTCTGGCTAACGAAGAGTACTTGCATAGGCACAACCTTGTAGCCAGGATTATCCACCAGCAACTTGCTCTGAAATACACACTTGTGGCGTCGGTGGTGCTGTACTACAGGTATGTGCCCGACCCAGTTCTCGAAAATGGCAATATCACATTGTACTCGGATTGGTCCATCATCACTGACAGGACTATTATCGCTAATAAGCCTGATATAGTGGTGGTGGACCGAATCGAGAGGCGTGCAATGATTGTTGACATAACTATCCCGCATGACGGGAACCTCGTGAAAGCCGAGAAAGATAAGCAAATCAAGTATCTTGACTTGGCTCGCGAGGTTGTCGACATGTGGGATGTGGATACAGCGATCATTGTACCGATAGTCGTGTCAGCCCATGGCTTAATAGCCACGAGCCTCGACCAACACCTTAGGAGGCTCTCGTTAGGCGGCTGGGTCAAGGGCCTGATCCAGAAAGCAGTACTGCTGGACACGGCTCGTATTGTTAGGAGGTTCCTCTCTCTGGAGCCCTGACCGCCGGTAGCTTGGACCCTGTTCCCGATACCGGTGGGCCTCTATTTTTTATATTTTTAAATGTTTTTCTTTTTTGTGTGTTTTGTAAAAATATTTAAAAATGTAACCAATAAGAAAAAAGTTGAATAAAAGAAATGATAATAATAAGTATGCAGAACTCAAGGACGAAATAGGTAGAATATGGCGGCAAGAAAAAGTTTATGTGGTCCCCATAGTCCTGTCTACAACAGGCGTTATTCCGAACCACCTTCTCCATAGTCTGAAGTTGCTTGATCTAAATGAAAACATCTTTATCACCCTTCAAAAAGCAGCCATCTTGAACACATGTCGAATTGTCAGAAAGTTCATGCAAATTGATGAAAACGAAATAGCTCCACATCATTCGTCCACAACATAACACGACTCACGCTGCATTTACTTGGTCTCGGCCCGTAAATGTAGCTTTAACCTAAAGCCTAAGAGCTGAGAAGTTGAAATACTTAAAAATAATAATAATAATAAGCCCCCTAAACAACCGCACGTCCTGATTGACCATCTAATCACGTGGGGGGCGGACACACGATTGAGAAATTACTGGCGTGGCTAACGTGGCTCTGGAAACCCATTCAATATGGAGACACGTTCAAAAAGAAAACGTATAGGCCGGGGGTGATTGCCGGGGCGCACCTGGAGCTGACGCTGGGTGTCACAGCATGCGAACCGTCAGCGGTCAGGAGCTGAACAGGCGGGCTCCCACCGACAAAGATACTACAGCCGAAATCAATGACGATGGTGACAGACTGACTAACAGGACAGACACCCCTGTAGAGCCGTATAGTCCAAGCACAGTTTCGTACACACCTTCAAGAACATCATCGCCATCTATATCATCGTCACCATCTTTACCATCTTCACCCCCCATTAGTATTTTAAATACAGTTCCACCCACGCCAGCCTTGAATGTTGCGCGGGAAGTATCTAACTTCTTACCCGCGTCCACCAAGACTGGTAAAGCAAGAGTTCGCATGAGATGGAGTAAAGAAGTAAACCTTTTTATCATGCGAACCTACCTATACATTACTAAATTAGAGACCGTTATGACCACCTACAGACAACAACTGCACTCACTCTTTACACGACAATATCCAGAAATCACGGTTACAGAGCAGAGAATATCAGATCAAAGAAGAGCTATAGTTAGGAATAAATTTCTATCTCAAGCAGTTATAGACCAACTAACAGAAGAAGTACGAACACAAATACTACAAGAATCAGTAAATTGTTCAGACAATAACACCATCAGTCAAAACATGAGCTAAAGTACTCTTGAAGAACAGTCACAAGTGCTCGTTCAATTACAACCTATTAATCCTATTGATTTTTAATCTCAACCACACAACCAATCGCAACCTTACAAGCAAACGTCACATATATCCACACAAACTGAATATTTAACTCATACGCTAGAAAATGATGTTGAAACTTTAGTCACCGCAGATGAAAACCTAATAACAGATAGTTATATTCAAGAAATATACGATAAATTTAGAACAACTCTAGCTCAATATTCTGGTATGGACCCATTAGTTCATCCAAAATTGCCAAAACTTCGATACAGTCCTAATCTTTTTCATTTAGTAAATTTATTTAATGAAAACATACTAAGTCAATTTATTTCTGATGACACCCAACTTTTAGATATTCACACTCTTATATATTGCACGGCGGTAGTCATATCTGAAGAACTTAAATTGAAAATCACGCAACACACAGGAATCACTGGTCCAAAACAGAATGTCAAACCAGCATGGCAACAGAGGTTAGAAAAAGATATACAGGGTGTTTGGAAGGGAGCTGTACATACGCCTAGGGTAGAAACTAGGGATAGTCTGCTACCTACCCCCGCCCATTATATTGACCTTGGCCTCAAGGTTTTTTTTTAATTTATTATTATTTTTTATTTGACTTTTTTATGATTTTTTGACTAAAACTACCTGTAGCTCAAAATCTATCCATGGGACCGGTCGGCTAATGGTCTTGTTTTAATCGTTAGAGTCTTAGGGTCCTGCAAAAAATTATTTTACACCAGAAAATTGTGGAGAAGAAAAGTTATGGGGCCTGAAGTACCGTAGTAAGGTAAAGAAATAATTTTAAGGGCAACTTTCTATGGGGTTTAAAAAAAAACTAACAGGGTTGGAGTTCTTCTGATTTTTTTAAAACATCCTCAGTCCATGCCCTTTCTAACGATATGCTAAAAGTGTATTTATCACTTTTAGTTTTAAAGTTATTAATTAATTTCCGCAACTAGGGCACTTTTACCACCACGAGTCGACATTTGTAAGACAAATGTAATTTCCAGAATTTAAACCAGTTTGGCCTACAGTTGGCAAATTTGTTGTCTCACTCTTACACGAGAGCAACATGTAAGAGACAAAACATGTCATGTCATGTCTCTTTCGCTCTTGGGTCGACGGGGCCGGGCAGGTAACTCGTTGGGGTCTTTGTTAGTCAGTCGAGATTTACCCATCTTAGCTAACTTACGTACTTGCCGTTACGACGCTCCACTGTTTTCGTTAATTTTGTTGAGTTTGTTATTACTTCGTTTTTGTTAAGTTTTGTTATTTGTTACCTTGTTGTTGGCAAAATGGCTGGATTTACCAGTGAAGAGTACACCGACATGCTGGTGGTGTATGGAATGGCTGATTGCAATGGGCGCGAGGCACGGAGGATTTATCAAGAACGGTATCCTAACCGGCGAGTGCCTAACCACCAAACGTTTGGCTCAACTTATCGGCGTCTGCGAGAAACCGGAAATTTAAATTTCCGGGAACCAGCCGTGAACAGATTTCAACCAAATTTGGCTGCGGAAGAACGCATATTGGCTGAATTTGAGGAAGATCCGACCAGAAGCGTAAGAACCGTAGCCCGGACGCTTGGTTTAAGCGTGTGGAAAGTCTGGTCGGTTCTTCGCGAAAATGGACGTCATCCTTTCCACTACACCCCTGTTCAAGGTAATTTTTTACATAAAGTTTTTGTTTTTAGCTCTTATGTAATGAACTAGCATGTGAATTTCATAGGCAATTTTTAAATTAACATGAGCATGTGTGTGAGAGAGAGAGAAATGGAAAGACAGAGATAGCAATCAATGTTACATAGCTACTAATTCATAAGGAAACCGCTAACGTTGATATTTTTATTGTTTTAGGCTTAGAGGATAACGACTATGCAAGAAGGGTGGAGTTTTGCCGCCACTTGCTCCATACGGACGTGGAAGATATTAATTTTTTACGGAGTATTCTCTGGACTGACGAGTCCAAGTTTGACAAGGAAGGAATTGTAAATTACCACAATCTCCATCACTGGGCACCCAGAGATCAAAACCCGAGAGTCAAGAGGCACAGAGGTTTTCAACGAAGGTTCTCCGTGAACGTATGGGCAGGCGTCATCGGTAATCGGTTGATAGGGCCGCACTTTTTGCCAGACAACCTAAACGGGCAAAACTACTTAGATTTCCTCGAAAACGATTTGCCTGATTTAGCGGCAGAAGTGTTTGACGAAGATCGGCCCATAGTCTTCCAGCACGACGGCTGTCCTGCTCATTGGAGCCTAGCAGTGAGGGAGCTTCTGGACAACTGCTTTCCTAATTCTTGGATTGGTCGGGGTGGGCCAATTCCCTGGCCCCCAAGGTCGCCTGACCTTACCCCACTCGACTTCTACGTCTGGGGAAGGGCGAAAGAGTTGGTGTACGCAGAAGAAGTACCAACAAGGGAGGTTCTAATTAACAGGATCCACGCCGCATTCGATACAATGCGCGAGGAACTGCTGCTTAGAACGGTGACCGTGGAGATGAGGAAGAGGTGCCGAGCATGTTTACAGGTCAATGGTCATCAATTTGAACAAAATTTGTAATTAATTAAAATTAGTAATTAATTAAAATTTGTAATTTAATGACATTAGTCATTACCAAATTTTTTGTTTCATTTGCCATCCTTTTACGATCGAACACATTTAATTTTCATTAGTTGAAATTTTTGCTTGAAGTGCCCTAGTTGCGGAAATTAATTAATAACTTTAAAACTAAAAGTGATAATTACACTTTTAGCATATCGTTAGAAAGGGCATGGACTGAGGATGTTTTAAAAAAATCAGAAGAACTCCAACCCTGTTAGTTTTTTTTTAAACCCCATAGAAAGTTGCCCTTAAAATTATTTCTTTACCTTACTACGGTACTTCAGGCCCCATAACTTTTCTTCTCCACAATTTTCTGGTATAAAATAATTTTTTGCAGGACCCTAAGACTCTAACGATTAAAACAAGACCATTAGCCGACCGGTCCCATGGATAGATTTTGAGCTACAGGTAGTTTTAGTCAAAAAATCATAAAAAAGTCAAATAAAAAATAATAATAAATTAAAAAAAAACCTTGAGGCCAAGGTCAATATAATGGGCGGGGGTAGGTAGCAGACTATCCCTAGTTTCTACCCTAGGCGTATGTACAGCTCCCTTCCAAACACCCTGTAGAAAAACTTAGAGCAGATTGCGGTAGACTTACACAATACATCAACAATAACAGATCAAACAAAGTAGTAAAGAGAGTTAAGGTCATACTTAGAAGCAGCTATACACACACTAGGCATGAAGGCATTAACAGAAAACCTGAAGAATTTTTAGACACATTAAAACAAAAACTAGCACTTAAAGTTCATAGACTCAGAAGATATAAGAAAGCACAGTAGTGTATTATTGGGCATTCTAGACCACCTATCGCTTCCTACGGCTCACTTTGTTCGCCTTCGTCGCTTTCGGTGGAATAGAACGCCCAATAATACGAAAAGTTTATCGATGGCTTACCTCAAATTCAATCCTCGGTTTATTTAATTATACTCACCAGCTTAAATCAACTATAAAGCTTTATACGTTAACATAATCAGGTATATATCGAAATGAACCAGTAACCTAAAATTCAGGACAGATTGTCTCATTTCTCTCCACATACTTAAGGATGGTGCAATGCCGCTTAGGATAACACACATACCCGTTTCGTGACCAGATTGGCTCAAGGAAATCTGAACTTTAGGATACCGCATACATTAAACTAAATTTAGGACAGATTGTCTCATGTCTCTCCACAAAAGTAAAATAGCGCACACCCTTAGGTCCACACACATTTTTTTCTGTGACCAGTTTGGTTCGAGGACATCTAAATTTAAATTTAACACATTACAGACGATACAACCTTTTACATCAACACGTAACAATCAAGTGGTAAGCGTGGTCATACGGATTACAGATAGTCGATCCTTGCCATGCATGCATAAAGCTAAGGCACGGATACACTTGTCAACGGCAACCGGATTAGAAACGTATCTCACATTATTCATTCTAGCGTAAAGACTGTGTGTAAATCCGTTGCTGTAGACTCCGTTGACGGTATCCGTACCCGGTTGCTACGTAGATGTAAATGCTACGTAGCTTTATATATAAGTGTGCTTTGTTAGTTCGAATCAGCAAAGTTCAATATCAATGTAATGCACACTTTCCACGTGTACACAAATTGCATTCCATGCATTTATATTGTATAGTAACATGACTATCATGTTGTAAACACTAAATTTGTTTTATAAAGAACTTCCTAAATATTATTTTCGTATTTAATTCTAAAAGTTTGTAATCGGTTCTAGTTTTAACGTGTTTCATTCTTCTAGGTACTAAGATTATAAATTTTTTTATATGATATATTTTGTATCAAATACGCTATCTGTCACTTGTCATCGAGTGCGATCTAAACTGTTATAAGTAAGATCACCTTGAAAAAAGAGAACACTGTGTACATTAAGATTATTTGGGATAATAGGAGGACTCGAGTTATTATTGATAAATTGGGCAACTATGAAACCATAACTCAGACACGTGCATTCGATTCCCACACGTCACAGTGCATTGGATTCTTTAATTGCGGGTTTAGGTGATTATTTAATAGTACGAATGAAAATGTTATTAGTTTGTCGAATGTCGAAATATCGAGTTTAACTGCAACTTAACATTATCGAACACATGGATTGGTTTGTATGTATTACAAAATAGTATGTTTTTCTCAAAATAGTTATGATTAATTATTAACTACTTCTGCTTAACTGTTTTTAGTAAACAACTATGTTCACAAATTTACTTTCAACGTCGAGAGAATTCAAAAAATCTATAATATGCACCTACCTACAAGAATTAATTTGACTGTTCTTAGTTTCACCTCTCACATTAACTTAATTGTGAAGTAAAAAAAATCTCAACAAACATACATCAATTATTAAATTAATTATACATATTAATTTAGTTATGAATCACAGGGTAATGAATCGGGTTCACTTTGTCGGCTTTATTTTTCAGTCCTTATGAACAAATTGCAATTTTGCAGAATTGGTATACAAACAATACGGTTCAATATGACGTAAACATCATATTTGTTTTTTACAACTGTAAGACAAGTACTTAGAGTTTAATATTGAAATAACCTATTTTCTTGCTGAATTAGTATTTTTTTGTGTATATAAACGAATTAATTTTAATAAATAAATTACATTCGCTCCAGAATCTTCAAAGTGACAAGTAGTACTAGCGCTGCTTTAAAATCGACTTTCTAACATGTAAGTAAGTAATTCATAATTTTAAATATGTACCTAGTCATAATGCTCAGCTACGGACCTGGTTTTTGCCTGCCGGCTGTTATGAACTTATGATTATCATGTTTTATCTTTCCATTGCGACTACTATTCAGCTACGGACCTGGTTTTTGCCTGCCGGCTGATGTTACTGTTATCATGCCCTACCTATCCATCATGACTGCTACCCAGCCTGCTAGCTGATGTATTGATAGTCTTAATTAAGTCACAGTTGTTAGTTACAAAATTAATTTTATGTGTTCCATTTCAGGTCGGACTCCGATTCAGAATTCCATACACCAACCGCAGCTGTAGCCGAGGTTGCGAAGGTGCAACCAAAGAAGAAGGTGGCGAAGCGCAAAGCTTCCGAGAGCACCACGCCATCAGAATCGAAATCAAGGTAATTTTGTGTTATTGCTTGTTGTGTATGTTATATCAATTAAATGTATGTTATACACAGATATACGTTAAATTATAACTGTAACGCAGAAAGCGCTGAAATCAATTTCCGATTATATTCCTTGCAGGAATGTTTACAGTTAGTTCATGAGGTATTGTTATTGAAATTATTATAACAAGATATCATGCTTTTTGTCCTAGTAGATTCTATCCCCGTACACAGATGATGCCCTCAATTCTCCATAAAAATAAATGTAATTTTGTGTTGTGAATGTAATAAAATGTTAAATTGTTTACAGTAAAAGACGCAGCTCGGGCTCGGACCTCTTTGGCTTCGAGGACTACATTCCCTCGTTGACCTCAGTTGGAGACTTCGGTTCAACCCTCATCAGCCGTGTCGCTAACGGGAAAGTGCGGCGAACGGTGGACTTAACCGGGGACTTCTATGTGGAGGTAAAAGTCTACAACAAGGCCGATGTTGCCTCCACCCCTAAAGAGGATCGGTGGAAGAAAGCCTCGGTGGCTCTAAAAGTGCAGCTTAACCGCAACACGCCGCAGTGGGATGGTCTACAAGTTTTTATGAGACGGACTCATGAATTATTTGACAATTCTGAGCCCGTCTTTTATAGTGATAGTATAAATAGAAAATAAATATTTAAGTTTTGGGGCACCAGGTCTATATTCTATTTAGCAGACGTCTATCATAATCGCAATAATAATAATATATAGCAACAACTAATAGTAAGTCTAAAACTATTTTAAGCTATAATGCCTTTCTGTACTGTTTGTAATACCTCTGTTGAGCGCAGTCACTGGACAGGTCACCTACGTAGTACTAATCATAAAAACAAAAGTATTTTGCCTTTTTGCGAAGGTGTTGAAATAATACATTCTGCATTTCGTAATCGTATAACTTCTTATAGAATTGTCGATCCGTCTGAGAATTGTTCGCTAGAACCATTTCTCAATAATATTTGCGACAAAATTAAAACGCTTATTGACATGTCTCTTAAAGAACACACTTGTCTAAAAGTTAATTTTGAATATTTTGCTTTGTTTTTAATGATTAAAAATGATTCTCAGGAGATTAAATCATTTGCCACAAAAAACTTTACTCTGCATCAGAATTATGAATTTGATTCATTATTGTCTCAAGTCAAAAACACTTTAACAAAAAAGATAGAAGAAATTCAGGATCGAGATAGTGGATGGACGTTCTTGAGCAGTTCTCATTTGGAAGTCAATGTTAACAAATATCAACCTTTGCGCGGTTCAGGCTTTATCGAATTGCCTTCTTCAATAAAATCGAAAAAAGCATGCATTAATATCCACAATAATGATGAGTATTGTTTTTTTTGGTCTGTTGTTGCTGCTTTATATCCAGCCAAAACTCATCCCGATAGAGTATCTTCGTACCCGGATTTTCGTAACGTGTTAAATGTTAAGAACATATCATTTCCAATGAATTTCACAGATATTGCGCGGTTCGAAGTAAATAACCCTGAAATTTGCATTTACATTTATGGTTTAAAAAATAATACCATCATAGGACCGCTTTACAAACCAAAAGCCTTGAACGGAAAGGTGATTCATTTACTTTATTTAGAAAGAGATGATTTCTCACATTACTGTCTCATTAAAGACTTGCCGCGACTTGTTAAGAATCAATTAACAAAACATCACAGTAAACTGTACTTTTGTGACGTTTGTTTAATGTTTTTTAATTCATGCGACAATCTTAGTTCGCATAGTTGTGGAGGTGTCGCCACTGAACTACCTCCAAAAGGTTCGTTCATACAATTTGAAAATTATATTAGAAAGCAAATTGTACCATTTGTCATATACGCAGATTTTGAAACAATGCTAGAGCGGTATGAATCTTGTGATCTTGACCCCTCTAAGGCAGGTACTGTTACACGACAGCGACACGTGCCTGTAGCTTTCGCTTATCATATTACGTGTACGCTAGATGAAAGCCATAATCGTTTCGTTTCTTATCGCGGTTCGGATTGTGTATTAAATTTTGTGAAGTCTATTTATAAAGATGCACAACAAATTCATGATATGTTAAAAAATAATGTTCCTATGATTTACTCAAATGATAATGCTCGCGACTTTGAAAACGCGATAAAATGTCATATTTGTGAACACTTCTTGTTCGGCGATAGGGTTCGCGATCATTGTCACTTGACTGGTAAATATCGTGGTGCAGCTCATAGTTATTGTAATATGCAATACAAACAACCGACATTTTTGCCAGTATTTTTTCATAATTTGTCCGGATATGATTGTCACCTTTTCATAAAAGAATTAGGCGAAGCGCCTGGATCTATAAAAGTGATACCTAAAACAAAAGAAAACTATATTTCATTCACGAAGTATATTCCGATTTCCGATAGTGAAAGTATACAGATACGGTTTGTAGATTCTTTCAAGTTTTTAGGAACAAGCTTAGAAAAGTTGGTTAGTTCAATGAAAAAACAAGAGTTTAAACAATTACAATCCTATTTTTCTAATAAAAAACAATTTAATCTACTCACCCGTAAAGGAGTGTATCCATATGACTATATGTCTCAATGGGAACGTTATGAAGATACGTGTTTACCCTCTAAAAAATATTTTTTTAACTCCTTATCTAATGAAACAATTACCGACGAAGATTATGAACACGCTCGGTCTGTTTGGTCAGTATTTAATATTCAAAACATGGGTATGTACACAGATTTATATCTCAAAACAGATGTTCTGTTGTTAACAGATGTTTTTGAAAATTTTCGAAAAACTTGTAAATTACATTACAATCTCGATCCCGCGTTCTATCTTACAGCACCAAGTCTATCTTTTGATGCAATGCTTTTAAAAACAGGAGTTAAATTAGAATTAATTAGTGATGTTGAAATTTTTAGAATGATACAAAAAGGTATTCGAGGTGGTGTTTGTATGTGTTCCAAAAGACATGTCAAAGCCAATCATAAATATTTAGATACTTACGATCCAACTTGTCCAAATTCATTTATCATTTATTTAGATTGTAACAATTTATATGGTTATAGCATGTGTCAATCCCTACCCTATTCCGATTTTAGATTTATGAATAGACATGAAATTGATTTTTTACAATTGAACTTAGCAGATATCAGTGATACCGCGGAAAACGGATACATTCTTGAAGTCGATTTAATATATCCAACGAATTTGCACATGGAACACAATGACTTTCCTTTTTGTCCAGAAAAATGCCTACCACCTGGTGGTAAGAATAAAAAGTTAATACCAAACTTGTACGATAAATATCACTATGTTATTCATTACGTACATTTAAAAAAATGTTTACAGTACGGTTTAGTATTGAGAAGGATCCATCGCGCTATTATATTTAAGCAAAGTTGTTATTTAAAACAATATATTGATATTAACACTCAGTTACGTCAAAAAGCAGAGTCAACGTTTGAACAAGACTTTTTCAAATTATTGAACAATAGTATTTTCGGAAAGACCTTGGAAAATAATGAAAATCGAATAGAAGTAAAATTAGTTAACAAATGGTGTGATTCAAACAATAAAACGAAAAAGACCACTTGTGCTGAGAAATTGATAGCTAGTCCATATTTTCATAGCGCTTCTGTTTTTTCTGATGATCTAGTGGCAATCCAAATGAAACCTGTGCGTATAATACTTAATAAACCAATATACATAGGTTTCGCAGTATTAGAATTATCTAAGACTCATATGTACGACTTTCATTACTCTATCATAAAACCTTTTTATGGTAACCGAATTGAATTGTGCTATACTGACACAGATAGTCTTGTGTATGATGTACAGAGTGATGACGTTTATAAAGACCTCAAGCTCCATTTTCTAAAATATTTTGATACCAGCAATTATGACTGTAACAATGACTATAACTTACCAATTATTAATAAGAAGGTTCCAGGACTGTTTAAAGATGAAATGGGTGGCAACATTATCAAAGAATTCGTAGGACTGCGCTCAAAACTTTATTGTATTAAAATGTTAAATAAAACAATTAAAAAGGCAAAAGGTACAAAAAAATGTATTACTAAAAAATTTAATATGTTAGATTATAAAAATGTTTTGTACAATTGCAATGTTATTCGCAAAAAAAATGTATTGTTTAGGTCAATAAAACATGAAATATTCACACATGACGTAAATAAAATAGCACTTTCAAGCAATGACGATAAACGATTGCTATCGTTTGATAAAGTTTCTACTTTAGCCTGGGGTAACGCAACTATATTTATGTAATGCATTACTACAATTGAAACGTAATTACATTAGATACATTTTAACATGTTTCTTATTGATTGTAAATGGTAAATAAAACTTGTGAAGTTTAAATGCAGAGTTTGATAATATTACGCAAGTACTAGACAGACACCTATTAATTTTACAGTACATTCACATTACATGTGTCTGGACCTCGCTTAATAATCATGTAAAAATATATATTCCCTTGGTGTCCCAAATATTTGTTGCAAACTTACATTTAATTAGTAAATAGTTTAAGTAATATCAATATTATAAATTAGGATAATTATCGAAGGTCAGAATAGGTAGAGTATGTTTATTATTCTGGAATTTCAGAAAGAGACATCATACAGTCTAGAAGTTTAGGAAAATATTCTCTGCCAATTCAGACCTGATAATTACTTACAGGTTACTATGGTTACTATAATTTTCTTTTATTTGTATTAATTAAATACATACTTTAATAAATCGTATTTTACTATCATAATTATATTTGTTTAATTTCCATTCCTGATGACAATGCGCATCGCGCTGCCTGGTATGAAATATAACACTAATCAGGTGCTCGCTCACGTCGCTTCATGCTGCACACGACATAACTGTTCGTACTTGTTGAAACATGAAATTGATTAAATACCATAGGTACTTGTATTATTTAAAACATTAGTTTCATGTCCATTCCTGATTGGTGACAAAGAAACAGGTTCCAACTTGATAAAACATGTAAGGTCCATTTTTGATGACAAAGCACTCATAGCTCGAAGTTTGCACGCGCGGTGTAGAATTTGACGTTGACCAGGTGCGCCTGCACGAGCTTGAACATGTTGAAACATGAAATTGAATCACAGCGTAAGGCTTTATGGAGTCTAATTACATATTAACCGCGTTCCACAGTAATATTATTGTGTAGAACATACATCAGTAAGCAGTCTGCCGGAGCGGTCATATCTCGTCAAATAAAAACGAAACGAATTGTAAGTATTGTACAAGTACCAATCTACGTATAACTTTATTTCATCATTTTGTTTTATGAAATTATAATTAATTATTATTTCGATTGTTTCAGATCATTGATAATGGATGATTCACCAGATGTTATCGACTTCTCACAATACGCTCAAGGTTTTCCGACTCCCAGTTTAAGCTGGCATATACCAGATTTCCCAGAACAACAAATACCTGTCAACAAGGAGCCTAGAGCAAGACAAAATTGCGAACCTATCAACAAGAAGCCTAGAACAAGACGAGAGGGACTAAAGCAGAAATCATCTCTGTCTACATGTCAATCATTCGTCATAAACAATGAGAAGAAAAAAGGTTTAAGACTTATCCAGGTACAAGTGTTGGATATCAGTGAACAACCAGAACCTGCAAGTGACAATCAGGACGTGGTAGTGTTAAGTGCGCAGTATGTAGTAACTGAATCGGTGGACCATGTTATGGAGGAGACGCAATCGTTAATTAATAAAATATCAAAAAAACTTGGTGGGGACAGTTGTTATTATTAACTGGTGCCATTATTCTGTAAGTACCTACTTTATAAGTTAATGTGTAAGATTTTTTGTAATAAACAATAATAAATTATGTAAGTAATATTGTAGTTATTAAGGTATATTTATTTGTTTTCTTATTCTTTAGTCTTTAAGCATCTTAGGTTTTTAAGTTGTATAACTTTTGAATGTATAAATATCAAATAATGTAGTTACGTTTTATTTTAATTAACTTTTTACATTTTATCCTGTACATAGTCTAAAAATATTGTAATGTAGTTAATATTAATTTCTTTATTTAATCTAGTTAGGATAATATTCATACATCACAAGTTTGTAATTAGGTAGGTACGAATAGTAAACATTAAATAAACTATGTAGGACGGTTATCATTAGTTTGTAATAATTGGAAATAATGTAAATAAATCTATTTTGTTTATAATTTAAACTGTGTTTTATTTTGTATACTCGAACTCTAAATTAGCTCTAGTGTAATGACACAATAATAGGTTATTCGTAGTTAGTTTTTTATTAGATTAATTAATTTAACATGTATTTGAAATTTTATAATAAAATTTATAAGAAATATCATTTTGCTATAGCTAATTTATAACTAGTTATGTGGGTTACCTTGATTATTAAATAAAACACTGTAAGGTAGATAAATATTTTTTATTAACTCTTCAACACAATTCTATTTAAAATAAATTAAATACAGACATATTATTATCAACATACCATTTTTTAATACACACTGCATTATTTAATGCACAATTAGCTTTATGGTTCACACAATTAAAATCAGTTTTATTTATACAAAACTTTTTTTTTAATGTCGCGAAATTAGGACACCCTTTCTCGCCTATGTCAATCACTTCACAGTTTACGCATAAATCTTTAATCCACTTAATCTTTTCCAAACCCTTTGTAATAATTCTTTTATTTTTTAAATATGGTAAGATAACGTGTTGAAACTCTCTGTAGTCTATGAAGCCCTCACGCCAGAAAATTCCTCGATTTTTTTCTAACCATCGTACTTGTTTCTTTTCTTCTTTTGTTAAGTAATAAAAGGAACACGGTGGTTTAACCAAGAACGTTTGAGTATGATTCTGACTTACGATGGCCACTTCTTTCACAATGAAATTATTAAATAAATCTTTAAATCCTTGGAGTTCGACAATGATGATGTCTGCGTTCATGATATCTTCTTCACAATGTTGCTTAATGGTTTGTATTCAACAATACAATCGTTGAGTATGAGACAGTATGCTGAAGTTTGATCTGGTATTTCCGAATCACTCTCAATTTCTACCCGCACATCCACAACAGGTCCAGTCTTTAGATTATCAGCTTGTCTAGAGCAATCGATTACAAACAGCGGTGCTAAATCTCTAAATTGTTTCTCGTTTAGTATGGGCTCCGAGCGACGTCCATAATACGACTGTTGAAATCTGGTGTATTGCTCGTATAATAAAGCGATTCTGTTATTAGCAAAATTCACATTTAAGTTTTCATATGGAAAATAGGTTGAATTGAGATACACTCTAACGTCTCGAATATGGCAGTGATCGAATTGAGACATGTCAGAATGTGCATTGTTTTTTCTCTTTGTCTGTAGACCAATAATAATATATCTTGGTTTTTCTATTTGAGATGAAGTTTTGATAGACCAGGTATGTTTTGTAGTTTTAGGCAAAGCTGGATATTCGTACAGATCCCAATTTCTGTATATCATTTGAAGTGGGCGATCTTTTTCTAATACTTTTAACAAACCAATTTTTTCTTTGTCCGATACTTTAACATGCGGTACGCGCCATATGATTTTGTTGATCTGAACATCATCTACTACTTCGCCAGTATTAAGTTTTACAGCGTTCAAATTAGTGTTACTTCGTAACAATATCAGTTCATGTCTACTATTTATTACAACTTTTTTAAAATCTTCTGCGAAACCGAGGATATTCCGAAGTGGTATAGAGGCAGAAAATCTTCCTCCATCGATATTTTTTATGCCATCAATATTCCACCCCCAGGCATTAGACATTTTTGATTCACTTTCGTTCATCGAAATGAGTGATTTTATAGTTGTTGTTATACCTGCATTTTTTATTTTATCAATCTCCACTCCATTTAGCTCATACCTAATGTCTTGGAACAAGTAGAGTAGAGCATTGTTCGTGAAATTGACACTAGTAGCTTTGTCCTTCGTATCTTTTTTGCTAACGATAATAGTTCCTTCCAAATATAGGGTGCTAGCTGATGGTAATATGTATAAGTTCTGTTGGTTGATAGGTATGCGAATTTCATCGTTCCTGTTGAAACTTGTTACATAGGGCTTGTAGGAATGAAATTCGATTCCTTCTATAGTGTTATCATAAGTCGGAGCGGATAAAACGTCTAAGATGTTCATTTTAACAATCCGATCGCTCTAAGGAATGCTTTATTGTCTTTAGTTAATTTTATTTTCTTCTTAGAGATAGGTCTTATTTGATAGGTAGCTCGAGCAGAACTGATATTTTTTACATGTTGAGACACATTTTTATTGTAGTCAATCATTTTTTTCTTCTAAGATGCAGATATACCTGCACTTCTTCACCGCGTAAATTGATTAATCGTTTGTTTATATCTAACAGTCTAATATGTATGCAGCTTATGTTGTTTTGATTGATTGGAAAGTATATTGCGTTCTTCGGGATTTCTATGATCCTGTATCCAGGTGGCACATTAAGGGCAAATTCGTGAATAATATGACTTGGTTCACCGTTTACATATGAACCGCTTACAATATCACATTCAATCCTGACAACGGTCGTAGGTAGAATGTTGACTGGAGACTGTGACACATGCCATTTATTTGCTTTCAAGATTTGTTT
This sequence comes from Orthosia cruda, assembly GCA_964057195.1. NCBI lineage: Eukaryota > Metazoa > Arthropoda > Insecta > Lepidoptera > Noctuidae > Orthosia > Orthosia cruda. The sequence continues at coordinate 25,211,867 of OZ059842.1, forward strand.
GTTAAATCCTAATAGTTTTCCAAAAGAGTCTTCTTTGATAAAATTAATGTCTTTTGTACAGAATATTGTAGTTTTTAAAGTATTATTATTGCACCGTAGTTTGATTGCTGCATCTTTTATTTCAGATTTTAAATAATCGCCGATATCTTGCAATTCATAAGTGCCATCCGGTATTTCAATAACTTCATTAAAGCCATAATAGAACTTATTATTACTTTTATCGATGTTTGGAATAGAATTAAATGTTGAAAAGTGTAATAAAGCACACTCATACTCTCCATCTAGTTGCAATGTATTAGGATAGTTTGTAGTTAACACTGACGAGTCTCCAGTTATCGACAAAGTGAGTGACATCTTGCAAATGATTGAAATGAAAGAAAAGCATATATTTTATAATACATTTTTATTCCAAAAAGTCCATAAATAATTTAGACACAAATGACCACAATTGACTGCGTTAAATTTTTGATATCTTGTATAATTATAAAACACATTACAATTTTTTAAATATTGCATCAATTCCATTGGAGGTTTTAAATTTCCATAGCTATCAAAGTATTCGCAGTGATTGTATACTTTAGCATAAGCTACCCAATGCGTTCCTTCGTTCTTAGAATCATCTAAATTAACGATACCACATTCAATGCGTTTCGGTTTCCGAGGTAGTCGATCCTTCATGTAGACCCCACGAAAATATGGGATGTCTCTTGAATACTTTTGAATGTCTACATTAGTTAGAGGGCGATTGGGTAGCATATTTTTCAGTTTTTTGAAGATGTTATAAACAATCCTTTACCGCTTTTATACGGCTTAATGTATAAACCCTTACCCAACACTAAAGCCTCCATAGCTTTATTATGTCGTTCTGTTTCTTGCAAATTTTTTTTGTTCGCTTTGTAATCATTGACGGTTTTTGCAATGCCAGCTGCACCACCAGCTAAAGTTCCTAAAGCCGATAAACCAGCGAAAATTGGAATTAAAGGTAGAACTCCTCCAGTCTTTGGTATGGGTATTACTCGGGGTACTCGAATTCGATGATGAATGTTTGGAAATAACTTTTTTGCGGCTAAGTAAGCTGCTTTTATTAAAGTCTTATTATCTTTGCGTTTGAGTTTCTTAATTTTTGATTTTATTTTTGAAACTAAGCTTTTAAATGTTTTAATGCCAGATCCAGACTTTAGTTTCGTTTTCATAACTTTGCTCACTAGCCAAGAGCTTAGCTTTTCACCTTTCCCTGCATCTTTGGATTCAAGTCTTTGTTTAGCCATGTTAAGTAGTTGTAAATCGGCTTTGTGACGATTTGATAAGTCTGTATGGTTTGTATACGCAATGTCGTGTTGCATGCAAGCTTCGTCTAGCTTATTTACACCTGGGTCACCTCGCGCTAAGCGTTTGCGAAGTTTGGTTCCTGGTCCGCAATAATTGTATCCTGGCAAATGAACTTCGAATGGTAGATTATTAATTATCCTGTTAACTAGTCCACCTCCTTGCATTACTCAAATTATAATGATAGGATTTCAAATGAAAAATGGTTATATAATATATTAGTTCATTATTGCAGTTTTTTCAATCCAACTGTTTTCTGCACTATTTAGACCTAACCATTTGACATACAATTTATTTCCTTTCTTTTTCAAAACCTTTTCTATCAAATAAACATCAGGATAATTCGATCTTTGCAGTTCTTGTTCGTAAAACGCTCCTAATATGTTTTGCTTTCGTTGATCTTCTATGTGATATGTAACTGGTATGGTTTTATTTACCTTTTTTATAATAAATAATTCAGTTGACCAATTAGGAGTGTAACCTTTCTCAAAATTATGTTTGTATTTACTTATACGAACACAATCACCAACTTTGAATTTAGGCTTCCACTGAACTAAATCATGTTTGTAATTTTTTTTAATATTTTCTTTGATTACTTGTTCGTTACCTTTATTAACATCTACCGGTTTAAATTGAATAGTGCGATGTTTTGTGTTGTTATATCTCTTCAATGTATCTTCCAATGGTAGTCCTATCCACTTATAGTTTCCATTGAGACTAAAATATTTATATAAATTATTTTTTACAGTTCTAATCAGTCTCTCCACAATTGATGCTTTTTTAGTAGAAAACGATGAGTAGTGGTTAATGTTGTGCTTTTTCATAAGCGATTGAAAGGTGATGTTATAAAATTCTGTTCCCATATCAGTTTGTAAATTAACAGGTTTACGATGACTGTTAATCAATATTCTTTTAAATGCATGAGAAACATCAAGTTTATTTTTTGATTTTAACGGCTCTGTCCAAGCATACTTTGAGAAGCAGTCAATTACAACTAATATGTAATTATGACCTTTATTATATTTTCTCAGTTTCTGCATGTCCATTAGATCAGCTTGCCACAAGTCATCGATCCCCTTTAGAATGACAGTACGTCTAAGGAAATTTCTTCGTGCAGCTTTATGTATTTCATTTACTATTTGTTGTTTTGTCATTACTGAGATTTTCAAGTAATTTATCTACCTCTGCTTTAGTATAAAACTTATCTTGCAACTGAGTTGAAACCTCAAGTACCCTTGCTTTTAAAGTACCTTGAACTATACCCTTTGCATCTTTTATCATTTGAGAACGCAATGTATCAATCAGATTATTAAATTCTTTATGCATATTAGCATTCAATAGATCTACATAATCCTTGTTCACAGCCAGATTATTTAATTCTTTTAACGTGTTAGCATTCAATCGATCTACATAATCCTTGTTCACAGCATCGTCTGCTTCTACTGGATTTCTAATTCCTCTCAGTTTTGATGTTTTTAAATCAAAGTCTCCGTTTTCTGATTTTAATAATGCATTTTCATTAAACTCAAATAATTCTGATAAACGCATTCTTTTGTGAATGAAGTGCCCGAATTTGTCTACGTTCATGTTTAAGGTGTATTGTATCGAGAGGTTGATAGTAAAATAAACACATTTTAAAATATTTATTTATTTATAACTTTACATTCACGCAATTCTTCAATGATAGAAATAATTTCATTATCTAATCCTGTGTTGCCAGCATCTCTAGATGCAATTAACAATTTCAACCTGTCCACTAATTCATTAGGGTTATCCCAGTACACTAAATCTACGTTTTTTCGCCACTTTTTTAGTAACGGTAGACCCTTTCCCTGAACTGTATTCTTTAGTTGAAAAAGAGGTTTAATAACTTGCAAATATTTTTGTCCTTTATTACTTTTTATTGGCTTACTTGGCTCATAGTCTCGACGATGTGCATTTGTGTCAAGTAACATCAACTTATAATTTTGCATATCACTATCTGTAACCAAGCTTAAGTCCACATCTTTCTTAAACAACAACTGTTTTAAACCAGGTGTATTTCGGTATTTACGTTCAGCCACGGTGATGTATTGATCGTTGATCGTTATGCAAGCAGAACCTAACATCAATTGCCCGCGGTCTTTTCTTACTCCAAATGGAATATCTGCCAACGCCTCTGAAGATACTGACCAGGATGACGTATCACAAGCTTGATTACTTTCAACTACTGATTCATAAGAAGAGTCACTGTTGATATCGGATTCATATTTGTCTTCATCATCATTATTTTCATTTCTTTCTGAGCTACCAGTTCCTTCTTTCTGCAAAGTTTCGTTAGTAAACGGAACATCAGCAAAATCATCACTGACACGCAGGAGAGGAGCTTGCTTAGCAGCATTAGCAATTAAGTTAAGTGGTTCTGTTACAGGTTTGAAAACAGATTCCAGTGCTTGTTTATTGTTAATCTCGGTATCTCTCATTTTTCGTACTTTTATCTTTACAGCTTCTGCCGCATCAACAATTTGTTGTTTTAATGATTTTTCCATATTGGTAAATAGGTCGTAATTGATTTAGCGTCGTAAGGTGAATAATATTGTTAGAAAGGTAATAGCCTTATATACTATATGTATTCGTGTTCTTAGTCAAAGACTACAAACGTGTCAAATTTACTTCTATAACATCCTTTGTTTTTTGAACAATCTTTATTAATTACAACATAATTGAAAGGTATACTCCATATTTTTGAACACATTTCACGAAATTCAATCCATGTCATGTCAGTGTTGACGTGTTCTTCATAAACATGTTTCATATTTCTTTCATCTTGTTTAAAAAGCACGATTAGGTTTGCGTTGTCTCTTACTAACTGTTTAGGGATTTTACTATACGTCTGATTTAGATAAAAACAATCGATGAACTTGTGTCTCCCCATAGCAAAATAATCACGTATATTACTTTGGTTTTCACAAGCAACATCGTCAAATACAATTACAGAATTCGGTTTTGCGGTCTGAACACTTAGTACTTGTTCATTTTCATGATATTTCTGAAATGAAATGTCTGGTACTCGTTGCAAGACTTTTTCTAAAAAAAGATACTTAGGTTGTTGCAAGGTTTTCGAATAAACATAAACATTTTGAAATCTTAAACCATTTTCGTGTATAAGAAGACCAATTATTAAATTAGTTTTTCCACAATTTGACGGGCCGCAAATAATGCATCGTACTGATTTAGGT